>PYHX02000495.1:57127329-57507329 GCA_004302925.2 Cochliomyia hominivorax | reverse complement strand
TGACAAACCGCTTAACCCTTCATTCCAATTATAACGAAACAAAAAATCGAAATAATAAAAACAATTCAAAACATTGCCCAAGGGCACGAAAACATCCTACATACGTATTTTCAACACGAACTTATATGATTCATATAAAACATCGACAAACATTCATACCAAACATATATTTTTTTACCCTGAAATTAATACAATCACAGAAACAAGTTGAAGAGGGAAATAAAAATTTAGTTTTTACCTTTAAATAAGAGAGTTTATTTTTTCATTAAAATGAAGAGAAAAAGGTGGAATGGAGTGACAAAATAAAAAGAGGAAATAACAAAAATAACACAAATAAAAATGTAAAAATAATATAATAATTCAAATTGTGCGTTCTTGCTGCTGCTTTTGCAAATTTATCCTCTTCATCTAACGTAATTTATCAATTTCCGTATCCGCTTTTAGCCTTTAGGCAAAATTGAAATGGTTACACAAACACTGCACAAGTATAAGTATATAAGTAAATACGAATAAAAAACTTAAAAAAAGAAGAAAAACAAACACAAAAACTCCATTAAAAAGTTGTGTTTGCTAAAATAGGTATAATTCTGTTATAAAAAGATTCTTCACAGTGTATTTTATTGCAAAATTTCTGCTATTTTTCTTTGCAATTTAAATTAACATCCGTTTTTTTACTTATTTGTGTTTGAGGCTAAATAAAGAATTCACAATACAGAAAAAATACCATAAATTCGCTAAAAAGAAGAAAAATTATAAAGAAGCGTGTAAAATTTAAAATAAATGTTTGCCACATGACAAGAATTGTAAAAAAGTACTAAAATTACTTTTAGCTTTTAATACACGAACGTTGGCCAAAAAAAGAGGAAGACCAATTAGAGCTTTCAAAAAAACACAAATAGACAATTTGTTAGAATTTATCTTAAAGGAGCAAAAAAGGCTTAAACCAATAAAAAGGGCGTTTATAATTGGATGTTGCTGCAAATGAAATGAGTGCAAAGAAGTTTTTGCCAAAAAACGGGAGAGAAGGGTTTAAATGTTGAAGAGTGACAAAATAATATGAATCGTTAAAATAAATGTTTTATCTAACACGTTTTATAAAAGTAAAGATTCAAGGACTAATATGACATTTAGAATGTCTCAGATCATTGATAAAGATAATGATTTATATATAAGATTATTAAAAAATATACTTTACGCAATATTAAATAGTATACTAAAGCTCAAAAGGAAGGCCACAATATATTTTAGAATATACACGTCTAATATCTTTTTGGATATTATATACTCTCTTTACCAATGAATAGAATACAAATTTAAAGGAAATGTGCTTTTGAATGAACTTGGGAAGTCACCAGAAGGAAAGAAAAGCAAATTCCTATTTAGCCTTAATTGTGCGGTTGAAAAATAATTAAAAATGTTGAACTTTGAACCGCTCATTACATTCCACGATAAGAACCTGATGTGGTATATATAGGTAGTAATGGAGATGTAGTCATCACCATCTGTTTAGCAGCCAACTTTATGACAAAAGTGGTCCTTCGAACCCGATACTTTTAAAATATCTAAAGTGCCAGTGAAAATTATTTATTTTTAATCAATGATCCCATAATTTGCATTTATGTTTGAGGATCAAATTAAAGTCGACAATCTTCTGCTAGAAAAATTAGTTTACAATTTAAGTACCTCTATAAATCCAAAAATATGTTCAATATATTTTTGTAAAAAAAAGTATTTACTAGGGTTAAGGATGGTTAAACGATGATGTCCAACATCCAATATCGAAAATATCGACTGTTTAATAAAAATTAGAATTAACACGTCAGGGGCAATTTAGAAAATAACTGAATACGATTGATAATTTCAAGCATCTTCCTTTGGAGATTGGGGATCTAAGTTTTTCTTTAAAATTTTGACCTAAAAACTGATATTTCATCAGTATTTAACAACATATTAACATTAAGTTTTTTAACCTTAACTGAATATTGCATATGAAAAGAAAGAAATATGAGATGATAGAAAAAAGGACGGATCTTCGTAAAATTTAGTACAATTCTTTTTACTTCTATATATCTAAAATGTTTTGATATTTATTCATTTTCGAGTAATTTGGAAATTGACGTATAGATTTATTAAATGTTCTTATTTAAGACTTTTTAATGGAAATATATGGAAAGACAGGCAACCAGTCAGATGGGCATCATTAAACTTTAAATACTTGTATGTAGTTTTACTTTTTTGGTGCAATAATAAGCACAAGTCATCTATGATGTAGTAGGGTATGTAAATTTACCCCTTTATGTAAGAATAGAGAAAAATTAAATGCTTTTATAGGGATATGTATCTGTGTTTAGACAAACTATTTACGGAGTTTTGGTTCAGTCCACTTTACCAACATCTAAATTAATGATATGAATCCATACCTGGAATAGTTTATACTTTTTATCTAACACCCTAAAATGTCTCCCATTTTATTTTACCCTCTGGTAAAAGCGTCAACATAATATATTTTCACACTGTTACACACACAAATCTCCAAAAATATTTATGCAATAAAAAAATCAAAGTTAATTTAACAAAATTATTATTGTTTTATTAGTCATGACAAACCGCTTAACTCCTTTTGAACATGGTCTCTTTAGTTTTAAAATTTGGGCTCAAACAATTTATATTGTCCTGATTTTTTCTTTCAAAGATTTTGCTTCTTTTAACTTCTAACAGAGTGACTTTATACTGCAGTCAAATTTTGAAACGAATTCGCTTCAAATTGGAATTTTGGGTTTATTGAAATTAAAAAGTTTTAAATTTTTTAATAAATTGTGATAATTTTCTTTATATTTTACTAAATATTTCGAAATTCGATAAACATTTTTCATAGACATTAAACTGCTTTTAAAAAGATTAATGAAAAATGCCTCTAATATTTTTAAATGCAATTATAGAGAAAAACTTTATTCACCTTAGGAATCGCTGTTCAACACATAAGCAAATTTAATATTGTTCTATTTGTTGAAAGAAAATAACTACAACAAAAAAAGTGTGAACATGGAAAATATAATTATGTTTTCAATAATGAATGTAAATTGAACGTTTAAATCCGATACTCGGAGGTGGCAATGTTTTGTGTTAAACCTGCTTTTCGACTAGTAGTGTTTGTGATTTTGTAGAAATACAAACATGTAGCGTTTTTTTAGGGATATTTTGAGTGAGAAATAATACTACGAGGGGTATTTCAACATGCAATAACTTGAAACACTCATCGAAGTTAGATAAAGATTAGTTATTATATAATTGATTTCAGGTTTTTGATAGCCGGACTTTAATCCCATATGACTACGAATTTAGTTGACCACTTTGGCGTTCTAAAAAGGGGGATTTTGAAATCGATTCCTAAAAGATTGAACTGCCTTAAAAATTGCATTGAGATAGTAAGAAACAAAGGGTAACATCCGAAATATTAAATGTTAATTTTCAATTTAATTTTCCTTTTGTTTAATTATAATTTGCTTTTTTCCTGTTTCATTAAGCTCTTTAAAGACAAAATATTATACAACGTGTTTTAAATGGGAAAACGTTGCTTAAGTTTTGAGCAATAACAGTTTCACATTTTCTTTTACATAACCTCGAAGTATAAGCTGAAGTATTGCAGATCTCGAAATAGCATTATGGACTTCTAAATACAGAGCTAGTAAGTTGTCAATATTAGAGTTTTCACCAAGTCACTTGCGTTTATAGTATTATGAATTACTTACACTTAATTAAATCATTTCTTATCTAAAGATGAAACAAAATTACCTAAAAAAGATAGAAAAATACAAATTTATTAAAATTTTGAATTAATTTCAATTTAGAAATAAAATTCCATTAAATAAATAAATTAATTTCCTTAATATGTAAATTCTAAATTAATTCATGTATTCTTTTCAAATAATTACACGCAATTAAAATAAAAAATACAATTATTTATGAAGTGTTAGCGGAAAAGGATTTTTTGTTGGTTTTTTGGGTAAATAATGTGAAAAAAGACATAAACAAAAACTTTCACCAAAAAAAAAAAAAAATGAACACAATTCCGCAATTTAGTAAATTAAACCAAATAAATGTAAATTGAAATTTATTTTATTGTATTTTTGATAGTGTTTATTTCATTCATTTCATTTTAGTCCCGTTTTATTTCAAACAAAATTTGCGGTTTTAATAATTGTTCAATTGCGAAAGTCTATTAAAGTACTTATGTAGATGTATTTGTTATATTTTACATAATACTAGCTTGTGCCCTGTGCGCTTTGCTACAAAAAAATTCTGCTCAGTCGCTTTGTCTGCAAACAAATATTCCACAGTTTAGATCTGGTAAGAAATTACACAAATCACGACGTATATTTAAAAAAAATTCCATGCTTTTTATCGGGGCTCCTTTTTCCTCTGATCCTATTCGTTCTATATTTTTTTCAGTAAAAATGTTCCTTAGGAAAATAATGGAGATGAAGTCTTAATATCATCACTTCTTCGATAATTCAAATGGGGGCAACCTCTTCTCCTGATCCCATCTGTCCTATATTTTTTTCCAGTTCCAAGAGAAATATTAATACTATAATTTCAATATTTCTTTAGAAATTCGATAATCTAATTTATAATTTCAACAGAAAGAAGTCTTAACATTCTTACTTTAATAGTTCTTCAGAAATCCGATAATCTTTGATTGCTTTGCATAGGGACTATCTCTCCTCCTGATTCCATCCATCCTATATTTTGTGAAACAGTTATTTGGTATAGAAATTGGGACAAATTTCAAAATTTTTGTTGTACTATTTCTTTAGATATTCGATAATAAATTGTTGCTTTTTATGGGGGTTACTTCTCCGCCTGATCCAGTCCGATCCACATTTTGCCCACTAAAGCAGTTCACGTTGTAGTAGTTCTCCTCGTCCTCATAAAATAATTCTCACGATAATCAATAACGAGAATCGGTAATCAATATTTGCTTTTTAGGGGGGTATCCCTTCCCCTGCTCCTTGTGAAAAAAATCATTGAGAAAGTGATTAGGACCAGAATTTAAGAACTCTTGCTGTTAAAGTTCTTAAGATATTCGATTATCAATATTTAACTTGTATGGGGCGAACTCCTTCCCCTGGTCCTAGCAGTCATACATTATGGCTTGTAAAACAAATCCTTGAGTTAGTGATTAGGACCAGAATTTGAGAACTCTTGCTGTTGTAATTCTTTACATATTCGATAATTAATATTTGACTTGTATGAGGGGGTATCCTCCCTCCCACTGGTCCTATGTTAATTTGTAGTTTAGCTGTCTATAAGTCCCAAACAAAGAAACAAACAGACAGAGTCATTTGAATGTATATATAGATGTGTAATTAATTGTAATTGTGTGTATGTGTGTATGCGTGTATGAGTGTATTTTGATACTGTTATGCAAATTAAGTAATTTAAATGTTCAGAAGTGTTTATTTATGGATTCAGGGTGGTTTTTAAATAAACTTAAAATTTATACATTGAAAATTTATTCATTTGTCGAAGTTGTTGTTTTTTGTTAGTTGTTGTTGTATTAAATGTAGAATTTTAATTGAGAGTGAATATTTGAATCTATTTTTATTTTTTATGCAATTAAATTTTTTAATATTTTTTTATTAAAATATAATAACAAATATTAACACTCTGTCATTATTAAAATACATAAATATGTTTGTATGTTTTTTTATTCTTTTTTTGTAAATATTTTATGTTTATTTAATGTTTTTTTTAGATGAGAGTAAACATTTTGTATTAAATGTTGCTATTCTTGAGTCCTTTTTTAAGAGTAGAAAAATTTATAATTGGAATAATGTTTTTTTTTTGCTTTCAGAGCAAAAGAAAAAAATAGTTGAATAAGTTAAAGCGCTTTTTCCACATATTTTAGTTATAAATTTCTTCTCCATTTTGTATATTTAGCTCTAAAACCTTGAGGAGTCTCAGAAAACTATTTCTTAACTTGGACTAGTATTTATTTGCCAACATACATGTGTATGTATGTGTGTATGAATATTTATAGAAAAAGTTTATTTTTTACACTTTTCAAAAACAAACTTAAAAAGAAGAATATAAAAAACATGAAAGTTAAAAAAATAATGAAATAAAATATTTAAGCATATTTTATGGATGTAAGGAATGAGATCGAAAAAATTGTTAAGAAAGGAGAAATGAATGTGAAATTAATTAAAATGGAAATAATTTAACTTTTTTCTTCATTGATAAAAATTGGATATTTATCATTATTTCACAGAAAATATTCTTCAAATTTTACTACTTGAAAGTAATTTTAAAGTTTATTATTGTATGATTTTATATATTAACATCGAAAGATTGTAATATGTACAATATTATTTGACCACGTACGTAAAAGCGTTTAATTTAAACTAAAGGAACAAATTTATTCAATCTCAAATCAATTATGTTCAATGTTGATTTTATTTCATGTCTTGGTTTCAAAATGATTTTTCTTAAAAGTAGTTCTGCAACTCTGTGGTCTCTTCCAGCTGATTTTGAGGAGCCCAAGTTCAGAGATGGTAAAAGTGGTGGCCTTCCAATACACAGTACTACCAAATCGATTTTTGGAATAATTCTGATTAAGAATAATTCTGTAACATTTGATATATCTAAATAAAATTTCACATGGTCACAGGTGAGAAATTTTCTGAAATTTAGTATATAAATAGTCCTTTAAAACTTTGGTAAAAAGTATGTTAATATATGCATGTATATTTTTAATTTCATTAAAGTATAAATAAATAAAATTAATATTAAAAAAAAACAATAAAATTAAAAAAAAAAAAACATTAAGCCAAAAATCTGTCATCAAATAAAATTCCACTAACTTCTCTATATCAAGTACTTGTGTGTAAAAGTGTTATACTTTTGCCTGAAATACAACCTAAACTGGACTTCCCTGTATTTCTACCTCTAAAGCATTGGTAAATAGTTATTAAACATATCAGTATGAAGCCCGTGTGTTATTTTTAGATTCACGCCTTATTTGGAACCAATAGACTTTTCCTCAAAATATTGACACTATTTCAGATTACTATAACTTTAATATATTTAAAGTTATAGTAATCTTCATTGTTCCATGTGATGCTCCATATTTTCTTCACTTTTATGTTGAATTCAACCCAATAAATCTATCTGTTTCTAAGCTGGGTTTAACTCGTTTTATAATTAAATTAAATCGTCATAACCGCCCCCTTAATAGAATATATCTCAAAAACTAAGGTTATACATAAAGTTATATTCTAATAAATGTAATAATATTTTATCCATCTCACTCCTTATGATTATTCACGAGATTTAAGTGTACGAGTGTTGTTATTTAAGCAAAGTCAAGTGCTATGATTGTTTATTTGTATGGGTTAGTGTACATGTGGATGAAAAACAAGTTCATTTAACACAACAAAAATATTAGAGAAAGAAAAACGCACAATATGTTTTCCTACCATGCTTTTATTTCTCTATATATATTTCTGAGAATATGTGTGTGTGTGTGTTGGCTCTCTATTTTCCATTGCAAATATATCCTTTATTCTTTTTGTTGCTCCTTAAAACTCTCCTTAGTGGGTGGCAAAGAGGTGTAAGATTTAATGCTACACAAGTAGGTGTTTTTGTGGCAGTTAAATAGTGCATATTTATTTTTTTTCCTTTATTTAAGAGCTGTTGGAGTGTTGGCCTGAGTAACATGTGTTAGTCTTATGCGTATTTACAGTAAATAATGTACTTAAAGAAAAATTTAGGAGAATTTTTTAGAAAGAAATTCATTTTGGAGGACTTGTTCATAATACCGATCAAAACATAAACTAAAGGAAATTATTTCACTAGGTTGATATCTTCGCTAATAATCAATTCCTATATACGTACAAAACTTGTTTAAAGAATTAAAAAACGAAGAGTTATTGGGCTCTTGTTAGATGAAAATTGAAGAGCACAAAAAAGGATGCACTATAAATAAGTTTATGGAAGAGTTTCTGAGAAAGGTTCAAAAATTTCCTCATTGGAAATGAAAACAATAAACATATATTTTTATTTTTGCAAAACGCAAAAATAATTTCAATCAAATAAAAAAATCATTAAGTTTCGAACTTACTCCTTAATTATATTTTTTCAGTGCACATTTAGAAAGAAAATTTACTAATTTAGTTGTTTCATTATGCCCTTTATTTATTTTCAGTGTAGCAACACTCCCATTTTCTCATTTCATTTTTTTCTATTTTTACACTTGAAGGTTAAAGTAAGTTCCAGATATTACTAAGTCCATGTAATATACTTTTTTCTAGATTTTTCTACAGAAAAAAGTATTTAAAAAACCGAGAGCAATGAACAAAAATACATAAGAGCACAATAAACAACAAACCAACAACAAGTTGTTTTTGTTTTTTTTAGCCCTCACAATTCAAATAAAACCTTTTTTGTGTATCACTGTCAATGTATTTAATTAATTTTTTCAGCAGCTGCATTTTTTCTTTACTTTTTGCATTTCTTGAGAACACAATATAAAAGTTAAGAAGATGAAAAAGAGAACGACAACAAAATTGCAACATTTTGCAATTGGAAGCAACAAATACTTACTACTGCTGCTGCTTGCTGCCTTTTGTTTTGTTCATTCAAGATATTCAAGAGCTAAAATTGTTTAACATCATCAACATATGTTGCCTGCAACTCTTCAAAAAGTTCAGGGTTAGGTTTTTTTGGTTGGTGTTCTTACTACGTTGTTGTTTTTGTTTTTGTTGTTGTTATTGTTGCTTAGTTCTCGAGAGTATTAAATAGTAATAAGTTGCAGCAGCATCAGTAGCTGAATAACCCAAAACACTGTTTCATTAAAAAGTTTTCTTGAACACTTTTTTTCTTATATTTTTTAAGTTTAAGTTTACAAAATCGTTTTATAGTTTTTCTATATATTTTTTGTCTTGATAAAATAGAAGTTTTAGAAACTCTAATGAAATTTGCTAAAAAAAAAGCTTAAGGATATTTCAGTTTTTTTGAAAGCTTAAAGCTTTTTGATATCCTTAAGGTTACTGTCCATTAGAGCACTTAAACGAAATATTTTATAAAAAAATTTGAGATTTTTATTAGATTAAAATTGAAATAATTTTTATGTGTTCAAAATTTTGAACTTAAATAATTGTTTTTGCAATTAATGTGTCAATGTGAACAAATTTTAATTATTATATTTAAAGAAATCTGTTGCAGAGGCTATATATAATATATCGAAAGTCCATGTAATATATTGGAAATTCAAGTCGCGTCTTTAATACATTAAAAAATTTCCGTAGTTATTTTTATTTGTGTTCAAGGAAATCAACCGAGAAAAGTTTTCCGCAAATAAGTAACACGTTATCATTGAAGCCGTTTATGCATTAAGAACATATTTTCCAAAAAGTCCAAATTCGGATGAATTGTGCTCAAGTTTAAACAAAATGGATTTTGAAAACCTGATCGTGTTCGTTCAGGAAAACTAATTGATGTTGTTTGTTATGGTGTTGCAGAAGAGTTTAGACATACGAAATACGAATTAAAATTAAATTAAAGAACTGAATTCTACTTAACAATTTAAATTTCCAAAATACATTTTGAATTTGAATGGTATCAAAAGGGAAATTGAAAATATAACACCGAATACTCAAGATATTCTGTTCTGATTCTTTTGGGGGAAAGAGTAGAAGGACATGCAAATGCATTTCAAGAAAAATGTGGAGGAGCTTATGATGCGAGTGATACGTATTATGCATAAAAAATAAGGACATTCCCGTTGATTGTAAGTAAAATGTAAGTAAGTAAGTAAGTAAGTAAAATGTGACAATAAATGACATCATATACTTATAATGACACAGAAGGGTTAATTTATCTCCATGACTGTCATGCCTCATAAGCCTCCACTATATACAAGTTAATCGTTTTTTTGTTTAAGCAAAAATGTTTGTTACATTAACGAAAATATTTTTTATCTTCAGGCCCTACTAGACAAAAATAGTAATTTCTGGAAGCATATAGATTATCCGGTTCTAAAGAAAAGAGTATTTTTACAAGGACTTTCAGAATTGACAGCAAAAAATATGAGCTAAACTTTCAATCAAAATAATATTGGACCGGACTTACAACATTGACTTGGTGGCACTGATTTTTTCACGACTTTAATTTATAATCCACTGCTTTTAAAAATAAGGAAATTGTTTGTTGCCGGACTTCATACTCTTTGGTCATACACCTCATGTGTTTAATCTACATTTACGCTTTGGTTTAGTAAATACCGAATTTTAATGTCAGATATTTACCTTGCCACAACACCATATATGACATAGTTATTGTCCAGATTGATATTATGGACATGTATATCCAATATCAGAATAGTATTGAGTTTATTACCTCCTCTAGGCCACTGCTTAATGAGCAATGTGAAAAGTAGATAAATTTTGAAGAAGAAAGTTGTAGAAAGACAAGGACCAATACAGGTACTTTATGCATACTAAATTGATTTTAAATTTTATTGTTATATATTTTAAACTTAACCTCACTTATCTGTATTTTCTAGATAACATTACATCAAACTATTTCAATTCCATTAATACTATTTACAAATTTATAAACATCATATGCATTAATAATTTTCAAAATATATTTCTTTTATTTCTTTTTTAAATTCCGTAAATCCCCAAAAGATGCCAGAAAATCTCTTTAAATTCAGACAAACAAAATAATCAAAAGTAGAGTCCTTCCGACCAACAGCAAAAGCTTAACACAGATAAGATCTTCTCTATGCGTATGTAAAAACGTAAGTGTTAGTATTTGTATTCATACATACACAAATATAAGTGTATAAGTATATATACATTGCATTGTATTTGTAATTTAAAACATGGAAAATAACAACAAGAGAAAAAAGCAAAGGTAAGCAATTCCAGCATTCATTTATTTATATACTAAAACATACATACACTTATAAACATACAATTATTTATACAAAAGTGTGCAAAAAATACATACACAATGGATTTAAAAAAATTCATTTTAAAATCGATTAGAAGAAAAAGAATCCTGAATAAAATTGCACACTTATATATTAAACACACACTTATGCATATAGTATACATACGCACACACTACTATAGGAATGTTTAAAGGTGTATGTATAAGTAGATAAGCGTCTTTCAAGTAAAATATACGCATCTAAGCAATTTTTTTGTTTTGTTAATAAGAAAGAGAGAAAATTTTATATTAAAAACATGTTTATATATGTAAGTAAGAATGTGTTTCACACATATACAGAGTGGTAGTAGCATTAGTAATAGTAGTATGTTCTTCACATAAGCAGCTGTATTGTTTGCATTCAACTTCACAGTTAATTTAAAGCACACTTTTAGGAGAGGCATGAACTTAAGTACGGGAATTCTCAATTTGATAAGTGTTGTTCATTTTAAAAAAGATTTAGTCACTCTAATTCTTTTATTTCTAGTTGTTAATGCGGCTGAATTTTTAATTTATTTTATTGTTATAACCTACACTTCGACTCGCATAAACGTCCTTCTGAAACGCACACATTTAACACCACAATGTTAAATGCACACCTCAAAATAAATCTGTAAATCAAATTATACGGGTGCCATTCATTATTTTTTGTAAATACCAAATTGTAGCCAATATTGTAGTGTAGGATATTACAAAGTCGGCCATGACCGACTATAAAATTCTCACTTGATCTTCCCTTTTTTGTTTAATTTTATTTAAGCGTTAAAAATTGAATTTAATCTTAAAAAATTACGAGATTTATGCGGTTTCTAATAAACTTCAGGCACTTCAATAGATAAACCAAATTAAGGGGCAATTAATTATAAGTTTATTTAAGGCAATTTAAAAAGTATATACATTTTTAATTAATAATGTTGTAAACAGAGGACTAAATATAACAGATAATTCGTTATATAAGTTATACGTGAGTCCACATGAACTTTCGAAAACTTGTATTAAATTTGTTTATTAAATACGATAAAGCAACGCTTTTAATTAAACCAGAATATAAAGTTCTCAAAAGGCATGGTAAACACGACTTTTGAGAACTTTATATTCCGGATGCCAAGTTCGGCCAAAAATAAGTGGACACATTATGAAGACTTATAAATGGAAGCAACAGTTTTTGTAAGCATCCCTTGAAGTAAATGTCGGTATTTAAAGAGTCTCTTGTAACACATGATTGGCTTCTGTTGCTTCAAATACATATTGCTCGCCATATCAAGACCTTTTTGGGAAATTTTGACTACTCTATTTTTAGTATAGTATATTTTTCAGAAAATTTGATTCTAAATTCTGTGCTTTGCTTCTGGTCTCTAAATTTTTAGCAGCGTTCCTGTCAGAAATAAAACTGTCTCCTTTTCTACAGTATGTATTAGGAAGTCCCTCGAAAATTATATATATTTTTTAGCTCTAGAAGCATTAAGTGCACAATTCTTTTTACTTGAATTAAGCTTTCTAACAACGGACAAGGTCTTACGATACTGTTAAATAAATTGAAAGCAGTTTAATGGTAGACCTTTGAATGTTTGGCTTTTTTAATGCGATTGTACGAACAAAATAAGAATTATTTTAAGTTTATATTCATAAAATTTTAAATACTAAAAGTATGTCGCAAGGAAAAAATGAAGTTATGACTGTCTTGCGGCAAATTCGATATTGGTTTAATTAGGAAAATAGTTGTACCAATTTTAACAAAATTGGCACATATTTTAGAATAACATAACCTTAAAAGTTTATTCCGGGAAGTTTACTTACATAAATATTTACAAGCTAGAAACCTCTATTCAGTCAGGCCAAATGTCTTACAATCGAATTATTATTATTGCCATGATAAGGTTTAAAACAGATGGACAGACAGATAGATTGTCTCAACTGATTTGACGCATGAGGTCTTAGGAAATTCCTTATTGGCCTGACAAAAAATATATATATTTTGATTTTGTTTTATTTTAGAATTTGAAACTTTAAATACTTTTTCTGCAAAAAAGAAAATAAAACTTTTCTTAGAACCAATGAAAACTTAAATCTTGTGTTTATTATTTAATCGGAGCAAATAATTGGTTATACTAACACAGCAGTAGTTATAGCAAAAAAAACACAGTATACAAAACTTAAAATAGATTTTAATAAACTCTCTTTTTCTTATCCAATTATCCTTCGTTAGTATCATTTCTAATTTTTTATTCCTGTTTCCAATTTCTTTTGCCATTCAGTTTCATATTCCTTGAAATGTTCAGGAGTTTATGTTTCTTAAAATACAACAACAATAACAAGAAAAAAGTGTTGAAACATCTTTTTTTTTTTTTTAATTTACACTTTTTGTGTTGTTATATTCCTTTTAAAACCCTTTTCAAAAACGTGTTATTTTAGAAAAAAATGATAAGAAAAGTGAGTTTTGTAGCCTTTTTTTCATTTCATTTTTATAGTTTTTTATACAAATTTCTTTTTACTCGTCGAGGCAGAGTTTTAAATATAAAAGAAATATCATTTATTTCTGCCAACATTTTTTTCATTAATTATGAATTCAAAGTTTTTTATTTCTGGATTTGTTTTTCTATTGTCTTTTAAGAGTTTTGCTTCTATTTTGGGTAATTTTTTGTTATATATGGTACAGTGGGGCTATTTCTTTGAAAATAAAGCTGTAACTTTTGATCTTCTGTAGAAATTTGCATCAAATTTCGTATGGACGTAGTGAAGGAGTACATTTTTACAAGTATGGTAATCTAACAATCAGTCCTGAAACCGAACTATGAAGGGACATCTTTTAAGTGAAAATTTTAAATTCTTTGAATTTTTATTTCCCATTTTAATTTGGATTTGTCCCCACTGTTTATTTTAAAATTTACTTTATGACTTTATGTTTTAAGATTTTATTGTTATACCCTCCAGCACCAAAAGTGGTGCAGAGCATTCATAGCTCTGTCATTCCATGTGTAATGCTAAGAAGGAATCATTTCGGATCCAATAATGAATATATATTCTTGCATGAAATAATTATCTGAGTCGATTCAGCTATGTTCGTCTTTCTGTCCGCCTGTCTGCCTGTTGCTGACACAATCACATCCACAATTATTGACATTTATAGTCCTGAGAAGTTTCCTATTTAAAACCAACAAAACCAGTTCAGTACATATACTGATATATGAGGCAACTTAAAGTATGTACTTCATATGCAATTGTGGTGTGGGGTATTGAAGATTCGGTACAGCTGAACATAGTATTCTTATATTTTTTCAGTTCTTTCGTTATATATTTTTCATTTATTTTTAACAGCCACTGAAGTTTCATTTAAATTTTTAAATATTGGATCCACAAAACATGGAAAGGAAATATTTACCTACATTTCATTTTATTATTCATTTTTTCTTTTTGCACTTTTCTTCATCTTTTTAATTTTTCTAGCTTTTCTTCTGCTTTTTTGCTTTTAAATTGTGTTGCGAAATAAATTATTTATCATGAAGATAAGAATGACACAAAATGAAACAAGAATGAAGAATGAAGAAAAAAATAGATGAGAAAATATTTAAACAAAAAAATCATTAATATTTTCAAATGCCATTAAATCTGTTGTCAGTTAATTTAAAAACAATTTAATAAAACATTTCAACTTTTATTGTAAGAATTTTAAATGTGCGGCATTACAGAAAAAGGAGGAAAAAATTGTATTAAAATTTCCTCTAGAGACATTTTAAAGGAAAAAAGCTTTAAAGGAAATATCAGTATTGTGTTTGTTGTTTTTTCAACTGGGGAATTGTTTACATATGGAACCTTAAGGGTTTTATTTTTAGAAAAAGTTTAATGTTTTTCTTAAATAAATTATTTTCCTTTGAATAATTATTTTCTACAAAATACTGACGACCACAATAAATCCAGAAAAATTTGTGGTAATCAAATTTGAAATAAAAATCAGTTCAGGATTTATGAATAACATCAGAAATGGCGATTAACTTTTCCTTTCGAGCAAAACTAAGAAAAAAACTCATTAAGAGTTTGGCTCATCTTTTTCAAGTTTGATCTTTCGCTTGGTGATTTGTTTCAAATAGTGGGGGTTAAGGTGGTTACCCCTCCAAGAGAAGAAAAAATTTTTAGTCAAATATGTGAAAAATTCTCATTATACATAGTTTTGAGTCGGAAAAGATTTAGCTTGTATCCCCTGGCCAATGTTAATATTTAAAGATGTAGATAGACGGAGACACATTGTGAACCTGAATCAGAGTCGATTGACCGCTTAATATCTCACGAAAATCTATTATACAAATTTTGTATAAAGATTTGATTTAAGAAGTGCATAACCTGAATGGACTCAAGAAGCTTATTGAGCATTTCAAGACAAGCCAATACACATTGGGAGTTCTGCTTGGACCATACATTACTTAAATGTGTTCAAAATCTCACATTTTGCTTCCACTAACTAAGACTACTAAGGATGAAGGACAAAGTAATAAGCGAGTTATACTCATGAATTGTTACAGACTTTTTTATTTTTCAATTCATCTTAACCATACAACAAATTAGTTATAAGTTCCTTAACATGTTCATCAAACCCATTGAAGCGATTATAAATGTCAAAGGCAGCCAAAAATATGTTTAGGGAACGTCTTTAATATAGTTTTAATCATTGTAATCCCTTTTAATCATAATATGATTGTGCCGCAATAAAAATATTGTTGCCTCAATAACATGTTGTAATTATGTCTTACAATACGAATGTATATAAATATTTCTTGCAGAAACAAAAAAGAAAAATTAATGTATATTGTTCATAGTATTTTGACAACATTGTTTTTTTGAACAATATTGTTGTCAAAATAAAATTAATTCACCATTTCACAGGTTGGTATTTCAACGAATATATTAGAGATGTGACTGCTCCTTCATGAACTGGACTACAAATTTCAGTCTTTAAAGAGAAAATGATGACCTAATTACTAATTAAATACATCTTTAACTTGCATCACAAATCAGTACAAACATATCTATTGTATATCATCAAATGTGATTTACAATATTTCCAGAAACCCTTTCTCCAAAACATTAACATTAAAATGCAAATATAAATTAAAAAAGTGAAATCTTAATTTAAAAAGTTTTTCAATTTAAGACTTCCTTAATTCAATATTTATGACACAAAATTACAAATGTCGTAAGAGGATTTACACCAAATAAAAATCATAATTTCTTACCACAATTAAAAGTTTGTCTATTAAAGATTTAAGCTAAATGAACATATATGTTTATGTATGTACACATTATTAAGGTTATAATTAAAAATTAAAAAGAAATCCCTTCAAAACTTAAGTAACAATTATCGGTATTAACATTAATGTTCATATGTTTTATATCGCAAATAAAAACCAAATTACACTTAAGATTCTATTTACTGTAATTAAATTCATTAAAATTGTGTTAAAAGTCTTAAAAGAGCAAAAAAGTGAAAAAACCAACATAAAATTATAATTTAGATTAAAAACAAGTGAAAAATTTATAGTCGGCCAAGCCCGTCTATATAATATCCTACACCGCATTGTTGGTTGTTAATGACAGCTACGAAAAATGTATGAACGACCCTCGTCTAATTTTTTTCAGATTTATGATAAAATAAGAAATTTATGAATTTAATGCGTTTGAGAAGGATTTTTTCCGAGAGGTTATATCGGAGCAAGAAGAAATGATGTACCGACCCTTGTATAATTTTGAATATAAATTTTTGATTAAATGTGTCCTAATAACAGGAATGGGGGTTTAAGGTAATAAAAATCCTAAATATGTTATTCTTAAACGAAGTGCAAATTATGAGAGGGTTGGTCCATTACTTCTGATAGCATTCATAAAAGCCCCCTTCAAAATATCTTTATTTAGAGGACATAAATCTCACATGTACGTATTGTAATAACAACATGCCGGTAGGACATTTGTATGGGAGCTTCGTGAAATATCGGACCGAATATGAGAAATTTCATGAGCCAAAAAATAACTCATATCAAATTTTATCAAAATATCTCAAATTACGTAGTGTGTTCACAGCCAGCCGGACAGACAGAAACCGACTGAGAAAGTAATTCTGAGTCGAACGGTACACAATTTCTCTATATGTTGCCAATCACGTAAGATGGTGTAGGGTATAATTAAAGGCGGAAAGAAAAAATATATCATTAATTAAAATTAATATAAGAAATTTAGCTTGAACAACAACTTCAAGATTAAATGAGAGGAAAAGAAGGAGAAGAAACCAAAATTAAAGGAACGAAACTAAATGGTGGCAAAAGTTTAAGAAACACACACATACACAATCAAACATAAATACTCACATATATACATATTTATGTATAGTGTGTAAGTGTGAGTGAGTTTCATTTTTACGTGTGATGGTGGTGTTTCTGTTTTACGTGTTAATCTTAAGCAAATGTGTTGCTCCAGAAATAAGTGAATATAAAAAATAATAATGTAATAAAATATTATAAATAATGAAGAATATCATCATCACCATCATTTTCATTTACGTTTTACTTTATTTCCAACCATATAAACTTATCGCTCTTAAAATTTTGTCTTCAGGTGAAAAGTAAAACTTAGAAAAAAGTGATATAAAAATTATTTCAAGAATCTGGTAATTTTAGTAGGAGTATTCACCTGGAAAAAGTAACTAAGTAGAAAAATGTCACATACAGGCTCCTAAGTTTTTTTTTTTTTTTTTTTTGTGTCATTAAGAAATTCTCTTGGGTTTTGTCGATATGATGATCTGGTTTCTGTTGGTTTTCTGTTGCCCTTTTTCTTTCATTCTTTATTAATTTGTATGAAAGCAAAAATATATTTTTGTTTTTAAATGAAGAAAAGTGGAATTATTAACAATGTATGAGGAGATGACATTTAACAAATATTTTTGGCTTTTTACTCTGTAGTTCATCAGTATGGTTGAACATGTTTAGTTCAATGGGGAGCAGGGGATAAGAAAATTTTGAGGATATAAGTTACAGTTGGTTTAAAAAGTTTATACAAATTAATAGAGAAAAAATTATTATTAAACATATGTGTTTGAAATACATACGCACCATATGTAGATAAATACACACATACATATTCACTCAAAAACGCATAAAATATCTAAACGTGTTAAACTCTAACTTTTTTCTACTGAACCGATTTAGGTACTACTTCTAAAGCTTTATTTAATTGAGCTCTGTAAGTTATTGTGGAAGTGAGAGTGTCAACAACAGACAGACTATTTTGGCGAGAGTAATAACATTTAGGAGAAGTTAAAACTCCGTTCTCTATCTCTTAATTTGCAAAGTATGAAACTACTCAAATTATACTTCCAAATTGTCTCTTTCTTTCTCGTATTTAATATATTCACTTCATTTCACTCCTGAGCATGGGAACTTGAATCGCAACATCAGATGCTGTGGACAAATGGGTGGTAATAATTTTTAATTTTTGCAGTTTGAGGAAAATGGTGGAATTTATGACATATTACAACCCATCTTATAGAAGGTTCTGTTGTGTGGATAGAACAGATACTGAATGACAACTTTTTAAAAACTGTGAAAAATTAATCAGAATGACTTTTCCAATCGAATGTCTTACAAAAAAATCATTTGAAAAAGTGATCTCGAATATATATTCCAAATATATGATAATCTATGAAATTCTGCATCTTATCTTGTATTACTGTGCAGTTTCCTTAAAATCTATTTTCTAAAACCAAAGATCTGTTTTATATGTTTCCTATACATTTCAATAACATAAATAATACCAATTAAAGCTCTTTTTAACTTATTATTCCTTTCAATTTATCTGTAAACTTTCTTTAAACACTGTTTGTTCAACCATAATATTAATTTTTCTTTGTTTGCCTTTTGCATTCAAAACATTTTTGTTGTTGTTTTTGTTTTTTCCATTTTTGTGGTTTATCTTTTTGTTATATTTGCAGGTGAATGATTTGTTGATTGTGTCTGTTGGTACTAAAACTTGTATGTATATGTGTGTGTTTTCTTTAAGGGTGTTAAAAGGTATAAAACAGTTCATCTCTATAATAATAAAAACGGCAGCTAAATATGACAATCATAAATCATTTACTAACATTTATAAGAGTTTATGTTCATGAGAATAAGAGAAGTGGGGTGAAGGGGAGTGGAAAATTGGAGTATAAAGTAACTTAATAACCCATTAAAAACTAGTTACTATAACTATAAGTTAAAATAGGAATAAACTAGAAAGTGAAGAGAGTCCAAGTCAGAAGATTATGTAGAAAAAATTGTTATTTATGATTGTTTAAGAGGGTCATTGGGTGTAAGAAATAGAAAAAAATATAAATTATAGCTCTTTTTTCTGTTCTACTGCTCACACTTAAAACTATTAATGGCTGAAAACACTTATGAACATTAAATAAAGTGGGAGTAAATGACAGGATTTATATAGAAAATTTTAATAAATTATACCACAAAAAAGCGTTTATGTTGGGAAAATTTAATAACAGAAAAAATAATAGAAATAAAGCTAATTTTCATTTATACATAAGATAATCATTTCATATAGATTTCCTTTTTTTCTTCCTTTTTAAGTTCACACTTTAATATAACAATCAACATTCATATATTCATTGCAAAATATAAAAAGACTTTATCATAATCTATTTTTTCTCTAGAAAATCTCAAATATGAATGACTGAGTGTGTATGTGTGGAAGTGTGTGTGTGTGTGTTTGACTATAAGCCGCTTTAGCAGTTGACAGTTTTCGCCTTTTTCCCATTTTTACACCAATTTTTTTATTCTCTTTAAAAAATTTGCTACATTAAACGTATTTTTTCTTTTTCTTCTATACGGTGTTCTCTTCAAGCCGTCATCTTTTACTTCTAGCTGCTACATCAAATTTCCGTTTCCGTTATTTTATGCTTAAAGATAGGGAGTTAGCAGCAGATGATTATTATGTCTGTATATGTATATTAATGTATATATCGGTATGTATATGTGTTTGTAATGTAATATGAGTTAAAGCAACAAGATGCACAAGAATCATTATAAACGGAATATGGAGGAAGAAAAAATGGAATAAAAAATAATAAGTAAGTTGAAATCTCATTTGTATGTATCACCACAAACTAACAAAACCAACATCATAATGTTACAAATATACAATATCATTCACGTACATATTCTAATGTCTCTTTTACACACATACACACTCCAACAAATATATTCATATTTTGAACTTTTAGTTGTCGTACATTTACTGTCTAACTGTATATAAGATAACAATATGAACAGGAACAATAACAAATGGCAAAACAAAAACAAAACAAAAAACATAGAACATTGTTAAGGCAGAGGTGAACAAACTTTTCGATATGGAGGGAACAATAAAAAAGACTACTTAATAAATATAAAATACATCAGTTAACATTTTCAATGACAACCACAAATTTGATCCAAATAAGTGACAAACAAGTAAGTGGATTATAGTCTACCAGACCGACATATAATACCCTACAACAAGGTCAGGGCATAAAATTTGTCTTTATTATTTTTGTTTGCATAAAACAGACTTATTGAAAAATATTTTTATAATACACATATTAGAAATTTATGCCGCTTGAGCAGCATTTTAAAAGTAGAGGATAAATGAGAGCTATAGGAAATTATTTGTTTCAGATTAATTTATCTTTTAATTATTTGCTGGACTGGGTTTAGATAGAAGCTACGATTATCCATTATTCTTCTACTTATTTTTGTCTTTAATCAAGTAAACAAAAGGTACAATAATAATATTGTACTTAAAGGAAGGGAAGAAAATCTTCCAAACTGTCCGAAACTAAGACTAGTGAAGGAATATTGGTCTCTTGTTAAAATAAAATTCCAGAGCACAAGTGTGATAGATTTTAAACGGAGATGGATTACACATTACTATTAAAAGGTTAATGGAAGGGTTTTTTTTACACATACGCATGTTAAGAATTTTTCGAAGATAATTCTGGATTTTATTGTGAAAAATCTAACATTTTTTGAAAATAATAATAATAAATAAAAAATCAAAATAGGTCAAGATATTGCTTTGGTATAAACAGTATGCGTTTATATATAAAAGTCAATCAAATTGTTAGATTTTGGCGATTGGGTAATTGAATTTATCTCCAAATATCTAAATAGAAATAATTCATTATCTGAAAACCTCATAAAAATTCATAGAGTTGTATCGTGGGATAATTACTTTATGGTATAAAGAGTTGCTTGGAGAAATACCTTTTCGTATTTCAAAATTTTCACTTATTTTCATTGTATAAAAGTTAATTAATTATTATTTTTTTAATTTACTTACAGACAAAAATCCATAATAAAGGTACTAAAATAAATTACCTGAAAAGAAATAAAACAAAGTTTATTTAAATAATTGTTTATAGAAAAATGTAGAACTTTTATTTCTAAAATTAATAAGAAAAATCAGACAGAGTATTTGTCATTGTACTGAAAAGTTTCCTATTTAAAACCAGCAAAATCGGTTCAGACATAAAAATTTTATGAATCATTAAGGTTTGTTATTAACATATAAAAAAACTTAATTATTTTGTATGCATACATATACGTATACTGTACATGTGCGAAACATTATGTATTTAAGATTCGGCATAGCCGAATATATCATTTTTACTATTTAATTTTAACTCCGAGTGAGCACAAAGTGGAAATCAACGCCTTATATACTTATTTATGAACGCAGGAAGCAACTCATTGTTTATATTCTCTGAATATAAAGTCATTCCATTTAGAGTATTGGAGCTATTCCAATTGAATTGTACACCCACCCAGCGATTTTGGTTAAACTCTCCATATGCCCCAACAACAACTGGTCCAATATGACAGGTCCCGCGATATTAGGTTGTGGCAAATTTGTTTCCGTATTACCAGACATAAGTGCCAGGTAAAACCTTAAAAAGTTTTTATCTCACAGTGTCGACATTCGATTGTTGGGGTATTGGTTTACCCTATCTGAACTTCCATTAATTTAAAAACTAGATGACAATATAAGTCTAAAAGTCTTCTTACTCTTCCGGCTATAACTAAGAGGGACTCGTCTACCAGAACGTCGAACACCGAGATCACGTCCTGCAGAGCCCAGCGTTAGTTTGTTTACATTTTTATTATTTATCCATTGAATAATATTCTCTTCGCTTTATCCGTCCCCATTAGCGATTCTTATATAATTACAAATATTGAATTTGCTTAAGGAAAAATACATTTTGTTTGAACGTGTGTATGTATTATTTTATTTTTTAATTATATAATTATTATATAGTTAACACACCACACAATCTCAGCAGACTAAGAAAGTCATTAAAAGACAAATAATCTTTAGTTATAAAAGGATTTTTATTACGACTTCTAATATTACCTCCAGGCAAAATGATGCCTATTCCTTAGGCTGATTAAGAAATTACGAAAAAAGATCCTTTTGTGATATCGCTAAATTACGACGACAATACACTTTATAAATATCAACTTACCAAATGTGACGCTTTTTTGCCTTTATTTATTTTATTATTAATTTCTTTGTATTTTGGTCTTCTCTGTCTGTTCCTTTAAGGCTAAAAAATGCGCGCGCAATAATAACAACAAAAATAAAATTGTTAATATTTGTAAAGCTTACACAAATACAAATAAACATTAAAAAATATACATATACACATATTTATATAAAATTATTTTTATATGTATTTTTTCAACTTTACCATGTCTTAAAGGAATTTGTTGTAAGTGTCATTTTAGTATCTCGTTTTCTTTATAAAATTTTTGTTATTTTCTTATACATTCAATGTTTATTTTTACTAAAGAAATTACAAAAAAAAAAAAAAAAAAATACAAAAATAAAGAGTATTTTTTTACACAAGAATATTAAAGTTAAGTTTTTTTATATGTATAGTATTTATTCAACAATTATATATGTACATATACTACACACTATATACGCACACACACATATATATATGCATTTGCGAGTCAAAATGTATGCCAACCAAAGCTAGAGTTTATATGTATTTTATGTATATCTGTCTGTTTTAAGAGAGAAATATAACAAAATGTATATAATATTTGACACTTACATATGAGTATAAATATGTCTTAAAAATTGCGTTTTCCGTTGACTTGTTAAGCAAAGAAAGCCAAGTTAATATTTCAAAAATTTTCAACAAATTGCAAGATTTTTTCATCTCCATCATAACGTTGTTAAGCTATACAAAATGTATGGGCAAAACAAAATGTGGATAATTTGGAAAATATTAAAATAAAACTCGCAATGAGTCCTTTTGTGTCCGAGATATATAAAATGGTTCAGATTTATTAAAAAAAACTAAGGAATCATTCTAATACAAATAGTGAAAAGTTTGCACAGTACCTCTAGGGATACTAGAGAAGGTGATATTAAATAGCAGGAAAGAGTAAATTTCATATCCATATTTGCAGATTGATTTCAATATGAAAATTAGGATTTAAATGCGGAAATCTCTTGGCATTAAAATAAAAATGTCAATATTAAATTCGTACTACTGAGAGGCCAATGTGCATGTTCTCTTGCATACAGTGTCAAATTAATGAGGCTTAAAATTGACAGCGCGGTCTTAACTCATACTTTCCGCACTATTACGACTTCTAAAGAAAGTTTTGTGTAGTTGCAAATGAAGATAATAATGACAAAAGTTTTATATTTGGTCAACCTAGAGCTATTTGGAGCACATATTCTATATCACGTTATAAAGTGGGAGAGAGACATGAAACCGTTGTCTTTGCAAGACGGTATTTACAACTGATGAAAAGTTTTGAGAAATTGGAATCGGCTGAATCTCCATTTAAATGATATTATAAGAAATGACATTATCAGAAAGAAGGATGAAGTTACGTTTAAGTAGCACAGAATTAAAATTTGTAAAAAAGTATTAATGGTTATCTAAGGGAATTTATTCTTTTCCGGTGGTCTGAAAACACTCTACGTTCTAGCAGAACAGTATATAAACTATGACAGTTGATAAATTTGTTGAAATGGAATAGTAATTCTGCTGGAGATCAAAATGCCAATAAAATGCTAAATAAATTGATTTCAGCCTGTCAAAAAAATCCATTATAGAAACGTCCTTACTCTCTGAAAGAAGAAATAATTAAATAGTAATACAGGAAGTTCAGAAAGTGACAAGCCAAGCGGAGAAAAATGTACAGCTCTCAACGATTAACAAGGTTCCCAGCAATATAGAAAGAAGCACTAAAAACGAAGCAAACCGGATAGGACACAAGAAAACAATTACAGCGATTAGAATCATCAAAAGGGATAATGAATGAGTTTATAATTTTAGCTTTCAATATAGTAACTTTTGATCTTTAGTTTTAATTTAATAACATTAACATTTAGAGCATGTTTCAGATATGACAATATTTTTTCACTCATACATTATGTAAATATGTGATCACATAAACAAGTATACGAGTAAGTTAATATATTTATATTGTAGGCAATATCATTTTTTATATATATTTTCAAAAAAAAATCATTTTACTATAAGATTAGCTACATAAAGAAAGGAACACATTTCTATAGGAAATATTTTTCTCTCAAAATTCCCTTGACATTTTTCGCAGTGAATATTTAAAATATTTCATCTGTTAACATATATGACAGTAAGAATTATTCAAATTCTAGAATAAATGACTTAAAGCTAAATATTATATCACTGTTGGAGTAAAAAAAATAAATAATAATATTTAACAAATTATTTAGGCTTTTTAATTTTACACAACAAAATATGTTAAAAAAATATTTAAATGTCAAATAAACATAAATATGAAAATTTTGCGTTTTTATAAATATTTTCATTTATTTCTCAAAAAGGAAGTGAATGGGGTTTTCACGCATATAAAGTATATGACGAAACGTATGATTAATATTTATTTTTCATATATGTTTTTTTATTAATATTAAGTATACGCTTTCTCGTTGGTAAATATTAACATATTGAAAGTAAATAAGAATGAACATCATATATTTCACAGAGAAAAGTGGGTTACACAAAAATTTAATAACTGAAAAAGTGAAGAATATATTTTCAATGAACTCTCTTTGTTATTCATGCAGAAATTATGGAAGAAATGTAATAAAGAAAAAGGGCAAAAAAAGGAGCAAGATTTCATAAATATATAATTTTATACCTTTTTCATTGAAAGTCTCATTGAATTCATGAATTATTTTGCACAAAATTGAAAAGTAATGTAATTTTTGTCATGAAATTTAAGTCATTCCAAAGAAGTGTATATAAAAAACATTTTAAAATTTTATATATCAACGTCGAAAGCTAATGCCGAGACAAGATCGAGACGAGTGATTCACAATTTTTAAAAAAACGTAAGTTCAGTTTTAAAGATATTACAGTGAAATTTGGCACGTACTACAATTTTGGACTAAAGAGGATGAATATAAAAGTAGTAATGTTTGGTCCATTACTTTATATAGGCCCCATACAAATATCCCCCCAGAATGGAGATTTTAGTCCATAAAATTCCTAAATATAAAACTATTTTATCCAAATTTTTTCAAAAGTAAGTGTTATTATATTCAAAAACGATGTGGCAAATAATAAAAGGATCGGTCCATTATTTTTCATACATCCCATATAACCACCCTTCAAAATATTCACCTTCAAATTCATAAATCGCACAAAAAGTTGGGTATTGTAAAAATATTAAGTCAAATTATAATAAATATAAGCCAGAACCGCTGTTCGAAATTAAACGAAGCTCGGCACATAATATTTTCTAATATAATCATCCAGAAAAATCCCTTTGAAACGCATAAATAACATTTTTACTTGTTTATAATAAAATGTATATTTAAACTTTTTATTTAAACTGTCAATATGATTTATATAACCTGCTCAACGAATTATGGAATTAAAAAGATTCCTTCAGAACAATTTCAAAATACTTAACTTTTAACCATTTTTCCATAAAAAAGGATTTGAAGAAACCGTGCGTCCGCACTATGACATAACCGGAAACGTATACTATTGATATTGCTTATACGCCCCAGATTAGCAGAATTGTTACGGTATTACGCTAATTTCGCAAAATTTCAAATGAAAAATTAAATTTCGCAAAATTTCAAATGAAAAATTAAATTAAAATAAATTTTTTACTTCCTTCTCCAAAAACCTTTAAAAAAGTGCCAAAAAATGATTTTTGTGCTTTTTGCTATATCTTTCCAAATAATATAAGAAATAAAGCACAAAATTAAAGTGAAATAGGACAAGTAGCACAAATACGGGAAACTTTATTTTTTCTCAAAATTTTAGTTTTTAATTCTCCGAAGAATATAAATTCTGTTAAGTTTTTTCAAGAAAATTTTTTTACAACTCAAAACGAGTTCAACTCTATTTTTGACAAAAAATAGGCGAAAAATCGAATTTTCTTGAAAATATAAATTTAAAGACTTAAAACTTTTGATTCCATACAGATAATTTTATACTTTTTCTTATCAATTTTTTTTATTTGTTTTTAGTAAAATGAAAGATATTTGAAATTATTCGGATAGAATTTGGATTTTTCTTTTGAATTTTTCTTTGAAACACTGTGCGGTATATTAACACAATAATAATAAAATTCGTTGACATGATAAAGTTATAATTGTTGTCCTCAACACAAAATTTTAAACCCACTTTATCCCATAACTTATAACTTCTTTCTGTGTTCCTCCTACAACTTCAATTCTTAAACAATAAATTTCAATTTTCTTTATTTATTATTCTCAAAGTTTTCAATATGTTAAATTTTTAAATAAATCATTACAAGAAAGAAGAAGAAGAAAAATGAAAACAGAAAAAGAACAGATTATTTGCCAATAAAATAAAGAAATAAAAATGAAATAAAATAAAAGAAGAAACAATCTTGTTGTAATAAATAACAATTTCTATATTTTTCTGTTTATAATTATTTACCTTCCTTTTTTATGTTCTTTTCTCTTTTCTTTTTCGTTCTGTTTCTCATACAAACAGAGATGGATTGTCTATAACTAACAAAGTTTTTAATTTACCTCATTCTTTACCTTGATTACGCCAGAATACGTAATAAATAATAATACAAGAAAAAAAAACACCAGATAAATAAAAAGAGAATTCAAAGACAGAAAATAAACACAGAAGAAATTTTTGAAATTAAAAAAAATAAAATAAAATAAAAAGAAAAAGGTGAAGAACGAAATATTATCTGACTCCTTATTCTACTTTAATTAAACAAAACTTACCAACAAATGCTGAAGGCATTAGAAAATAAACAAAATAAAATAAAAAAGCTAAAAAGAAGAAACTTCATTTTTAGTTGATTTTCTCTGTTTTTAGTTTAAATGAATATTTTTTTCAAAAATACAAAGGGACGGAGTCAAAGAAGTTTTGAAAAATCGCAATGGTCCTCTAAATTGGTTCGGGTATGAAACTTATCAAAAAATCGCACAAATATCATTTATGATTTGAATGAACAAAATATACATTTACAAAAAGTTACAAGAATTTTCATACGATGATAAAAAATTTATGTTTCGATGCAAAATGGTCATAAGTCAAAAAATCAAATTTTTTCAGTAGACCTATTTTTTATAATTTTAACAGAAATATATTTATTGGATTCGTAAAGGAAAAATTGATATGTGATTAATATTTCAGACGCATATGGAAATAATGTAATGAAATCTAAACAAGAACAGCTGAACAGCTGGTTTACGCTTTATTTCTAGCAATAACATTGTTCAAATTACATAACTTTTTTCCTTGAACGATCTTTTGTTTACAAAAATTGGTTATTAAATGAAAGAGCTCCGTCGAGAGTTGCGTTTTTTAGTTACAGCGGTCTTCCAGCAATTGTAAAATACCTCATTTTTAAGTAGTTTTTTTGCGTTTGTACTTGGTACAGCACTTTTACTGTTCGACTCAGGATCACTAATTGAGTCGATTTAATCACAATCAATTTAGAACATATTAGGAACATATATCAAAATGTTTGTATATAAAGGGACACCACTTCTGCGTGAGATTTCCTTAGTTATAGAGGTATGACATATTAAATATATTGTCTATATGCGTTAAATCATAATCGTTGTTCATTTTTTTTTAATTTTAGAAGGTCGGCTTAGATATCGAACTATAACTTTTTTTCTACACTACCAATTTTGCGGAAACTTCTCAGAAAAATAACAAACACTTAGACTATATTTCGCTAAGCTCTGTCAATTATTGAGGAAGTAAGCTTGACAAAAAACAGATAAAAGGATATTGTTAAATCGACTCAGATTTTGATTTGATGCTAGAATTTATATACTTTATGGGGTCTCAGATAAAGGACAAATTTAATATCACTACTTGTGGTAGTGAAGGGTATAAAAAGGCTCTTGATTATATACCCAGATATTAATTGAAGAAACCTATAAAAACCAACAACTGCTATAGTATAGTATATTATAGTATAGTATAGTATAGTATAGTATAGTATAGTATAGTATAGTATAGTATAGTATAGTATAGTATAGTATAGTATAGTATAGTATAGTATAGTATAGTATAATATAGTATAGTATAGTATAGTATAGTATAGTATAGTATAGTATAGTATAGTATAGTATAGTATAGTATAGTATAGTATAGTATAGTTTATATAGAAAAGTAAATTTACTGAAAATAGTCAATTTGTAAAATTTCTCTGCTCAAACAAATTAAAGTAAATTCCGTTAAAAAGTAACCATTAACAAAAAAATATTAAAAATAAAACAGTTTTAAGTCAGTAAGCTTTAAATAGTTTTTCAAATGTACCAGATCCCGTTCAAAATTTTAAAAAATATTGATGCCAAAACTATATAAATATATGAATTCATTTAAAGGTTATATTAGCTTGAAATTAAAACAAAATTTGTTTGGGGGTCAATTTATTTAACAAATTTTACACGGATTGAGGTTTTGGTTATTTTGGCATTTCACTTATTTTTCCTTTAATAATTGTAAACTTTTGAGATCTAAAGTTTTCATAAAATATGTTGGGATCATTTACCTTTTCCATGACAAACATTTATTGTAATTGCTAACATGCCAATTTTTAAACTAAATTTGTTTTAAGAATAATATTGTGGCCACAATAAAACTATTTTCAATAACAAGTGGGTCGCAATGTCTTTAGAAATATATTCAATTAACCAACATATTATTGTTGGCAAAAACCGGTTACAACAAACCTATTGTTATTAGAATTTAAGAATTTTAGAAAAACTATTATTTATATATGACGATGTTTTTATTTCAGTTTATAATATTTAATGTTGGTGTCGGTTGTGAGTCAACGTAAATAAATGACAGAGAAAATAATAAATAATATATATTTAAAAACATATATCAAATGAATATATTGTAGTGATACCACAATCAAATTGTAGTGGCAGGAGTATATTTTGTGGTGAGCACCATATTTTACAGTGACACAACCATATTTTGTAGTGGCACAAAAATATTGTGATGATTTATTTCAAATATTATCGTGTAGCGACAACTGTAATAGTTAACCATAACATGTTGCCTGCCCACTATGTTTACACACAGCCACATTTTGTCTTTGCGTGTAACTAGCAAATGCTTATATAAAAGTTTAGTTGGCTGAAAATTCAATCTGTACTAAGATTCCTCTAGTCAAATTTAGCTATTTGACAAACATTTAATTATTTCTTTAAAAGTTACAGAACTTTAAAAAAGTTCGATTTGGAAACAGTTTGGTTCATAAGTATGATATAATTGTCAAATGCTAACAATGTCCAAGAAATAATGTTTTCTATTATAATTTTGTATGATATATAGATTCGAATCTTACCCACTGTGCAAAGGTTACAAAGACAAAGACAACTAAAGTTTATATTTAGTTTTTTATTTTTCCAACTTGAAATCGTTTTTAAAATAGTTTCTGCCAAAAAAGATGAAAAATATTAAAACAGGAGGCAAAGAAAAGGGGAAAAAAAACTAAAAACAAAAATTGTGTTTATATTTGCCATTTGGAATTTGTTACTCTACTTTGTCCAGCACTCAACTTTTTGCTGGAATCAACGTTTCAACTTAAAATTGCAATTTTTACTCCATTTTAAAGCAAAAACTTACTTCAATATCGTAAGTGTTGGAAACACTTATAAAAGTTTCTTTTCCTGAATTTTACACTTTTTAAGAGTTTTTGTGTTTTTTTTTATGATTTGAGATTTTCATTGCATTTTTTGAATATTTCTTTTAGTTTTCCTGTTGTAATTTATTTCATTTATATTTACCCAAAATAATATTCTGTAAGAAAAAGTTTTATTTGATATCCAAAACCCCAAAAGACTTTAAGACAATATGTTTGTTTTACATTTTACTTACATTCATTTTCATGAATTTAGTACAAATAGAAATCCAAAATAGAAAAATGTTAAAGTTGGTCAAGCACGACTATGTAATACCCATAATTTTGGTTATAAATAATGAACGGCCCTCTTTTTAATTTTATTTTCTGATTTATTCTTAATTTTGTAGTACATTATTGTGGCACAAAGAATTATGTGAAATGCGTTTTAAAAAGAATTTCTTTGAGGGGTAAATGGCACCGACCCTCGTATTATTTTGCACATCGATTTTTGCTTATATTTATCTCCATTTAACCATTTATTACAATAAAACTTACTTCTATCAAATTTCATTAAAATAGCCTTATATTTTGGAATTCCGGGAGGACATTTGCATGGGAGGTACCAAAATTGCGACCGGTAGAGTGTTCACAACGTTAATATGGACAACCGACTTAGAAAGTGATTCTGAACGGTATTCTAGGTAGGTGTAACGTATTTTTTCTGTATGTAACAAGCATCAGCACAAGCGCTATTACTTAATGTAGTGTAGGGTGTATAAATAAAATAAATGTAAATTTAAACTTTTATCATTTCTTTATCACAATTTCTCCGTTTTTATTTTTCTTTTGCAATTTAAGTCTATAAAAAATAGTATAATTACCCCAATAATGGTTTTGAGCAGAAATAATTTATTTAAAATGACTTGAATGTTAACAAAACTATATTTATGCAAATACAAATTATTTACACATACATACATACCTACATACATACATACATACATACATACATACATACATACATACATACATACATACATGCATGCATACATATGCATTATTATGTGTAAATTGTTAAAATTGTGGTTTAACAAACATTTTGATAGAAATTTTCGTTTATGTTTTAATATAAAATTATGGTAGAAAACTCTATTGTTAAACCACATTATGATTGTCCGTATTTATATGTGTTTTATGTCTTCATATATTTCTATTTTTGTATTGGAGACAAATATAGGTGTGTGTGTGTGTTTGTGTTTGCGTTTAAGTACGTAAGACAAATATAACTTTATTGTAGGATATTTATACAACACTCTATTATAATAGAAAAATGTTGCAATTATGTGACACAACACAGGGAAAAATAATTCTAGATTAAATTTGTATTTTGTTAAAAGATTAACTAAGAGAATAAGGAGTTAATGGAAAAATAACGAGTAAAGGAAAAAGAGAGATGTACGACATTTATTCATACACTAAAGACAACATAAGATGATTCCAGCTTTGCAGTTGAGAACGTAAAGAGTGGGATTCAAAAATTCTTAACATGCATATATGTTTGAGTTGACATACATATATGTTTATTATAATTTATTATATTATTTCCTTTTTGGAATTTGGTGCCTGTCATTATGAGCAGTCAAAAGAGATTATCCACCTGTTGCAGTGTCTGTCAAAAAAAATTTCGAAAACAGTGGAGTAAAGTAAATGTTTTTCTTACTCTTCCAATGAGCTTTACTCTTTCAAACTACTTTTTGTTTTCGATTCATACAAAACGTTCTAATTGGAATATGTTTCAATTCAGACTTGAGTATTAGATGTGCTACAGGCAAAATGGGATGAGGCTAACAATGGAAAATATTAAAATAATGTATAACCTGTTTGTTTTGTTGTAAAAATGTTTTAAAAAATCAATATTAATTTTTGCACCCAATACATTTATGAGGTTTTAGGTATGTGTTGTGTTATTAATATTCACCGATTTTTCCTCCCCAATTTTCTCATTTTGTCACGTTTGAAGTTTTTTCCACTGAAGGAAAAAAATCTTAAGATTTTAACAAATTATTGGGAAAACCACAAAAAATAATGATGTAATGATGTTCACTTTTATTAATGATTTAGGTACAAAAATTTTGTTTGCAAAAATAGTTTAAAAGGGTGTTTTACATGAAATGTCATAAACTAATGATTAATGTCATAACATTAATATGTTAACAAGTCTCAAAATAAAAAGATCTGGAAAAATTATTTTATTTACAGTATCGTTAACTGTAAACTTCAAATTTTATCTACCCACGATATATAAAATGTATTTATTAGTGTGGTTTCGGAAGTGAAGTTAAAAACTTAAATAATTATATTAGAAATTTTAAAGACCCCGGGAATACTTTGTGAATGAATTATAAAGTATCTTTTCTCCAGAACAGCGATTGTAAAATATTGGAATCATGTATTATTCCGAATCATCTTAATAAAGTTTCATTAACTCACATATATTTATAAGAGTATGAGAATGTCTTTGACTTTGATTGGATATATGTGTGTGTGTGTGTTTGCTAATATAAATTGTTAGGTCACATATCAAATTGTATCAATATGTATATATGGAGTAGTTCACATACACGTTACCTTAAGCAAAACAAAATTTTTACCTGTATATAATCGAAAAACAAAAACACACACAGACACTTATAAATTAACATATATAATATTATATACATATGGGTATTTATCAATTCATTTGTTAGAGTACTACGTGTGTTTACATGTGTATGTGTGTATAACACAGAAAGGAATGTAAGTGTAACATAAACACCATTTGTATACTAAAAACTAATACATGTTTATTATTCACTCACACATACATATATGTGTTTATTTTCTTTTCTGCTTTTTGTTGCTCTCTTCCACTTTGGTTAGCTTTACGTTTCCTATTTTGTTTCTCTATTGTTTTGTTAGGTTACTTTCGATATTTGGTTTATTTCCTCTTTTATTTTTTGGTAGATATTTTTGTAATGGCGTCATGAGTTTTTGTTATTGGTGTGTATGATTATAACAACTAATAAATCACAGATTGTTTGTTCATTCATACGTTTGTTCGTTCGTTTATCTGACTATCTGTCGGTTTTCGTGTGTAAGTGTGAGTACATATCTAAAATATAGAATTTGCTTATTTTATATATTTGATTATCTATATATCTTAACGCATAAGGGAAAAGAACTGAAAAGGAAGACATTTGTAACACTCACACATATCTCCAGCTATTTTTGAGATTAGGAAACACATAATAAATTTAAATTGAAACCTCGTTAAGGAATATCAGTAGAAAAAATTACATGAAATCACATTTTATGCGTTTTCATGTTATTTAAAATGAATTTTATTACTAATGCTTACAAAAATTACGGGTATTTTGTTTGCTATAGAATAGAAATAATTGAATATTACTCATACGCACCCATAGCCACACACACCTTCATTTATTTTTATTAGGGAAATGTTAAAAAAGGAATGAATTAATTGAAATGATATTTTTGGTAAAGAAACCTATGAACAAATTAGCCCAATTTCAGACAGGAGTCTGAACTGATTCAATTGTTTATTGGAATTATAAGAATTGGCAGATTCATAGTGCTTATTTGGCTACATTTAGCTCCATGGACTCCTTAACTTAAGTACTGATTAAGGAACTATTGAAGAGCTTGAAATATAACTCAACTCAAGTAAAAGCTTTGGTGGTTTTAAAAAAAGCTGCAGTAGAAAAATAAGAAATTAAAAACGTGGAAAGTATTAAAATAAAGTACATTAAATCCGTTATAAAAATTGTTGTGAGAACTTGTTATGTGAAATTTGACATTTCTTATACAAGTAACTGATATCTTTGAAAATATTATAACATAAAGATTTACAAGATTTTCTTCGAATTTTTCCTTTTTATAATAAAATGAAAGAATGAAAGTTAAATTTTCATTGAGACTCTTTCAGTTTTTTTTAAACGCGTACTAAAATTTTGTTTTTCTTTCAATTTAAATTTTTATAGCCCTTGATGGAACCTTTCTTGCTTAAATGTGATACATATCTTGAGTAAAACAAAGTAAGATTTTACTAGTTAAACACCAAAATTCTTATCCTACAAAAAAGATAAAGGTCAACATCTCCACCAAGTAGAAAAATTATAAATTCTCAAGTTGTATATAAAACAAATTATTTATTTATTTTTTGCAAAAAATGCGTCTTCACTTTTATTTATGTAAAATAATTTTTTTCTTGAAAACTTATAAAAAATTGGTATTTTTCTAAAAAGTCTTCACTCACGACCTTTTCGGATTTGAACAATTTTTAATCAAAATTTTTAATTTAACCTTTGAGTTGTGCCTCACTGTGATTGATCACATATACTAGGATATCAAATCTCCCTTGTAAATAGAAATTGTATATTTCTATTGCCATTATGCCTTATTCTTCGTCATAAACAACTCTGTTTTTGGGAGGAGAACTTAAAAAAAATATTCGATATGTCCTTCTTTGAAAGACCTTCTACCATCTAAATGGTGCTTTGTTATCCTTCAAATCAAATCGGAAACACTTTAGCCATAAATACAATATCGCCACAATTTCTTGCAAATATTAAATAAAATATGATCCGATATGGAAAAATTAAGAGCAGAAAGGCCTTTAAACATCTTTTCTCCTAAGTTCTTTGGAACTATTACATATAAACATCATTCTACCTAAGATCTTTAGAAATATTACAGTCGCTGCTAATGTGAAGACACTTGACAAGATAGCGTCTGTAGTTTAAAGGTTGGGCTTAGTATTGAGGGCTTCTTTTATATTAACAATTAATTGTGAATTAACTTAAGAAGCATTAAATAGTCTTGAAAACATTTACAAGAAATAATCCTTTAACTGTAAAATATACTTCCTTCGAAAAAACGTGGCAAACGATTATTATGACTGTTTCACTCAAGGCTTTATGCCCTCGATTTCACTAATACAACCCAACCAAAATAAAATCTTTAATTTAACTTTTACAATACTCCTTAATTCGTTCCAATTTCTTTTCATTTATTTAATATTATTAAAACATTGTCATGTAAATAACAATAATCTACATAAACGAAATGTTATTTCGGTTTTTTTTCCTTATTTTACATTATTAGGGAAACATTAAGTAAAGTACGATTATTATTGTTGGTTTTAAACTGTCCCATATAAATAAATATTCATTATATTTGTTTGCATCAAATGATTTGAAAACACGTATGAACATTTTTAAACATGCAACATTTCCTATAAACAAAAATTACTATGCAAGTTTTAGCAACACTTATGTACACACCAATGGTCATGTACACACATACTCATATACATTTACAAATATGCACTCACTAATATCAACCAAAAATGTGCTTGAAAAGGAAATATTTTGCAATTTAATGGCACAAAATACAGAAAATGAAAGAAAACAAATGAAGAAACAACAATCATATTTACAATTTACAGTTGTGGAGGAAAGAGAAAACATTTTGTTTTTTTTTTGCACTCCCTTTCTCTGCTTAAATATATATCATATTTGTTGTTTTTACAATATTATTGCAGGGACATATTTGTCTGCCATTAGTAGCGGTATTATGCACACAATACCACAGTTTCAACAGCAATAACTACAACAACAAAAGCAGCAGAAGTAATAGTAAAAATAGTAATAAGTAAAAACAACATCAGTACAATTGTATTAAACATGCAATTTAAAATATGCACACAAATACAATGACACACCATTCAATATGTATTTTATATATATATTCATACATTTGCACAACTACTGTAAAGCACAATGGTCTGATTGGAGGAAAAAAATTATGCATAAATTTAAGATTTCCTTCAAGCAAAATTTATGTCTGTTCTTTCTGTCTGTAATTACAATTAGAAATGAGGCAATTTTATTTTAGAAAATAGCAGACCCGGCAAACTTTGTTTTGCCAAAAAAGAAAAAAAAATTGAATTGTTGCCTGGTCTTATTTGTCCTATGTTTTATCCAGTAAAACAGTTCCTTATGAAAGTTGTTAGCACAAATTTGAGAACTATCACTGCTCATTAGATATTCGATAATTAATATTTGATTTGAATGGGGAGTACTTCTTCCCCTGGTCTTATCGGAATTTTTATAGCCTATGTTACTTTCTGGTATTTCTGGATCATTTTGTGAAAATTTCATGCAAGATGACTAAAATAAGGTTCGACCACATTAGAGCTTAACTTGCCTCGATTTCGTGCAGGGTTTTACTACGCCAATACGTCAATATTAAAACGTCAACGAGAGCAAATAAGCGCTACACATTTGACGAAATTAGTCCATAGCTGGTCATAGTTAAAAAAGGCGTTTAATAAGAACGACAGTTTTTACTTCATTTAAGATATATAACGTTCACAGAGGAGAGAAGCAGAAGCATATATTCTGTTTAAATAAATTTTTAACTTCCGATCCCCTGATTGGATTCCAGTAAGATCTTAGACCAATCTAGTTTAAGAGCCATAATAACTTTTAATTTATATTATCAACAATTACATTGCATCTCTTTTTATCTCAACATAAAATATAAGTGTGTGTAAATACTTTATTTACGAGTTCAAAATGTTTAAATTTGGAAAAATCAAAAATCTGTGCCTCAAAGTGGGCAACTGATCTATAAAGAAAAGTTTGTAGAGTCTGTATATATATAATTTTGAAAACAGATTTGTTTTCTTCATTACTTTATTTTAAAACTTCAATTAATACCCAAATTAAGCAAATTTAGGACCAAAGTGCAAAAGTTCAAAGTGAAGAAGGCGGATTAAATGAGAGGACATTGTATGGGGTTATGCCTGAATGCAGTTAAATAAATGTTATGGTTGGTAATAGTTTCTCACGAAACTTTGCCATTCAATAAATTTCAATTCATTTCACATTACATTTAGAGAATGAAAGAAATGAATGAATAAAAACAAACACACACAGAAACTAACAAAAACACAAGAAGAAAAAAACACTAGCAATAACTAGAACAACTACAATCAAATATAATATAAATATACACATACATATATGTGGGAATTGAACCTGGTCGCACACGATCGGGTAGACCCTACTAAGGGTTAAGACTGATGGCAGTTAAAACTAATATTAAAACGACCGTTGTATTTGACAGAATAGGACGAAGAGAGATGACAGTATATGACAAGAATATTCTAGAATCGACAAAAACTGACGAGTAACGATTAGATCTCAATAGACGGTCAATTCCGTCTATAGTTGAGTTTGAGCACTGGTCCAGGACAGTCGTAGTCTAAAGTTGAAAGAGTTAAGTTGTTAAGTTGTAAAGTTGTAAAAAGTCAAGTTGTGAAAGTGTCTTAAAATCCAAGTGAATAAATATATTTGATTATTTAATTAAACTATAAATACCCCCTAGACTTAAGCCTAATATACATAATATATAATAAACTAAAATTTATTAAAGAATTGCGTTTTAATCAAAGTCATCAAACTTTGTTATAAAACTATCCCACAAATTGGGGACTCGACCGGGATTGTGCCAGTAAAAAGTGTAAAAAAAGTTGGGAAAACAATTTACAAATTTAAATTTGGTGAAATATGTTGAAGTTAATTTAAAATTGCTATATAAAAGAGAAATAATAAATATATTAATACATGTGTACGCATAAAGACAAAATTTAAAAAATTAATTTTAGTTAAATTATAAGAGAACAGAAAAATATGACTTTGAAGTGAAAGAGAATTTATCAGAATTGGAAGTGTAAAATCTTAAATAAATTCTAGAAAGAAAATATTTAATTTTTCGTTTATATAAAAGTGTATGAATGTGCATAAAAAATTTAAGAGATAACAAAAATAAGATAAACATTAAGTTTAAAATTAAGAGCAAAAACTTTTATGCACACAAATAATATAGAACAGCGTAAGTGTTTTCAGAGCATAAGTGCTTTTAGAGCATAAGTATTTTCAGAGAAAAGTGTTTAATCGCTGAAAACGACCGTTAAATTTAACTTATAAAAGCTTATACAAAAGAATGATAAGATAAAGCGAGTGCAGTGGAGAACTTGATCATATAATTCAAGAGAGGAAAACGACGAGTAAAAGTTGTGCTAGTTATTTCATGTGGAAGTTAGTTACTAAAGAGCTTTGAGAAGGAGTGACTGAACAGCTGATGTTCTCGGGGAGAGATTGAACGAGTATTACAATAAGATAAGTAGTTTTAATATTGTTGTATGTTAATTTGTAAGCTTTTCATTTTTATGATATGAATGTAACTTATTTTTTTTATTCATATTTCATGTTATGTTTAGTTCTGTTAAATTCAATGTTAATTTTAGATTCAATGTTAATTTTAGAGCTTAATGTTAATTTTCTTATGTTTAGATTCTGTTAAATTGAATTTGTATGTAACTACTATAGAATTCTTGAAAAGTTTCTGTTGAGAAGTATTATTCATATGATAAATTAGGTTTTTTTTTCTTTGGAATTTTTAATATTTCTTTTTCAAGTGTTATCATTAAGATTTTTTTTCATTATTATTTTTATTAATATATTGATTACTGTATAATTTATTATATAATTAATTAATTATTAGAGTAGGAATATTCGGGAATATTTGATTTTGTAAGAGTGTTTCTGGACTATTTTAATCATGGACGTTAACAGCATTATGGCAATGAATTGTGACGCTTTACGGAGAAAATTGACTGAGTTAGGATTGGACAATACAGGTTTGAAGGCAGTGTTACGCGACAGGCTCCTCCAATATTTCGGTCACCAAATCGATGGGGATGACTCTGAATCTTTAAATTCTGAGTATCAGGGTGTAAGTGCTAGAACACATCCGGAGTTTCGCCTTAGTGGTCCTGTCTTCACCTTGAAAGACATTGCAGATAGTCTGTCATCATTCAGTGGGACTGATTCTTTGGAAGTTAGAAATTGGGTACAAGATTTTGAAGAGAACGCTGAAATAGTAGGGTGGAATTCTGTGCAGAAATTTATTTATGGAAAACAATTATTAAAGGGTGCGGCCAAATTATTTGTTGCAAGTCAGTCCGGATTGAAGAATTGGTCGGCATTGAAAAATGCTTTAATTGAAGAATTCGGTGAAACATTACCGTCGTCGGAGATACACAGAATTTTGAGAAACCGTCGCAAACATCCAGGTGAGAGCTATCGCTTTAATGGAGATAGGCAAGCCAATAAATTTGGACGTTCCAAGTTTGCTTGATTATTTCGTCGAAGGTATTCCAGATTCACGTTTTAATAAGAGTATTTTGTACCAGGCAAAAACTGTTGAACAGATGAAGGAACAAATTAAGATTTACGAGAAGGTTCGTACTCCACTCGATAGGGGTAACAGGAAAAATTATTATTCAAATGACGTGAAAATTACGAACAAGATAGAGAAGACAGACAAGAACAGAAGATGCTTTAAGTGCGGAAATCCCGAACATTTGGCAAAGGATTGTAGGGAAACTCAATTCAAGTGTTTCAAGTGTAATACTCCTGGACACCGCGCAGCCGAATGTAATGAGAATAAACAGAAAGTCAAACTAGAGCCGCGCAGCAATATGAACATGTTGGGCTATAATAAGGAACTTTTTGAGCCGGGAATGAAATACAAGAAATTTCGAATCAGTGACATCAATATTTATGGGCTTATTGATACCGGTTGCAGTATTTGCACGATAAGGAGCGATGTTTATGAAAAGTTACGTGACGTATTTAAGATGACATCAGAACATAGAAGATTAAAAGGTGCTGGTGCTGGAGTATTCTATACTCAGGGTTACATTGATGCTCCGATTATTGTTGAAAATATTCAGCTGCAATTGAGATTTCATGTTGTGCGTGCGGAGGATATCGACTATCCGGCAATTTTGGGTAGTAATTTGTTACAATTTGTCGATTTAATGTTCAGCGAAGATGAGGTGAAATTTCTTCCTAAATCAACCATGAGTATTGAACATAAGACAGGTGAGACTTTCAAGAGGAATGATTCGTTGGAACGTATTAGCAATTTCCAAGATCTATGTTTGAATATAGAAAATGATGAAAAAACAGTAGCTGATAAAGAACACGGAACTATTCGTCCCTCGGAAGAAAAAACTTTGGCGATCAAAAATTTTCCTCTACCCAACGATAGGAAGAGTTTAAAACGGTTCCCAGGTTTAACGTCATATTTTCGTAGATTTGTTGATGGTTATGCTGTATTGTCGAAACCGATGACTGATTTGTTGCAGAAGGGCAATGAGTTCAAGGCAGATGATGAAGTGATTTCTTCATTTGAGCAACTGAAAATACCATTGACGAAGGATCCGGTACTTAAACTATATAATCCAAATGCTTTGACTGAGGTCCATACAGACGCTAGTAAATTTGGATATGGTGCAGTCCTGTTGCAGGAAGATTCCGAGGATCACGTAGGACCCATGGCATTGACAGACAAACAACATAATCACATACCTGTAGTCGTAGATGGATTTTCAAAATTTGTTTGGTTGTATCCCACCAAGGATACTGGGACAGATGCTGTTATGGATCGGTTAGAACGTCAGGTTGCTGTATTTGGTAACCCGAAGAGAATAATTTCTGATAGAGGGTCTGCATTCACTTCTAACGCTTTTAGAGAATACTCGAAGACTTTCCTAATATTAAGGAAATTATGGAGGCACAAATTCTACAAGAAATGCAAACGGAAAGAGAAAGAGATAGAGAAGCATTTCAACGCAAACCGCAGAGATGAGGAGAAGTATGTCGCTATAAGACGCACCCAATATGGAGTCGGTTTGAAATTAAAGGGTAAATATTACGGTCCTTACAAGGTGATACGAAAAATGAATCATGGCCGATATGAAATCGAAAAAGTTGGCGAAGTCGAGGGCCCACGTAGGACATTTACAGTGGCTGATTATATGAAACGGTGGACGCCAGTATTCGAGTCGAATACCTCGTCAGGAGGGCCGAATGTGGGAATTGAACCTGGTCGCACACGATCGGGTAGACCCTACTAAGGGTTAAGACTGATGGCAGTTAAAACTAATATTAAAACGACCGTTGTATTTGACAGAATAGGACGAAGAGAGATGACAGTATATGACAAGAATATTCTAGAATCGACAAAAACTGACGAGTAACGATTAGATCTCAATAGACGGTCAATTCCGTCTATAGTTGAGTTTGAGCACTGGTCCAGGACAGTCGTAGTCTAAAGTTGAAAGAGTTAAGTTGTTAAGTTGTAAAGTTGTAAAAAGTCAAGTTGTGAAAGTGTCTTAAAATCCAAGTGAATAAATATATTTGATTATTTAATTAAACTATAAATACCCCCTAGACTTAAGCCTAATATACATAATATATAATAAACTAAAATTTATTAAAGAATTGTGTTTTAATCAAAGTCATCAAACTTTGTTATAAAACTATCCCACATATATAATATTAAAAATTTCAACAATTTGTATGTATGTGTAATATGTCACCAAATAATATAGTAAAAACTTATACTCTCACTCAATACCAATATAAGTGTTTTCTGTTATAAAAAAACACATAGGAAACGTTTGGTATTTAGAACGGAATTGAAAAAGTGTATAAATGTGTTTGTATAATGCACAGTTATTCACACACATACATATGTGTGATTTTTTTCTCTATATGACATACTCCTAGAGAATAAAATCGATCATTTCTTCTTTTGGTCATTTGTGGTTTAAAAAAATATAACGCTTTTTTTACTCCATCATAAGAAACTTTTGTTGTTGTTGTTTCTTTCTTTAATATTTTATAATAAATTTATACCCAGAGGGTTTTAATAAAGTTTGAAATTAAATAAGATTTTGATTATTGCGTCATGTGATTTGATGATAATAATCATTTTGAAAAGCATATAAATATTTGGAGTACTATATATGATAATAAATGTGTGTAATATCTAGTAAAACAAAAAAAAGGAGAAATCATTTTTTGAAATCACATTTTTAATAATCAAAGGAAAAGGAATTAAATCATTGGAATTAACTTCCAAACAATATGGATAACATTTGAGCTTTGAGTCTTGGTTTCTAGGAAATAATTTATATCACTGTAGCATTTATACTCGCTATATCTTGACTGGTTATGATAAAGAAGTCTATAAGGTGAAAAGGGGTTAAACAAATTGGAAAAGTTCCATTTCATATATATCTTTAGACCTATTTGGACTCATATGTTGCATTTCTTTAAACCTAAACATTTTCGAAATTTCAAAAAAAAAATTGTTGATTAAATATCAATATTTATTGACTAAACTATGGAAAGTACAACCTTATATGAACCAATGTCCTTGCAATTGGCAATATGAATCTAAAATTAGAGAAATATTTGAATATTTGGAAATTTTATATGATTTTAAATTACAACCCAGGAAAAGAGCTTTATACGAAAGTTAGGACAAATAATGACACAGAATTATCAGTTTATTTTAAGTTTATTTTATTGAGTTCTATTCGGAGGGATATAAAATTGCATATATTTGTTATACCAATTTTCTATTGGTGCAATTAAGATAAATATTCATATAAAGTATTTTTAAAACTTATTAATACAAATTTGCTGGTTTTATATAACAAACTGAAAAGGAGAACCAACGTGGTTCAGATTCATTAAAATCCGTTTATTGGTTTGGCAGCACAGTATTTCAAACTGAAAATGAAATGGTGGTAAATTTGCAACTTCTAAGCGGCTAAACTCATTTCAATACATATCACAATGTGAAATCGCATTAGTTGTTCGAAACTGGAATACTGTGAACCGAGAAAATGTTTGCAATGGGCTGATATTACTAAATCGAATAATATTTTAATGTGGCCTAAAAATTTATGAATGGATCCTTGGACCGAATTTTATATTCATTACTTTTTACAGTGGAGCATGTAAAAACTAACTCTTCTTATTTTGAAGTACCAAATTCCTTCAAAATCTTTTGAATTACTCAGATACACTCAACATACAAAAGACCTCGTTGTGGCTTCCTATCTTTTCATCCTATGATTATCTAAATCCTCTAAGAAATGAGACAAATATTTTAATATTTATCCATCATAACGTATACATAATTTTTACTTTAGCAAAAATATTTATTTTATATTGCGTATACGCAACAGATAAAATTACAAGAAAGTAGCTTAATGTTCAAGTTGTTACGTGCTTTTTTGTTGTTGTATTTTTCCAACTGTCTTGTGGGTGTTTTTACGATGTTAATTATTTTTCTTTAATTTGAGTAGAATTTTCTTTCTCTTCTTCCTCTTCATCAGCTTAAACTTACACAATAACAACACGTGTTGTATAAGTATTCTTTTGGACATAATTTTATTGCTTTTTGTTGTTTATTAATATTCCAAAAACTTTTTATTTTATTATTGTTATTTCAGCTTATTTTTGTTGTTTAATTTTATTATTTATTTGTTTATTTGTATGCGTGTAAGTGTATGTGTTTACATATATTCAGTAAATGAAATTTAAATGAAATTTTTTAACCATTAATTAAGTCTTCTTAATTTTATGCGTTATTAAAGACAAAAGCACACTCACACACAAATACACACAAACCCACACTCACATGGGTGGCACATTAAAAAATTTTAAAATTTAAATACGACATAATGTTAATAAAATAACTGTAAAAATGAACATAACTCCAGCAATAGCAGCGAAGCAGCAACAGGCTTTTTGCTTTGAAAATATTCCCACAACATTATTTTTGTTTTACTGGATTTAAAATCTCTTTTTTTTATTTGTGTGAGTGTCTGCGAGTTTGAGGGGGTTTTATTAGTACTAATTATAGTATTTAACTAATAAACTAATTAGACTAATGTCAATTTTATTACAGTATTTTTGTGCAGTTTTAAGCTTTTTAACTAATGTTCCAGCCACCCTCTATTTGATATAATCATAAGTAATTAATACTCTATGGTTTTTGGAGTGTTTTAAATTTAATTAAAAACTAATGAACGAAGATAAAAAAATGAAAAATATTTAAAGCAGAAAACAGTGGGACTTAATGGAAATATTTGGTTTTTATTGAAATTTGCAATGAAAAGGCAAGATTTTACTAAACACAAAATGCGCAGATAAAATTTACATTTTATATATCTAAATAGCATAACCGCTGCATTTCTAGAGATTCTTCGATGTAATCAGGTCGTATATATAATATGAAAGATATTGAGAAGAAAAATGTTTCCTACGTATGATGAGAGCTGTCAACTAAATTGTAGAAATCTTAGTACTTTAAGATGGCAATATGAGACAATATTAAAGATAAATTCAGCATTAAAATTAGGATTACATCATTAGACTATCGTGCTTGATGATTCAGTTTTTTTAATCTTATTCCAGATTAATAGATGACTGGCCTACTGTAGCTTAGTTCTAGAAATATTCAGTTTGCATTTATCGTTGCCTTTAGTCTTTCTTTGGTTACATCTCTATACGTGTGATATGCAAGCACTTTAACCACTACACTACGTTGCCATTGCTTGATGACATAATGAAGGAACTGTGCTCGGAAACGAAACCCAAATCGAGAAAAATTAAGGCAGAAACGTATTCAGATGATTATAGACAGTTTAGAGTAGTTCATAAATATATAGACGAGGTAAGCTTGGATATATCTACTTTGTGTCACGAAAGTAAAACTTCTTCAGTATCAAATATCATTAATTGAAAAAGCTATTAATTGTCAAGATACGGAAAAGATCAATATTTCGGGATTGTAATATTTTTTAATATTCTTTGACAATATTAAAAATCTTCATTTCCAAAATTCTCTTTTTTCATATCTAACCTTATTTTAGGTAGACAGTCATAACTTTTTTACTTATAGCATTTACACTCGTCACGGAAAAAATATACATGTTAGTCTATATACAGTTTCTAGGCAAGCTTTTATCATAATAGCAAATATGGCAATATTTCCTCCATTTAGGAACTAATTTCAATAGCAAAATTCTCGAAAACGTTTCCTATTGGTTTATAAGAATGGTTTAACAAATTTCTCTTCTCATATCAATCCAGAACATATAATTTTTGGGGGTCTCAGATGAAATTTGTGGAAACTAAAAACGGAGTGACAAACTTTCATGTATCCAGTTAACTTTGTCAGGTCTTTAAAAGACAAACCGATTTTTTTTCCGAAAGGTAAATCTTCCAAATAACAATAACAATAGAAATGGTAATAAAATTATGTAATTATTATATGAGAAAATAAAATTTTTTGTTAAGAACTTTTCGATCTCATTTCCTACTTGCATAGGATCAGTGCTGCCAACGACTTTAAAAAAAAATTGTGCAAATTATTTTTCGAAATTGATATTTTTGAATTTTTATCATGTTTGATCTTTTGGCATTTAAAGTTGTCCTTTCAAAATTCTTTTCTATTCGATGAGCGATTAAAAAATAATATGTTTAAAAAGTACAATTAAATTCTCAGGGCTGCACACTACTTCAAAACAAATTGTTTTCCAATTTTTTACTCATTTCTCTTATTTAAATTTTAACTACATTAATAAAATCTTTTTCAATATTTATCTTAGAATAATACTCGCGAAGCGTTTCAAAAAATTATATTTGTAAACAAAGATGCTAGTGAAATCCAAAAAAGATTCAATATTTCCAATATCGAATATTTCAAAGAACATTCCTCACATTTTATACATTCCTCAGCCAGAATTGTGAAAAGTTCATTGAAATTCGAATTAGTCCATCTTAAAAAAATTAGCCAATTTCTGCTACCTTGCAACAAATAAGCGATATATTGTTTAGATCATTCTTGATCACTCATATATTTTTAATAGTTTCCAAATTTTAATTTTTCTTTTAAATGAAGCAAATTAAGTGATTTTATTCCATTCCATTTTTTACCTAATTAATTCTTTTAATAATTTTAATAATTTTCCTTTTATAAAATTTGAAATTTTTGATATTTAATAAGCGTAATTTTTCTAAAATCAAGCTAAATGTAGATTGAGTCATATAATGTTCTGTTTTATTTCAACCGTTTTTTTATTTATTTTTTTTTTTTACATTTTGCAATGCGCAGTGTTGATTGTGAATTTTAATAATTTTAAAAGCTTTTTATTGATTTGCTAAATATATACGTACACAGCTACACACATATATACATATTTAGCATATATATTTGTCTACAGCTATATATTTTTCATTTAAAATCGTTGATTGTACTGAACATTAATATCTAGTGGCAATAAATTCAAGCCATTTTCACATTTGTATGTTTGTATGTATGTGTGTGCATATTATAAATGACTGATATATTGCAAACGTATGCATATTGAACGTTTAAAATGATTTTATAAAACCTTGATGATATTTTATGAAAGTAACATATATTTTAGCTAATGGAAACTATAATTTTTTCTTTGGAATCTAGAAAAAATGTTATAATAAAATCTGTTGATTATAAAATCAGCGTAATTATTTCATTTGTTTTAAACAAGTATGTCAACATTTAGATAGAATGATTGCGGTAATTTCATTGAAAGAAAACATGATAAACAGAATAGAAATTCGACTGAAGCGAATGAATGGATGTTCCAATCTGACCGAAATTTTTCCAGAAAAAAATGAACTATTAAAAAATAAAAACATATATAAAGTTAAATGAAGTACAATTCAAGTACTTTATTTCGAGAAGCAGCAGGATATATCCTGTAACCTTAGTTCTTCAACGACCTATAAACCAATCATTTAAAGTTTTAAAATACTTAAAAAGAACCTTTTTAAGCAAAAAGGACTTAAATATTACCTTGAAGACTTTTAACCAATCAAAGACCATAATATGTCTAAAAAGTCCAAAAAGGACCACAAAATATTATTAAATTAGTTTTCGTTTACTAAACTTCACATATGAAAAATTCATGAATTTCGATTAATTTATGCACAGAATTCCAAAATCTTCACCAATAACATTATTTTCGGCCCTTAATTCAAAATGTCTTATTGATAAATCCAAAAAGTACCAAAAAACTTCGTTTTTAAAATTCTTATTCAATAATTTTTTTAAGATTACAGACACATGTTTTTTAAAATTTTAATTTTTTACTAGAAAATAAAATTTAAAAAATGTTTAAAAGTACCACCGAAAAGGTACCAGAAAAAATTCCTCAAAAACCTAATTTTACGATTCCAATCATACAAAAATGTATATATGAACATGCTGTGGCTTACTGTTTTTAATGAAAATCGAAAAGACTTTCAGAAATCTTAAAAACTACTATAAATTTCTATAATGATGACACCAAACCACTGAAGATGATATATAAAAAATATAAATTTCATTATGATTGCAAATGATGTAACAAAAATTCTAAAAAATATACTCAAATTATTTTTTTCTTTATTTAGTACCTTTAGAGGTACAAAACGTACCACAAAATATTCTAACATTAATTTTCATTTACCATATTTTATATAAATTAAAAAAAAATAACAAAAGTTTTGAAAAGTACTATAAAAAAGCAACCAATAGTTGCCATCATCTGCTGGGGATTATAAGTATTAACATTTGTGATTCCAAGTTATTTTTATGAAAAATTAAAATACATTCGAATATCTTCCAAAAACTACCTCTTTAATTTTCTTCGATTTCGATTGGTACACTTAATTTTATTTTTAAAATTAAAATTTATTATTAAAAAATAAAAAATTCCATGAAAATATTTAAATAGTACTTCAAGATGTACCATCATTATTCCAAAGTATTCAAGACTACATACGACTTCTCGTTAATTATGAAAAATTGAAACAAAATTTCGAAACCAGTACCACTTTATAAAGTCCTATAGCATCTTATTATAACGACTTCAATTCACATTGAATAATTTCGTGATTTCATGATCATTAATATGAAAAAACGAACATAGAAAACTATGAGACTTAATTATCACATTAATTTTATGAGTACGAAAAACACTCAAATACATTCTGAAACAATTTCCTATTTACCGACGTGAAATTTCTGGTAAAAATAAAAACTGTTAACATCTAGAAAACAAAAAATACTGAATTTGAGCAGCAAAATGTAATATCCACAGTGAAGCACGTTGGTGGTTCAGTTATAGTGTAAGAAAGTATGGCAGTCAATGGTGTAATTAATTTGGTATTCATGGAAAGTACTATGAATAAAAAGATTATCTCAAAATTTTAAAAGAAAACTTGGCACAGAGCATCGAAAAATTGGGTTTGGATATAACTCGGGTCTTTCAACAAGACAACGATCCCAAGCACACTGCCAAAATAGTGAAGAAATGGCTGCTTTACTATACTCCCAAACCTTGGGATCATACCCCCAAATGGAATCGATACCCAGAAGACTGCAAGCTGTTATAAAATCAAATGGCAATCGAACTAAAAACTATTTTTTTAAATAATATTTTTATTTTAAAACAGTGATAGTGTACAATTACTTTTTACTCTATGAATATGATGATTTTTTTGTTTTTGTTGTATATTTTTTTGGTAGTTGTTGTTGTTGTCAGAAATAAAATTATATTTTAAATAAAAATATTATATATGTTCTCCTACTTTAAAATATATTAGAAAAAAAATTGTTGCAAATATAAAAGTTTAAGTTGCACAATTTCTTTTGACGCTCACAGTATATAAATAATAACAAACTCACCTTAAAAACTCTTTTTGGAAATGATTTCATATTTGCTGTTTAAAAACAGAAACAATTTTCTTATAAGTCTCTCGTTATTTTATCCTCTTTATATTTGCTTACAAACAACAAACAGACTTGCATCGACTTGCACTATTTTTTTACATTCATGTTTATGAACACAATTTCCTACACTTTTTTCACTAATTTACACTAAACTTTTTAACTCGATTTTTACAAAGACTTATAAACAAACATTTGAATAACACTTTTATGTAAAAATATAAATAAATTATTAATTTTTAATATTTATTTTCAATAAATTTATTAATTAATTATCGTTTATCAACCGAACACTTGAGAAAAATACTAAAGAATGCAACAATTGAGATGATTTTACAATTGTTATTGTTTTGTGATACAGTTACGCATATTTTGTGGTGAACTCATTGAAATATTAGTGTTTGTGTGTAATTGCATATGACTAAAAGAGAGTTGAAAAGAATGAGCATAACTAACAGTACTGTTGTTGTTGTTGTCATAGTTATTTTATGTTAAATAAAATAAAATTGATGAGTGTTTATGAGTAATTGAATATTTTATTTTAAAGAGGTGAGAAGAGTATTTGAAATTAGCGGCGTGGCATTTTTTGAAGTGCATGTTGGGGATGATGGGGAATAAATATGATTTAAAGATTAAAAGGGGGGGTTAAATCAAGGGTTTTTTAAAACTATTGAATTATTGACTTTTATATTTATTTAAGATAACTTTTTGTTATCATTTATTTGGTATTGTCTATTCTAAATGTTCATAATGATATGCAGTATATTTACTTTTAGAGTTACTGACTGAAACATTCATCATTCAAAATGACTGATATCTATACTGAGGCTTAATATCATTTAAATAACTTACAAGTGAAATTCTTATTACATTTGAAACTTAAATTATAAACATTCATCAATAAAATATATTTTTTCGGACATTTAGGGGATAAAACCGTGCCTAAATCTGGTACCTTCCATTGTCATCCTGGTACTTTTGTTTAAGAAAAATCAAGACAGTTTTGATTAAAATTTAAACATCTATAAAATAAGTTGAATAACTTTTCCATATCAGTATTAAAATCTATATCAAAATTGGTACTATATATTCATGAATGTAGTGTGGTACTTTTCGATTGCAGAATTTGGAAAAGACTTGTGTTGATTGAACCAAAAATTTGTTTGCTTATTATAGAAGTTATATTGCTGATGTTTATAATAGTCGATATAAAATTTTGTTAACAGAGTTCCATATGGATTATAACATAAGGAAAAGTAATTAACAGTTAAACTCACAATTCCCAAAGATTTATGTATTTTGTGAGTTAAAAGTAACCATGACAATTTGCATTACTTTGTAAATGAGTGATATAGTATTCACATCCAAGAAAAGGTAGCATTTTGGCACTTTTCGAATAAATTTTATTTACTTAAGTTAAGTACGTTTAATTATTATTTCTCGTTTTTTCTATAAAATTTATAGTCCGACATGTACGAAAATCTATTAAATTATTTTTTGTAATTTAAGACTCTGAATATAAGCTTAATACAACCATGGGAAGAAGAATTATGATGAAGATATTTCGTGGTACTTTTTGGATATTCTATTATTATCAACATAGAGGCATGAAAGTGGACTTAAACGGATAAAATTTAATTTTTAATTTGTGGTACTTTTTTAAAGTTTATGTCTTTGAGATACTTTTTGATTTCGTCTACAATAAATAACTTAAACTTACATATGACTTTTAGCGTAAAGTTGCAGGGTATTTATGGTACTTTTTAGATTTCATTTAAAATTAACACAATGATTGTAGGGGGGTATCTAATTATATTTTTGGCTCCATGAGATGAGTAATAAAGTTGCAAGGGATGAACCTAGAACATTATTTTTTAAGTAAATGCCAAATTTTTCTTATGTTACCTTACCCCTTAATGAGTCCTTTTCCAAAAAAGGTTTTCACACTTTATTTATCTCTTATGGTTATAGAGTTATTAGAAGTTCCTAACTTCCAGCTTTGCAAGACCTTGAGTAGTTTTGTTATCTATTTTTATTGGATGTTGTTTATTTTTGGACTGTGTAAATAATAGTTTTGTTCCTAACTAAGCAAAACCATTGCACAATATCGTGGAAGTAAAATATTTGAAGAACAGACTCAAATTATTGGAAAGTAAGGAAGGTTGAAATTTTAAATACTGAAGTATTTTAAATTATGTAATTCGACAAGAGATATTATAGCTTGTAAACATTTGAAAATTGAATGAGAAAATAAATTTGACACGTGATTAGGAAAATCTAATGTTATGGAGCCCCAAAGAGCTTCAAGGACAAAAAAGGGTCAAAAACTATTTGAAAATAATTTTATTGAAATTTTTGGCTCATTTACCGCATTACCCAAACCTTAATGCAGAAGAGCAGCTAAAAATGTTTATAGGAATTTTGTAACCGTGTGCCTAAGTTCCAATTTCATATAATAATTTCACGGGCACATCGTGTTAAAATACTCATTTTTGTATAGGTCGATCAGTAAGCTTTTGTCAACAATCTATAACGTTTAGTTGTTGTCCCTTTTTGTGTCCTTTTAAACAAAAAATTGACACTTTTATATCTTTTTGTGTGTGTTTTTCTGGGAAATTTTCTAATATTATATAATTATAACTGTAAATTTTCTATCTCCACAAATACTTTACAAAATCCTTTTTTTCTTTTCAATAAACAAATATAATTAACTCAATTTCCAAATAACATTGAAATACCATTAAATAATTTAAATTGAAAACAAAACTTACAATTTCTTTTAAATTTTATTTAATTTGTTTAAATGTCTTCTTCATTCTGTTTTATTTACAAAATTAAGCTTTTCACAAACAACAAAATTTACTTAAACAAAATTTTCCATTTTTGCAAAAATGGAAATTTAAATTCCTGTTAAAAACGATAAGTGAAAAAACGAAAATAACACAAATTAATTCACATTAATTGTTAATACATGAACAAGATTAACAACAACAACAAAAGCTGAAAATGATACATTTAACAGGAGAGCAAAATAAAAAGAAGAAGCATGTAATGTATTTTAAAATACATCTTTTGGCCAAACTCTCGACTCTTTAAAGCCATAATCAACGCCATCATCTCCATTATCCTCAGCTGTTATATGAAAATACTGAAAAGTGAATCTGTTGCAGGATCATTCAATTCATTCAAGAGAAATTTAATTTAAATACAATCTTCATGCAATTTGTTTGCTTATCTTCTTCTTCGTCTTTTTCCAATTCAATTCTTTGTGAGTACCCTACAATTTTTTTTAAGTGGCAATAGTGTATTGCACGAATCGATTTTTTGGAAGAAAATCTGTAACGGTTAGAGCAGAGATGTTTCCCATAGGAAAACGCTACAACTACATGATTCCCACTTTTTTACGGGAAAGTCCACACCAACAAAAAAAAAAAAAAAAAAAAAAAAAAAACTGAATCAACATTGAACATAGTTGATTTGAGTTTTAATAATTTTTTTATTTAGTTTAAATTAAACGTTTTTACGTTTGTGGTGAAATAATATTGTTCGTATAAGAATTTGTCGATATATGTTAATATATATAATTATACAATGATACATTTTTAATAATAAAATTTCAACAATATTCCCAAGAAACTGCATTAACTGTGAAACAATGTTAAAAATTGCGATTTACGGACCTGACAAAAAATATTTTTAATATTATTTGATTTATTAAATTTGAATAGTGCTTGCGAGCGGATCTTTACCTAAAATTATTTTTTCATTTTTGAAAACCCCTCCATTAACGTTTTAATAGCATTCATCACTTGTCTCGAACAGAGAGTCTATCCGTCCAGTCCGTTTAAAATCGACACTGGATGGAACACTCCTCGATGTAAATTTCGGCATTTATAGAGAACGTTTTTTTAGAACTTTTTGGGTGCGAAAAGTTTCTTCAGCATTCCTCGAGCATCAGCAGCATTACATTTTCGACCAGGAATTGCGATGAATCTGTCAGAATATATTTCGTCATAAATTATGCAGAGCAAAATATTTGTGTTAGGAAACTTGACGTCAATTTCCAAACTCTGCTTTTAGCCTGTTAATTTTTACCAACGTTCCTGTCAGGAACTTTTGGAGCCTTAAATGTTTTTTAACCTTAATTAGCTTTAACCTTATGTTCCAAATAGTCCGAGCACTATGCTAACCGGTTTGCTTACTGAATGTGTTGGGACCTATTTTGATTTTTTTATATTTTTTGCTTTAGAAACATCATGTGAACCATTCCTTCTACCTACACCAGGTTTTCTATCAGCGGACAAGTTCTTGCAGTACTGTTTAATTACATTGAAAAACAGTTTGGCACAGAACTTTGAATGTTAGGTTAGATTTTGTAGGACAATGTTGAATTTTGTTGTAAATCAAAGTGCGCACATTTTTCTGATCACTCATTTGAATTAGATTAACGATATATATTCATTTGTTTAACATTAAACAAAATAATTTACATGATTTCAAAGTTAAATTGATCAAAAAGAAAATCAAATAATACTTTAGTTAAATGAATGAATGAAAAATGAGTATTAAGAATTTTTAGATCTCACTTCTTATTTGGCCATTAAATATTTTCCTCTTTAATTTCTTTCCAATTCTTTAAAATAAGTTATGTGTAATTATAGGAATATGTGTCAGTGTATGAAATATAATTTTGTCTCAATTCGTAAAAGTGGTGGCCATATTTGAAGCATCACCGACCACAGCCCAGACATTTGGGAGCTGTTGCTTCTCCAAGTTAACTCGAAAATATCTCAGCACTAATCATATGAAGTTTTCAAAAAAATATCTAAAAATCGATTTGGACGCATCAGATGACAAATTTTAATGAGGATATTCCCCATTCCATCTCACAAGTGTATTTTAAAGAGACAGTAATCGTCCCCTTACGACCACAAAATTGCTAATAAAGTTATAAGATACAATACGTTCTAACACTTCATCACATAGGTGTATCATAAGAAAGACATTAAAGGAAGATAAGTGTCGTTATTATGAATCTTGAAGAACTCTGGAATAGATAAATTGTTATCTCCTTGGACAACTCCATTTTGAAATATCTAGTCGAAAGCTCTGTAATGAGAATAGTGGTGTCTCCAAAAACTGCAGGGCATTTAAGCGAGTGCTATTAACCTTTATTTGTGTGTGTATTTTTACTGATTTTCATTTTTGTAATAAAAAATGCAAATCGCATACAAATAAACATTTTCAATATGTTAAAAACTGTAAATGATAGAAATTCTGAAATAATGTTTGGTTGATGGTGCAATTTATATTTTAATTAAGTTTGTTTTTTTTCTCTTCATCTCTCTTATTCTTTTAAATTTCAAATATTATTTTTCCTTTCAGTTGTTTTCCTGTCATGACGCTGTCTGTTATTGTTATATTTTTATATTAACATCTGAACTTAATGTTTTTGTTTGAAAAATGGAGGAGTTTAAAAAAATAAATTATTTTTGTTTTAAAACAATTATAAAAAACAACAACAAAGTTTAAAATTTAATTCATTAAAAGTTACAAAATTCCTTTGAAGGCAATTTACACACACATAAATACACCTACACAAATATATGGACAAAAAATGTATCTATGTGTTCATTTTAAATCTTGCTAAAAAAGCTTTTAAGCATTTTTCAATTTTACATACTTTAATTAATTTAATTTAATTTGAACTTTTTGTAAACGTAATTTATTAAGAAAGAAAAAATAGGTATAAACAGATTTATTTACCTTTGCCAATTTAGGACCAAAAAATCTAATAAAAAAGAATAATATGACCACAAAATATGACCCATACAATCGTTACAAGAATTTATGCTGATAATGCTCTAATACGAGATATTGGGTTTAATTTCCTTACGAGCAAATGAATACCCAGCAGTCTTTGGTCTGTCTTGAACAAGACATCCGGCGATAACCTATTGTCCCATTCTTCTATAGTATTTACGAAACAGTATGTGGTAATAAAGTGCTTGAATTCATAGCATCTTATGAATTCATATTTTGTTATTAAGTGACGATTGCAATGCACTTGGAACTATTAAAGTATATCGTAGGATACTTACTAGAAATATATTGGAATTGTATTGTCCTTTCAGGGTATTTGACCATCTAAAAAACTGTAATATAATGTCAATTTGTACAATATATGATATAACTGCTACATATGATTTGTATCAATGAAAACCAAATATGAATTCTGTAGGGTAAACAACGGCCACATATTATTTCCAAATGCGTTTCTGAGTGGTAGACGGCGGCTTTTCGTATTGTCCGAAATGAAATTAAACCAAATTATACCTTGTTATACCCTACTCCATCATAACGCATTCATAAACGTTGTGAACACTCTTCAGAATTCTATTTTTGAAAAATCTTGAAGAGTTTTGACAAGGAACCTTGAAAAGTCGTGTTCAGTTCAATATTTCAGGTATCTCCCATACAAATGTCCATCCGAAATGGGGTTTTAACATCACGATGCGAAGATATTTTAATTAAACAGATATAAGAAACTATATTTTGTTTGAAGTTCTGAGAAGATCGGTCAATAATTGAACGTAACTCCCATACATACCGATTCACAAAATCACTTTAAAATGCATAAATCTTAAAAATGTTAAAGTTGTACTAACATTTCATATGTGTAAGATCTATGCAACTAGAATACATCCCACAAGAATTTCCGAAGATCGGTCCACAATTTCCTATAACCTACAGATTTTATAAAATACTGGTAAAATTATTCTGAAATTGTAATTTAAAAAAAATATAAATTTGTTGGGATCTTTTTCCAGAAAAAAAAGCATGAAGCAAAATCAACGTTGAACATAGTTGATTTGAGATTGAATATTTTTTTATTAAGTTTAAATAAAACGTTTTTAAGTTTCCTTTGAAATAATATTGTAAATGTTGGAATCTTTCGATATTAATATATAAAATTTTTAAATTTTTAAAACTGTATTTACTGTAAAACAATGTTAAATTAACATTTTTTGCCTATGAAGGAAAATCATAACTGAAAAAGTTTAAATTATTTCTATTATAATAAATTTTATATGGAGTTTTCGAGACAATTTTTTCTTTACTAATTGTCAATCCCCATATTCTAAAGATTTCTAAGATACTTTTTCTAAAAATCAAATAAAGCTAAATTTTCTGCAAAAAAATTAAGCTGTTTTTAACACGCATTATACCGAATCAAAATCTGTGGTATCTCTATAAAATTGGACCAATAAGTCAAATAAGGAACCGAGATTGGATGTTATTATTTTTAACAAATCTGATATTCTATTTATAGTGGCAGTATATTAATGTTTATAATGTAGGATCTCTACACATCATTGGCAGAAAAACCGTCATAGGAAGTTATTTAATAGTAAGTTTAAAGCTTTTACTTGTGCTTAATTGAAGCAATATGTAGTATAAAGAAATTGGGGTTTGTTTGTGATCCTTCATCTACACCAAATAATGTCATTAACGAGAAAATCTGTCACAAAATCTTGAAAAGGAAAACATCAAAAAACTTTTCCTAATTCTGTGTAAAACTTTTGACATTTCTTCAAATATTTCTTTAATTGATTTTTCTGGAAAAATAACAACAAAACAAAAAGTCATTTAGAATCAAATATAAACACTATTAAGTCATTCACTACGCATTTACTAAATAATATCTATTTTAAGACTTTTACCTCAAAAAGGACACTTGTAATATTTTTGGGATAAATTCTTTTTCAAACCATTTTAGTTGCTTTTCAAATATTTGGCAATTATGCAATATAATATTTTAATTAATACCAGAGAAAATAAAACAACTACAACAATAATATTCTGACATAAAAGTCTTAACAACAAGATCCAAAAAAGGAAACAGAATCTAGCAACCAAAATACTAAAACTAAAAAGGACATAAAATTATACGAAAAACCAAAAACTAAACAATAAAAATCATTGAAAGGTTTAAGAGATGTTATGCTATTGTAAATGTATATGTATATGTGTAGGGAGAGGGTCTATATAAATCTCTATATATCAATGTGTTTGTATATGTTTGTTGCAGAATGAAAATATGTTGTCTTAACCATAAAACATTTCGTTTACATAGAAAATATGTCAGAGTTTTTGTTTTCAAAATAAGAGAAAAAAGGAAAATTTATGTAGATTTTTGCTTAACAAAGGACTTTATTAAATTTCACTTAGAAATTATTTTTGCAAATAATAAACAACAAAAACATGCATGTTTCATTGAGTAGAATGCACAGTGGGACTTAGTCATATGAATTTAAGGAAATAAAGCTTTATATCGTGATGGAATAAATAAGATGAAGAGGAGTGTATCCTTATAACATACGAAGTAAGGACTTGGTTCCTATCAAGATAAAGAACTCCAAACTATTAAAAGTATAGAACTTTTGACATGAAAAAATAGTTCAGAAAATATTTTTATTCTATAAAGAAAACGTCGGAGTAAGAACTTTATTTTCAGATTATTTTCTTTTTTATTGATCATTTGGGAGGATTATCTATTTTATCTATTTTTTTCTCTTTAATAGAAAAAATTAACATATTTAATTTCAATAACACTTTCAAAAACATGTGTAAAGAGGAAGAACTGATTGAAAAGAAAATAATTAAAATATTTTCTTATTATAAATTTTTCGTGTTCTTTTGTTTATTTGATCTTTATGGATTTTAATCTTCTTCGATAGAAATGTTTTAATTCAGTCACGTAAGTTTTTATGCAAAATCTTTTTTCGGATTATTTTCTGTTTTACGATCGTTTGGAAATATCGCACTCGAAGAAAAAAGCGTAGAAGAAGTGGTTAAGAAGAAAATATTCTGCGTACATTTATAAGCTGAAAAACTGAGAACGCAAAGAACTTCAGACCTACAAATTTGGTTATTAATTACGTTGAGTTCAAGAATGGACCCGGCAACTCTTTGTAACATCAACACATCAAAAATTAATGTATCCAACATAATGTCAGCTACAATTCCCCATGGAACACTATATTTTCAAATACTTTCTCAAACAGGACGAAAATATATGATCTAACCTCAGTATATGCGGGATAGCCAAGGTGATGTGGCCCGGGCCACACAAAGCAGCTCCTGAATCATAAATAGAAGTTAGTGTTTTTCATCTTTTATGTGAATTTTCTTATTTATAGGATGCCTGAATTCCTATATACTACAGAATGGACCTAGCACTTTGAACTAGCGATAGCTTAGCTACTTATTATCTTACAGGTTGTACGATTATGCCAAACTATCAAAGAAACCTAATTTAACGTACAAGTTCAAAACCGTCTTCCGGGAAGGGGCCTATGTGAAAAAATGGTCCCAGCACTAAATATTGGTTTTGGTTTATTATAAAAAATATATATGACGTAAACTCCAAAATATTGTCTTCAAAATTGATTGACACATTCATTTTGGGGTTTATGAAAAGAATTTGGTTTACTGATCCGATTTATATATATTGCTGTGTTTTATGAACATTATGATTTATGTACAATTACTGTTTTATTGTGAATTTATGAAAAGCTTTTCACTTGGATTTTGAGTTGTCTATTACTTTTTTCTTACGGAATTCATAATTTAAATTTTAACTGTAGACTATAACAGACATACAGATCAAATATCATCGGAATCAGAGAATGGAAACATTCAGCTAAGCAACCGGCTAAATCTGCTTAATTTTGATTTAATGTCAAAATATATACAGCTTATGGGATCATAGATGATGCTTTCTTGTCACTACAAATTAATTACAAAGTTAATATATCTCCTCCTACACTTGTGGTGGCGGAGACTATAAAAATGAGATTTTTATGTACGAGTTATTGTGCGAGTTGCGTATTTTTCGCTCTTGTTTAGTTTTGGTCTCTTTTTGGATGCGATAAGTTGTTCTCTTTTTGCCGAAACATAAATCTTTTTAAGAATCCAAATTACGGCTTCAACAAAATAAACACAATATTCGATCTTCCTCGTCTGAATACCGTACCACTGTTGTAACCTAAATAATAGAGAAAATGTAAATACATTGAAACAAACTAATATTTGTATTAATATGCATACACATATGTATATGAGTATATATGTTTTTATACATAAATACATATTTTCATACTCTTAGGTATAATAACTATAACTTAAACAAATTTACTTGTTATTTACACTATGACTAATTTTAGTTCATCTTCTCTAAATACAAAAAAAAAAGAAATCTGTGATATAAATATCTTCATTTTATAATATTATCACTCTCACTCTCTTTCTCTCTCTCTCTCTCTCTTGTGTGAATTAATATTTTTTCTACTTTCCTGTATTTCCATCCAAAAAATATGAGACAAATTTTCTTAACAACATAATATTATATAGGAAAATATATAGTGACAAAGTTTAGGGGTTAAAGTAATAAATCTAATAAACATACAATAACAAAAACAACAACGAATATCAAGAAAATATACCAACAATTTTGAATTCTTGGAATAGTGAAATAGTAAAAACTGTAAAATATTTCCTTTTTTTTGGCAAAAGATATTGTTAACACAATAACAACAACAGCAAAATAACTAAAATACGACATCAAATAACCTTTAGTTTGTACGTTTAAGTAACAAAAAAAATACGACAAAAAACCTTGTAGACAAAATTAAAAACCATAAATTTTAAGTGAAAATCGAATAATAACAAAGAGTTTATTTGTTTTTGGAGTTTTTTATTATTGTTAATTTATATTATTCTTTTTTATTGTTATTCAGATTTCTTGTAATTTCTTTGTTTTGTAGTACAGGAGACTTGGAAGACCGTATCTTTTTTCCTATTTTTATTTTTATACTTTCCGACGCTTCAAGTGGCAGAAAGGAATTATCAAAGATCACAAAATCTAAATAATGAGGATAATATTTGTCATCGTTCTTTGCCATTGTCTTGGGAACCAGCAAAATCGCTTCAGTTGTTAAAAATGTGTAGATCAATAGTTAAGAACAACTTTTCGAAAATTTTCTGTTGGAAGTGAAAAAAATTGATATATTTAAAAAAGTTTCATATAGATATTCTAAAGGCGTTTAAAAATCGACCACAAATTTTAAGTGGATCCAGAAAACAGAAAGAAGACATCAATCATTCGGTTATCTCAGAAGTTCTTTAAATAAAAATCCAATATCGTAGCACAATGACCAATTATCACTTATATTATGAAGGTTCATCCTCGAGAGGTTTAAAACGTTATTTGATCAATTTATATAATATAGTAACCATATTTGCACCAATGTTAAGACGACTCATAATCAAAAGTTGTCCCTCTATTACCAAGTTCATCAGTAACAATAAGGATCCAAAATAGTGAAAATAAAAAGAGTTTAAGTAAACCCTTATAGAGATATGCTCCTGGTTGAAATGTCTCACCACCTGCTTAGGATGTCTGGCTTAAGAATCAAACTGTCATCACAAATTCCACAGTTTGAAGAAAGCACTCGTCCCAAGTGCTGGAATATAGAAGTCAAAACTTACTTCATGTCGAGTTTTTAAATTATCTGTGTATATTTTCTAAAATAGATGAACAGCCGTATTATCTACTCGTCAATGCAACTAAACCTCAAAGTTTTATTGCTAACAAAGTAAGCAAGCAACTATTGCAACATTAGTCCAGTCCCCAACGCTTATTTTTAAAGTTCTTACAACGAGAGCAAAAAACTAAGCCATTACGCAGGTTTAGAATCTTGTGTTTCTTAAATGAAGATTAAACCACTATTCGCTATTAGATCGCTTAGACCCAAGCGCAAATTAGAGAAGTTGTGATATGATATTCAGATACTGCAATCATCTCAACATAAGTTTATGCCACAACACTCAATCTTGATCGGAGCAATACTTTTAAATATATATTAAAAAATCGGACTGAAGATTTCACAAAATTTGGCTATGGAGCCACCAAAGCTTAAGTGCTATAAACCGCTGCTTTCAAAAAAATCGATACTGTGCATTGTAGAGGAAACGACTTTATTGGTATAACGGAATGTTCTACATCCAGTTCTTCCAAGTTTTATACATATATGAAATGGAATTTATTTCGGAATTTATTTACTTTAACGTGATGATCATTTGTATTTTCGTCCATAGAATTTGTTCAGACGATTTGGAATAAAATTTAACTCTTACGTTTTATGATCAGAACCAATTAAAACCAATTTCAAAAGTCATCGTCGTTGAACCAAAATCAGCTACGATAGAGATATCTCTTAAATTGCGATAGAGATATCTCTTAATTGCGTTAGAGGCATTTTAGTGAAAGTTCACTAATTTTAAACTGAGGAGTTTTCAGAACACTGTGTAAAATTACACCCTTTTATATGTAAAAGTATTAGCTTCATTTTACACCCAACATTTTGAAATTCGTTTATTTATCCTGAAATTACTTTATTTTTCATTTAATTTCCAAAAACTAGATATTTAACGTAATAACTAGATACTGGGTTCTACTAAAACTTTAGTTTTATTTTAAGCTAAAACAACAAACTCTTTAACTTAATTTAAGTTCTTTTTGCGCCTGTTTTATTTAACATGATTGAACAGAAAGGTTTTTTTATTTGTCTTATGATAAACTGTTTTGGACAAACTTTATTATTATTGATTTAATTATTACCATGGTTTCTTTAAAATACAAAAAGAAGAAGACAAAAAAGTAGAATTCTTGTACTCAATTTTCCTTTTAAACCTTTTTTATTATGTTTTATGTAATAAAAAACTAAAACAAAAAAAATCTATTTAAAAGAATTTTAAAACTTCTGTTTAAACAAAAAAGATTTTTAGTAAGAAAAACTACTGAAAATTAAATAAAATAAATGAAGTGAATGAAAATCTTATGGAATGAAAAACTCCATAGAGAAAATATTTCCAAGATATTAAAATGCAATATGACGGTAATTAAAGATTCTTCATTTTAAAGAATTTTAAATCTTTATAACGTTTGATAATGCAAATAAGGAGTGAAATTCTTAACATACATATCTTAATCTATATATAAAATGGATTTGTGTATGTACATATATATGTAAGGTATGGACTCCTAAACGGGTTAATTTTGATGAAAGCTTCACAGAATGATACCAAAAGTAACACAGGCTATAAAAAAATTACGATAGGATTAGCGGAATCAGTAACTCCATACAAAGCAAATATTGATTACCGAATATCTGAACAACTATAACAAATTTGGTTCCAAACACTTTAACAAGGATCTGTTTTACTGAAGGAAATGTAGGAGGAAGTATCGCTCCTACAAATCAAAAATTGGAATATCTAAATAATTATTTTTAAAAATCTGGTCCCAATCACTACCCAACTGATCAAAATGTATAACTGATAGGATCAGGGGGGAAATTGCCTTCATAAAAAGATCTCAAATACTTTTTTTAATACACGTAGCGATTTGTGAAATTTCTTTCGAGATCTAGGACTAAGGAGAAATTTTGTACAGCGAAGCGCACCGGGTAAAGCTAGTATGTTAATATAAACATAACCAAAATCTTACGTTTTTATTTTTTATTTCATTGAAATTATTTTTTCAATCACTAGTGATGAAATTTTGAACGTTTTTAGGAAATCAACCTCTTCAACAGGTATTCCATCTCCCTTCAAAATCTACCACACTTTTGGACAACTTTTTGTTGCATTTTAATTCAAGATCCCAATATCTTTCCACTTGTCTTAGCAGTTTGAAGGATTTGTCTCTCGTGGTACAAATTCCACCTTATTGTTCTTGTCAGACCAAAAATAAATCGACACATTATGAGGTTTTGTGTTTGGAAGCAGCCTTTTTGGTAAACATTCATTGATGTAAATTTCGGTATTTATAGAGTTGTAACAAATATTAAACATCTCTTAGTGCAACTGCATAATGCTTGCTATACCATTTTGACTGCTTTTGAGTCCTAAATTATTCTTCAACATTTCCTCGAGTGTGTTCTATTTTTAGCAGCATTCTTGAAAGGTACTTTTTGAGCCTTCGTGTCAAGCATTTCGAGCACTGCTTTCCTAACGTATGATTTGGGAGCTCGTTTAAAAATACTATTTTTTGGCATTAGAAACATCAAGTGGATCATTCCTTCTACTTGAACCAGATTTTCTATCAACAGACAATTGCTCCCGGCACTGTTACTAACTTCAAGCGATTAACCTTTGAGTGCTTGGTCAACTTTTTATAGGACCAAATTGGGTTTTGTTGAAAATATTTAATAATTTTATTACGCACTTATTTCTGATTCTCGTCTGATTTGTGTCGATTTGAAACCGATATGCGTCATTTATATTTCGATTTGCTTTGCTAGTTACGTTACATGTACGTTAAGTTTTCAAATTGTGGTGTTATACAAGTGTCTGTTAATTGGTAGGAATGTGGTGTGTGATTCGCCAAAGTCCATTAAGGATGTAACAATTGATTCGAAGTAAATGAAAAGTATTAATGGAATATTTATTGGACGTCACAAAATATTTTAAATCGGTAGAAGATGCTGTTAATATAGGAAGAAATCATTATAACTTTAGAAAATTGTTGCCTTGTTTAAAATATTTTCCCCAATTTATATAGAAATGAATGATTCGAATTGCATCGTTTCGATTTGCGTCGTAATTCTCCCGTTACCATTAACGACGCAAGTCAGGGCTCTAGTGTAAACTCATAATTATTATAATAAAAAATATCAAGTAATAATTGCGTTGAAAGTTTTAAAGAAAAACTTGTGTTTTGAATTTTTCGTTCTCAGTCCTTAATCTGGGTAATAAAAACAAAAAATATTAAATTTTCTATTTAAATTTTGTTAATTCTAAAGGAAATAATATTTTTTTTTTTGATTTGGCTTATAAAAGTTTATTTTAAAAATCATTTGAGTTTAACGAAGAGTGAAGTATTGAAATTTATATATATTTATTTAATGTCACAAATTAAGTTTGAAACTTAAATATGCCTTAAGGACTTTTAGTACATAAGAATCTTATTTGTGTTTTATTATAACAAAATCCTTTTAATCTTAAAAGCTTGATTTAACTAAAAATCTTAAAAGAGTCCTTTAGTTTGTTATTGTCATAAATAAAAATGTGTATGGTTTTCTTCTTTAACTAAATTCCCAAAATGTTGAAAATGTCTTTGCTCTTGTCCCACCTCTTCGGTAGAGTTTCTAACAATTTATGATGAATTTTTAAAAAAATAACTTTGAAGTTCTGTTAAAAGTTTTTTCTCAATATAAAAATCCATAATCTGTGTTATACTTCATATAAGTGATTTTGTGTAGGGTATGGGCTAAAAGAAATATATGGACATTTATGAAAATTTATGCAAATAAAGCAAAAAGAATCCTGATTAAAATTTAGTAAAGACATTTATAAAAAGAAATAAGATCAAATTAAAGGTTAAAAAAGGAATATTGTTGGTTATAAGAAGTGTCTATGAAGTATAATGGAATCGTGTAATTAGATTTTTAGATTAGTACATTACACAATGGGACAGAATTATTTTTTTTTATAAATTTGAACATTTTGATTGGATAAAATTTAACATAAAGATACAAGTGGATTTTATTGGACCCATTTTGGACTCCAATAGAATCGTCTTTATTAAAATAAATAAGGATTGAGATTAATATTTCCACCAAAATCAAAAATAATAAATTTAAGATTTGAAACATTTTTTTGGCCGAAAAAGTGTTCATCTAAAGTAAAATTTTTCCTGAAAATATCGAAAAACCCCTGTAGCGCTAAGTATAGGCACTCTAGAATTCAACATTTTAATAAAAATGTTGACTTTAACCAAAATGATTTAAAATTCCAAAGCCTGAATTTGAAAATATGACCTTAAATATGTTGGAAATCCGCCTGATAATTTAAAGCATAGCAAAAAGACCTTCAGCACAACTCGAGGTGCTCTGATCGACTGATGCGACACGTAAATACCAGAATACTTTAAAATACATACAAAGTTCAAAAATTTTCAGAAATATCGCTTAAAAAATTATGAATAATAGATTAAATAGACACAAAACAGCGGGTCTTTTGCTGATAATCTTTTAAGTAATTGCGAAAATTATCGGCATGATAAGCCTTTTTGGGTTGAGGCACCACCTAATAAGTCTGCAAAAAAGTAACTATTGAAGAGCTATCGATGTAGCCAGAAATGGATCATAAATGAATGAAAAATTGAATATTTTTGAATGAGTTTATCTCAGATATAGTTTAATACTTCTTTTACTAACAATCTGGACAGATTTCATTAGCCTCACACAATTAGTTTGAATTTTACTCAACAAACGGACAAGTATACAAAATCGACATAGATTTTAAATTGGATGGATTTATTGTACGCTCTTTACGATTTTTTAGAAAGTTGCGGACCAATAAGTTAATTCATATTAATTGAAGACCAGGTCAAATATGTTAAAGTATCTCCAACGGCTCTTAACTAAAAAATATAAAAAAATGTATTGGAACCAAATGTTTCTACTGTTCCGATTATTGTCATGTTCACACACAAATTAATTCGCTTAGCTCCATGAACTTTTGTCTGATTATTTGCATTGTCCCATGAAGTGTCCACTTTAAAACCGATAAAATTGATTCAGTAGGAAAGATGTTTTAGATTGATATTTGACAAAAAAAACTTTGACAGCTTAGACCATATTGGACCTCCATAGTCGGAGTAATAGCCCCTATTACTCCGGATACTAATTTTTTTAAATGTGTGCCAAGTTTTTGTGTTCTTATTAAATTTTTCGACTTGATGAGATCTTTTATTTTTTAATTTTTAACTTTCAAAATATCTGGAGATATTGTTCCGATCTTTTTCAAAAAATAAAATTATTTAATAAATAAACAATTTTCAATTTGAAAATTCAGAAATTATATTGAAATAAGTGAAGACTTCTGTCATTTAATTATATAATATGTTTCTCCAAAATATAAAATTTTTATTTTCCGACCGATATCTGAAACCAGCTACAAAAATTTAAAAAAAATAATTTCTTTTTATGAAACTTGGAATTTTTTAAAAGGTTATGGAGGAGTGATAGGGGGGATATGAATCTTTTAATACCATATATATCTGTAACGGTTATAGAAAATCTCACCCAATCTCATCAATCTCTCTAAATTTTAAGAAAATTAGCTGATTATTTTCGTATAACTGTCATACGAGCTCAATTATCAACTCATATGAAATGAATCTCACGTAAATATGAGTATATTAATGTTTTACAGAAGCCTGTTTATTCTATGATATGGGATAATATAAAGTTGGACTATTACTCCAATTTCTATGACTTCATAATTTTATTTAATACCCATATTAATGACATATTAAAATTCATTTAAGTAAAAATCTAACTCGATATGAAAAAACTGAAGATGCAGCTTTTAAAATTTAAAGCTGCATATTATGGAAAATTTTGTAACCAAAAATTGTTTGGCCCATATATTTATTTGGTCTCTACTGTAATGTATTTTTATGGATTATTTGTATGATTTTTGAAGTGGAAAAGTTTTGAAGAGACTCTGTATCGATGATTGAAAGATCTTTTTTAAAATTATATATAATCACAAAGCATAACGGTTACATTATTATAACAGTTATAATTTATTTAAAATTGCATTGGTATTGGTGAAGAGTGTGATTTTGAGTATAGATTAATACAGATATTTTCCAGGGAAACCTAAACAAATTTAAATAAAATAGAATGATATTTTTTATATATGTAAAATCCATCTGTGTGCGTATTTGCTACTTTTCTTGTTTAAAAAGGGTTAATAAAAAGGATTTATAAGATAACTAATTTTATATAAGGATTATTAAATGAAAATTATATAATTGTAAATTTTGTTTTGTAGTTAAAATTAAATCTCTTCTAAATATGAAATAAAACCAGAAGAGGGGGAAAAAGGAGGAATTAAGAGGTTTTAAAATAACCCAGCAAAGAAATAAATAATAATTGTTGTTGAAAAACTAATTTAATTTAATTGTTTAATATTTTGTTCAATACAATTAAATTTAAACAAAACCCCAAACGGGAATTTAAAATGGGAATTTGATTAATTTTATGCGTTATTTAATTTTTATAGTTATAGTTGTTTTTATGATTTTTAATAGTTTTAAATGTTTGTTGTTAGAAATAATTTTTGTTTTATTTTTATGAGTTTAAATAACTTGATTAAGTTTTATTTGCCTTGAAAAATTATTTAAGCAGAAATTGATGTTTCAACAAATTAAATTTATATTTTTTATGGTTAAATTGTTGTGAACATGATGTCCTCATTAGACTTAAAGTCACCACATTAAAAAAAACTTTAGAGTGGTGGAAAAGTAATAATATAATTTCTATAATAAGAGAATAGAATCCTCCAAATTATCTACAACATAGTGACTCTGAAACTGTTTTCATCAGTAAAAGAATTTCAAAATGACATATATTTTTTAACAATATATTTTCTTAGTTGTGTTATTTGCCTTATGCAGGTGCTATTTTTTGAGGAATATTTCTATAAATGCGGACATAAAAATTGCCCTTGAAAAATATTACCAAAAATAATTATAAATAAAGTTAGGCTTTTAATAGCAACATTCCAATTTTTCTAATTTAATCGATAAATTTCATAACGATTAACAATTCCAGAGAAAACTTTTCTGTTCAATCAAGGAAAAATCCAAATGAATTTTTAGTGACCGAGCATGTTGCTCCTAATTTACGAAGAGATGAAAATATTGAAAGGAAGAAGCCAAAGTGTAAGTGCAATGCTCACATAAACAGCATAAAGAAAATCTAAAATACAAGAAAAGGGGAGGAATAAGGTAATTTTCCCTGACGAATAGAATTTAATTAGACTATTCTAACTCATCCCCTTCTTGTTTGAAATCAAATGATGTTCGAATGTCAAAATGTAATTTCAGTGGAAATAATATTATGCCTTTGGCAACACTTTCTGCAATTGGCAAACATAATTTTTTTATTCAAACAAAAATGAATAGAAAATTTTATGACGAATTCCTGAAAGATGCTGTTCTCTCTTTCATGGATGAAAACATGGTTGAAAATTGCATATTCCAGCAAGCTAATCCTGCGGTTCATGTTTATAAACAGTCTAATTCATGGTTTAAAAATAACTTCATGTCTCTGTTGGACTGACCGAGTCCGGACTTAAACCCAAATGAAGAACTTGTGGCAATACATGTCCCGTAAAATTTATTCAAATAATGACCATAATGAAATCATTTTGACTTAAACAGAACTATAAGTAAAAATAAAGTAAAATTTTGGGAGGAAATTGATCTGCAAACCAAAAACAAAAAAATCAATGCCAGAGCGCATTTTTAAGGTTACGCTAATTACTAATTAACATAAGTGCGTTTTTAGGAACATTTCATTAAAATGGCAAATAAACTCTAAAATTAATCAAAAAATATTAAATTAAATACAAACAAAGTTTTTCGTTTACAATATGTCTTAGTTGATATTACTACGTGAGTTTATAGAAATATGCACCAGTGTATATGGATTTGGAATCAAAATTTTGTTTAAACAATTTTGTCCCTCAAAAGTTCTATTCCATTAAAGTTAAAATTTTATCCAAATATTGTACTTGAGTAAACAGTTCAATTTAAAGCAGATATTAAAATTATGATTAAATATCATAGATTTTCCTAAGGATTTTTATTCCACTGTTATAATAGAAAAACTTCTGACAAATTATTATAGCTCTTAAAAAATGACATTATTCTTCCGATCAAATAAAAAATCACATTTATTTTTAAATGCATAATATCTGTCTTCCACGCCCACTAGTTTAATTATTTTGATCTAGTTTTTTGGTTAAGTTAATAATGGCATGATTACTTTTAAATACGCCGATAATTTTGGCCCTATAACATTAATTTTCTAACTTTCTGACTAAATTAAAAAAAAGATACCTTAATAAATACATCTTTCAGGACATGCCACAGCCACAATTACATATATTCCGATCGATTCATTCAAACTTTAGTTATTATACCCTCCACCACCACAAGTGGTGAGGGTATATTAAGTTTTTCATTCTGTATGTAACGCCAAGAAGGAATCATCTCAGACCCAACAATGTATATATATTATTGCATCAAATCAAAAACTGAGTCGATTTAGCTATGTCCGTCTGTCTGTCTGTTGGAAACATTCTCACGCCTAGAATAATTGACCGAATTCAATAAAACTTGGCCACATTGTTTGTTATTGTCCTAAGCAGTTTGCTATTTAAAACCAGCTATATTGGTTTATAAGCAAGGAAGTTATAGACCGATATCTGAAACAACCTCAAAATTTCGAAAATGAACTCTTATAATTTCTTCTAAAAATGTAATTGGACTTAAACAAAAAATTAATTTTAGTATACAATTGCAAAATTTTGATACACCCCAAACTCTTTCTGCCATATGGGCCGCAATTCTTAAGATAATTTACTAAAATTTGTCACAACTATTTTTTTAACCATTCTTAATATACGTTATAAATTTTATTAGCATTGGTCCATATTTTGATATAGCTCCCATATAAGGCCCTTTTCCGGAATATGATTTATAGCTCATAAAACTCTTAAATTGGAACCAATTCTATTGAAATTTGACACAGTTCATTTTCTAGCTATTTTAAATATATGTTATGAATTTTATTAACATGGGTCCATATTTTGATATAGCCCTTTCCCGGAATATGATTTATAGCTTATAACACTTTTAAATTTGAACCATTTCTATTGAAATTTGGCATAATTAATTTTTTAACTATTTTAAATATGTGTTATAAATTTTGTTAACATGGGTCCATGTTTTGATATAGCTCCCATATAAGGCCCTTTTCCGGAATATGATTTATAGCTCATAAAACTCTTAAATTGGAACCAATTCTATTGAAATTTGACACAGTTCATTTTCTAGCTATTTTAAATATATGTTATGAATTTTATTAACATGGGTCCATATTTTGATATAGCCCTTTCCCGGAATATGATTTATAGCTTATAAAACTCTTAAATTGGAACCAATTCTATTGAAATTTGACACAGTTCATTTTCTAGCTATTTTAAATATGTGTTATAAATTTTATTAACATGGGTCCATATTTTAATATAGCTCCCATATAAGGCCCCTTCCCGGAATATGATTTATAGCTCATAAAACTCTTAAATTGGAACCACAGTTAATTTTCTAGCTATTTTAAATATGTGTTATAAATTTTGTTAACATGGGTCCATATTTTGATATAGCTCCATTATAACGCCCCTTCCCGAGTAAATAAAGACTAATTCTATTGAATGTCGACACAATTATTTTGCTAACTCTTCTGAAGATATTATATTAATTTGCCCTATATCGGTCCAAATTTTCCTATAGCTCGCTTGTAACGAGGTTTCCCGGAAAACGGATTAGAGTTTATAAAAGATTTAAATAAAGATCAATTCCATTAAAATTTAGCACAATGATTTTTCTAACTATAATCAAAGTATATTATAAATATGAACAATCTTGGTCCAAATTTTGCTGTAGCTCCCATATAAGACCCCTTCCCGGAAAATAGTTTTGAGTTTATAACAAGCATATTTTTTTGTTTTTATACGCTCCACAGTACAAGTGGTAGAGAGAGAATATTAACTTTGTCATTCTGTGTGTAACGCTAAGAATGAATTATTTCAGACCCCATAATGTATATATTCTTGCATCAAGTCAAAATCTCAGTCGATTTTCGTCAATCTCTTTGTCTGCTCACATCCACAAAAATTAACAGAGCTCAATGAAATTTGGTAGAAAAAAGGCAGTTCAGTTGAAAAATTTTATAGCCTAAATTTTAACTAATTTTATGACTAATTAAGTATTTTTGTGTTATATACATTTGTGAGTGTATGTGTATCTATGAAACCTAACGTATAAACTTTACACGAATTTGTGGTGGAGGGTATTTAAGATTCGGCATAGCCGAATATAGCATTCTAACTTGTTTTTTTTTTACTATTTAATGGAATTAAACTTTTGGAAATTTACGACAAAAAGAATTTTTAATTAAAAACTACGATACAAGAGAGGTTCTTCAGAAATAAAGAAGGACATGAAAGAGGTGTTTCCAAATATCAATAATTAAAGGAGATGATGCAATAATTTCCGTAGCAAGTATCATTTTCAGAGAAGACTTAAAGTATTTGATAACTATAAAATTTTCAATTTAAAACCCTTTTCCCTTCTTACTTAATTTCTAACAACTAAAATTGTTAAATGTTATTAATGATTTAATCATTATTATTATTTTTTAAAATATAAATTAAACCCTGAGAAAATTAATGCTTCACTAAATTTGTTCATAATTTTCTTTAGAAATTATAAAATTATAATTATTTTCATTTTATTTCCGAGAAATTTTATTTATCAATTCATACATTAAATAGTTCCTTCTAAACATTATTATTCCATTCTGTTACAATTCCTTCCCTTATTAAGTCTATTTCTAAGAAAACTAATTTATCTACGCATTTATTTGTTACAACCAACAGTAACAAGAAAAAAGCGATTGAAGCTAATAAAATTACTTTCACAGAAATAAATGTAAATGAAGGAAAGAAATCTAGTGTATTTGGCATTTAGGAAGGACAATTTAACTCATACTCAAATTTTTAGCTTCATTTCCGCTGTATTTTCTACACCAGAGACTAAAATAAATGAATTTATAACGAATTTTAACTTACATAAACAACAACAAATAAGAGGTGATGATGAGAGGACGTTGTGAACATACCTGTAAAAAGAGAAGAAGGGAAATAAAACTTTATTAAATTCACTAATAAAAGAAAGTAAGTAAATCTAAATAATTTGTTGCTGAAATTCTTTTTTAAGTAAAAATAAAGTGCAAAGTGGGAAAGAAGTAGGAAGTTATGGAAATAAATCTGTACATTGTGATTTGTTGCTGGGATTTACATAAAACTTTGCAGAAATATAGAAGAGGTGTTTATTATGAGTGTAAAGGGTGGACTCTATAATTTTCCTAGGAGTTCAGGTTAAGGGACCTAAAGTGGGATGAATGCATAGAACATAAACATCAGAGGATGATGAGTAAGTCTTGCTGAACCTCATGAAAACCTAGCAAAGTTCCCCACCACATAGAGGGCGTTGTTCTAGGTATGATAGAATAACTTATATTTTACTACAACAGATTAATCAATTAATATCTTCGAATCAACGAATGCAAAAATTATTAAAGAAACTAAAATAGTTCCGAATAAAAACGCCAAGTCTGTTGTTTGAAAAAATCGGCCCTGACGCAGATTTCAATTTGATGTAAGATTATATTCTTTATGGGGTATATATAATTTTTATTGGCATTGCGAACCCACCTCCCAGGAATATTGGACTGATTATCACAAATTCCAATAGGTTCTATCTCACAAAAATATTTGTGCTAAATTTCATCAAGATTTTTTCCTCAGAGTATTCAAAACGTTTAATAAAGCCTTCTACAGACAGATGGATGGATATCATTTCATTTTCATTTCCCTTATAAAGTTATTCAAATTTAAAACTTGTTTAAAACCAACCACCCGAATATAGTGTGGGTTATAAAAACACACTACAGTAATAAATGTTTTCTGTCCCACTGTTCAATCTTTTATCTAATCATTTGAAAAATGTTATAGAATAAAACTAATTAAATATCAAATAAATTGAAGTAAAATGGAATCAATTACAACTAATTATGTTATCCCTTAAACTGCAGAGTAGAAAAGGGTATTATTGTCATTTTTACAAAATCACCAATAATATCCATTTTCCTTTAAATCTAATTCCGAGAATTTCACTTAAATTACTTTAGTTTATTACGCAAAAATTTAAATTTAATAAACTCAATTTAATAAGAAATTTTCCTGAATTAAATGCATTTTCTTTGTATTAACAAAAAATAACAAAATTGAAAATGTAATTTTCTTTTAATTGAATTTTATAATTTTTCTTCTAGACGAATTGTTTGGTTTTGTTGGTTGAATGGTTGGTTTACTTGATTGATGTAGAGAGCAAATAAAGAGAAAAGAGTGAAATAAACCCACTACTTCTGTCAATTACAGCAGTTCTTTATTAGATAAGATGAAAATAAAATTAAAAAACCAACAAAAACAACAACAAATAAAAACACTTTCCCCTTTTCTTAACTTTTTTCTTGCAATATTTGCTTTTGCATTCTTTCTTGCATTAAGTATTTTTATATCCTTCACCGCTACAACTGAAGAAGAAGGTATATTAACTTTGTCATTCCGTGTGCAACGCTAAGAAGGAATTATCTTAAAAGCCAGGTCGATTTTTTAAATTTCCAATTTAAACCCAGTAAAATCGTTTCAGTATATTTAAAGATATAAAACGATATCTGTAGCAACTTTGAAGAACTTTCGTAAAATTGTCAATTATAACTCGATGAATTAGAATGAAATTTTGCCATAATATTAAACCATTTGTACTGTAACGCTTCTTATAACGCGACAGATTGGTTTCGCGTAATAGGAAATCGAGCTTAATTCTTGCATAACGCGCTTCTATAGTCCCAAATAACTCGTTGTTTACAAGTTGTTCGTATTTAACTTTTTTTTTAATGTGATGAAAGTGAATAGTACTTTTGGAGTAATTTTCTACTTTTGGCACAAAACAGTCGTGAAATATGGCAACTCTAATCCAAAATGTTTTTGATTTCTTTCCAGTATACGGGTCTTCTTGTCAATACCTCTCATTGTCCGTGGGCTTCAAAAATGATTGATTAGCATAGACTTTCGTATATGATGTTCAGATACATTACAACAGTCTCAGATCTTTTTTTCGTAAAAATATTTTTTCGATTCTCCCTTCCTGATGATATTTTGTTGTTTTTGTGATTTTTTTCATAAAAAATAATCTAACGAATTGTTTTACTATTAAGAAAAGAAAAAAAATACTTTTCTTTAAAGGACTTTTATGGGGTGCATGGGTCATTCGAATTATTGCCGATCGGATTATAATTGATATCACTCAGATTTCTATAAAAAACGATCATGTAAGATTTCAAAACGGAAAAAAAATGTAAACCAATTGCAATACAGATTTTTTGAAGGACTATAAATGGGGCATGTGGGAAATTGTGCACCGATTACAATAAAACTTGGCATCGACTAAGATTACACGTTCGTTATATCACGGTACAGATATGTTATGTTAATTATGAACGTTAAAGTATATTTTAGAAGGAAACTTTATATGGGGAAATGTGTTCCTATTTTCACCAAATTTAACAATATGAAAATGATGCGTGATTAATTTCACTATATATAAAAATACCTCAAGGAAATCATATTGTTGTATGGGGTAAACCCGTGTTACATGAGAGAGGGAAATTGCGTTATACGAAAAAGCGTTATAGAATACCGAGTTATAGGTGGGATTACTATATTGTTTCTCGATTTAGCTATATCTGTCTGTCTGCCCTTTTGTCTGTTAGAGATGAGATATATGTGATTTTTAAATAATGTCGTTCCCAGTGGAAGTGATTTTTAAATCACTGTTTCTCAAAACAGTGACAGTGATCGCAGTGTTTCAAAAGAAAATAAGAATGTTTTTATGTTTATTAAAAAGGGTTCAGAAAAAACGACAGAAGACTTTTCTTCATTGAATATGGGAGTTTCCATTAGCGTTCCCACTATGCACCGTAGCAAATGTATAATTTTCATTTTATATGAATCGCGAATTTATGCTCAACACCTTAAAGTAATTTAAATACACTTTGGTTTGCAATAAATATGAACTTCAGTCACTACAGTTACCAGTAGTTTACCAATCACAGTGATTAAATCACAGTCGTGAAAATATTGCTCATCTCAACTGTCTGCTGTTGGCTCACATCCACAATAATTGACAGATCTCAATGATATTTGCTTTTGTTCTGAGAAATTTCAATTTTAAAACCGCCAAAATCGGTTTAGTAAAATAAAAGATAAAAACCGATATTTGAATAACCTCTAGTTCTTCGCTAAATTGTCAATTATCAATAAAGTTTTTACTTCACATGCATTTGGGGTGGAGGGTATCAAAGATTCGTCTTAGACAAATATAGCAATCTTTCTTGTTAGTATTAAATCAATGTTGCAATTTGTGTTAAAACTATGATAAATACAAATCTTTTTCCTTCCTCCCCCGTCCTCCTTATAGCCATCGTCATCACCATCATTTGGTTGTTATTTGTCATTTAGTTTCAATTTTAAGTCGTATTAATTCTCAAATTACTTATAAAATGTTAAAATACGATTGTGGCCATAAAACCACTATTACCACTACTTTTAGAGAGTTTTTTTCTTTTTCAATTTTTGTTATTTTCAGAATATTTATTTATATCTTATAGTTTATGTTGTTGTTTTGTTGCCAAAAAAAAATAAATCTTTAAGTATTAAAATAATCACTTTCAATGAAAATCTTTTTCATTAAATATAAATGTATTTGTGTGAATGAGTGAATATAAATTTGTTTCATTGTATAAGTTATTTTCTTCCCAAAGACACTTGAAAGTGGTTGCGATATAATAAATTTATAAATGATTTTAAATGTAACGAAATATCTGGTATTTAATTGAAGAAAGATAAATATGTTATATATTTTGAAGATAATGCATTATTCTAAATAAGGTTGAGCACCACAGGCACTGCTCCAGTTTTAAGGTAAATAATCAATCATACTTGTTTTAGCAGTCTATTCAATGAAGTTTATCCTGCGTCGATTTAAACAAATGGTAATAAAAATGTGAGCAGCATGGAAAGTAAGTCGGAAGATCTAAAATTTTCTAATTATCCCATAATGTGCTTAATCCTATTTTTTAATAATTATTAAACCTCTTAATAGTTGGAAATAGCTTAATGATATCTTGAAAGTTGGCCACCACTGGTATGTTGATTTTTTTAATTCGCAAAAAATTCAGTTACGAAATGACATAAAAGATATTATTAATTAGTATGTAGATAGTCCTTATGATAGTCCATACGATATCCTGCAAACGACTTTCCACTAACTTTTTCTTAAAAAATTGTGAACATTTAAAATCTAATGATTTAACAAATTCCAAATGATTTAGTAAGAAATTTGTACCTGGAATGAAAATCCAACCTAAACTTGGCTTTCTCTAGTCAAATTTTGTTAATTTGCATAATCTGATTTTGCAAAACCGGAAACAACTCAGCTCTTACAATACGGAATTTGATTGAGACATAAATTGGTTACAGAAATTTTTATTCAAATCCTAATAAACTCGAAGCTTATAAATGATGTTTGTTTGTATTTGAACTTTAACTAGATCTCACCTTTTCTGACTTTTCTATATAAACAATCAAGTAAGTATCATTTCCAACATTTTCACTTATCTTCAAGTCTTATGAGACCCAATTGTCTTCGCAATTGAATGCTTCTCAATTCCATTAATCGAATTCAATGACTTCAATTCCTAATCTTCAAACTTTTTTTTTGGCAAACGAGGCTTCTTCTTGTCGTCTTTGACGAAAAAAAAAGATTTTTGAATACCTAAACATATATCAAGTATTCATAGGAAATCTTACACTGATTAATGAGAATTGAGATATAAATATAGAAAAGCTTGCAACATTTAAAAATATATAAATTTGAGGTAATAATATTTGGATGCTTTACGTCACCCAATTAGACAAAGAAGAAGAACTGTATGTCCATAAATCTATGTTTTATCGGATAGATCATTAAATGCCAATTCCAGAAGTCGTATATTAAATAAGGATCCTAAAATTTCAATATATCTTAATCTGAATTAATTAAATTTAAAAAGAATCGTTGTAGCTTGTGAATTACTAAATTAGATAAATTATTTGATGAAAAATTCATTTAATTTTCATATTTTACAAAAAATGGAATTATCTCTTTCATAACAAATAGATGCTGTATTAAGAAAGCTCCATACTGACAAATTGAATTTTAATTGAATAATTGATTGGAATATTTAATGAATTATTGAATTTTTAATGAATTTTTAAATTTTAAGTCAATTATAATTAACATACACTTTACCATAATTGGTGATAAGGGTATATTAACTTTACCATTATTGGTGATAAGGGTAGATTAACTTTGTCATTCTGTGTGTAACGCTAAGAAGGAGTCATCTCAGACCCCTTAACGTATATAAATATCCTTGCATCAAATTAAAATACAAGTCGATTTAGCTATGCCAATCTGTCCGTCAGTCTGTCCGTTGTACGTCAGTCTGTCTGTGCGTCTGTCTCTTGTTGGCACGCTCACATCCACAAAAATTGACAGAGCTCAATGAAATTTAGCCTAAGTGTTTACTATAGTCCTGAGAAGTTTCCTATTTAAAATCAGCATAATCGATTCGATAAAAATATAAACCGATATCAAAAATGTCAATTATAAGTCATTAAAATGGAGTGAAATTGTCATAATTTAAGTTTCCAAAACTATCAAAATTGAATTTTTAGCGAATTATTGATTTATTTGGACTTTAATGAATTATTAAATTTTAAGTGAATTAATTACTAATTAATAATATTGAATTATTTAATTTCGAGTGAATCATACAATTTCTGATGAATTATTTATTTTTTAGCGAACTATTGAATTTCAAGTGAATTGGTGAACTGTTAGTGAAATTTTGAATTTCAAGTGATTTATTGAATATTTGGTGAATTAGTGAAATTTTAGTAAATTATTGATTTTTTGGTGAATTAGTGAATTTTTACTGAAATTTTGAATTTCAAGTGAATTAATGAAATTTTAGTGAATTATTGAATTTTTGGTGAATTATCAAATATTTTATGAATTAGTGATTTTTGTGAATTATATGCATTGTTAGCGAATAATAAATTTAAAAAATTTTTAAAGAATAATAGAACTTCTTTTGTGAATTGAATTTTTAGTGAATTTTAATATTTTAAGTGAATTTTAATATATGAGTGATTAAGAACTTTTAAAAATATTTTAATTAATTTATGAAATTTTGTAAATTATTGTGTTGTGTATTATTTTTTAATTGAGTTTTTAGTGAATTAGTCAGTTATAGAATTTTTGATGAATTACAAAAATTGTAGTGATCTATTGAATTCATACCGAATTACAAAATTGTACTTAAAATTATTGAATTTTATATGAAATATTGAACTCATAATAAAAAATTATCCAATAATAAATTATTTAGACGTTGGAGTGATTTATTGTTTCTTTTGTGAATTCTTGATTCTTTGAATTCGAAAATTTTTAGTGAACAATAGCTGATTCAAGCTAAAGGCTTAGCTTTATATATGTGTTAATTTCTTAAGTTTTTGATTAAATTTTAAGTTTTTTATGACCACAATGTCCTCTTTTAACGTTTTAATTATCTAACATTATTGTTTTTTATTATTTTCTCCTTTTTAGCTCGTTAAATATTATAAATATTCATTAGCGCCATGAAATTTAACAAAATGGAGAAAATAAATTTTTATTTTCTCTTTCTTTCTCATTACACTTCATTATTCTTTATTAAATGAAAATGAAGAAAAAAATAATAATTATAATTTATATTTTTTTATAAAATGGAAATAGCATATTTTTGCAATTAAAGCTAAAAAATAAATTTTAAATACAAAACTAAAAATTTAAAAAAAGTCATTATTTATTAAATCAAGTTAAAGAGGGGAAATTTTATGAACTAAAATCAACTATAATAATTTTCAAACAAATAGTTTTCTCTTGTATTGTTGTAGAAGCTTTGTTTTGCTACATATGATTTCCGTTTCCTCAGCTGAGTATGTGAGTTTTGTTGTATGTGTTTCTTTACAAAAGTGTTAAATGTTAGAGGCACTTTTATTTTATTGTAAAACTTTTTATTCTTTTTATTTCTTTTAAATTATACAAAAATTCTGATAAATGACTATTTTCTAGTATTTGTTGTTTCACAACGATTAGGCAACACTTGGCACAGTTTAGAGCAACTCTTTGAAGTCGTATTTTCCCCTAGTACCTTTTTTCTCTTTATTATTATTATTTTCTTGAACAAATGTTAGAAGTTTTATGAGCCGAACATTGGAATAAATGAAGAACTTATAAAATAAAATAAAAGTTAAGGACATAAACAATAAAACTTATAACTATGAGATTTTTTTCTTGTTGCTGTTGGTTAAAGTTCTAGAGTGTGGAGGATTTAAGGACATAGAAACTTAAGGTGATTTTTTTAAATTTCTTCAAAAATTTTAAATTTCTTTTTAATAAAAAGATTTCTTTTTTAAAATTAAACAACTTTATTTTTAATTAAAAATTTTATAAACATTCCTTAGCAACAGACCTCCTTCAATCAAATCAACTACACTAGTAGATATTTCTATAAACGCAAATAACTTTTTTAGATTAAAAAAATTCTTAACACACATATGTATTTATAGAAACGAAATCATTAAACTTACAATTATGATTTTTTTACTTCACTGAAATTAAAATAATATATTTTTTAAAGTTTTATTCACCATTGATGAAATTTTGAATCTTTTTTCTAAAATAATTCCATTATGCTGGAGCAAGTCCTTCTGCGTGTAAAACCTACTTCACTTTTTTTGTGCTCTTTTAAAAGGAGCCTTAATATCCCTGCACAGACCTTAGGTATGGGCAGTTTGGTGGGCAAACCCATAGCTTTTGGGTCCAACTTTTTTGAGCCTTGTTTGTTTTTAAACCAACATTAGCTTTAGAAACATCATATGGTCTATTCCTTCTACATGAACTAGATTTTCTATTAACGGACAAGTTCCCCCGGAAACAGTTTCAGGACAGACCTTTGAATGCCTCACCAACTATTTCTCAATCTCACTTCTTATGCTATCATCATCAATTTTTTCATCCATAAAATGGAGGAGAGTGTATTCCAGCATTATACAGTTATAAACTGTGCTCCTTTTGTGGGCACAAAACAAATTTTAGATTTGTCAACTGCATAAAATGCTGCACAAACCAGTAGCACATCCACTAGCGAAAGTCGTTCGATCTTAAATCATTCCAATGACAGAGATAGACTCGTCTACATTACACTTTTTAAGAAACAGAAAATTAAAATACTTTTGTTTTGACATTTTTTTAAAGCAATTTTCGAATGTGCGTATAGAGAAATATTCAACATAAAATATCACCAAGAACATCGCATATATAAGGCAAAGAACAATACTAGGAAAACCTTGTTTACATGGAAAATGTACCTCTTGGAAAACTTCAACTTAACTTTTGGAAGAAAACAACATAGATAAAACAAAAAAGCAGAAAGACAGACGGACATAGCTAATAGCTCAAATTTTGATGTAATGCAAGAATTTTTTTTTTCATCACCACTTGAGGTGATGGAGGGTATAAAAAATTAGATACCTTTGTAGAAATATGCATCAGTGTAAAAATAAAACAAAGAGATGTTTTCCTCCCATAACCTCACTTTTGTTTCTCTCCTTAAATAATAAATTTTTCATTATCTTTCTCCTCAAATTTACACATTTTTAATTTTAATTTAATTATCTTTTTGTTGCATTTGGAAGAGTTTGAATTTCTCTTCACATGAACCTTTTTCTCCTTTTATTTACATATAAAACACAAATTACATACAATTTCACCTGCTAAACATTTTGATAAATTACATGCAATAAATCAATTTCATTTTATTCTTAATCAATTTTATTAAATAAAAAGTACTCACACTCATACATAATTACAAACACTTTTTTAAAACTCATTTTGTAATGTTGCAAAAAAGTGAGAAATAAATAAATTAAAATTGAAAACCCCCTGACACAAACCTTTAGCTTTTTTCTTTGCGTCATGTAAAACATCTCCCACACCCATTGAACTGCCATTTGGGAGCAGTTTTTTAAATAGTTTATTTCGATATAAAAGTTAGTTTTACGTAATCAAATGTACAAACACATATTTATCGTCACTGCTAGTTTTGAATTGTGTATTGTTAATTGTTAGTTAGTTTTACTTTCTACAGGTGAAACACGTGTTTTAAAAGGATTTACGTCAAATAACTAAATTGTGCAAAAAAATTATTTCTCATTTACTCCTGTTTTATAATTCGTTAAAAAGTATTTTGCGTAAAAGAAAATTAAACAAAAATTAATTAAAAAAATCATAATAAATATAAGTTTTCTTTTGTGAAAAAAGTCTTATTATGAAATTTTTAGTAAATTTTTAAATTGAATGCATTATTAACTTTAAAGTGAATTATTGAATATTTTGGTGATTTATTGAATTTCTAGTGAATTATGAAAATTTTAGTGTATTATATAATTATAAGTGAATTATTGAATTTTAGTGAATTATTGAATTTTAAAAGAATTTTTGATTGTAATTGAACTGAATTTAATGAATTATGCAATTATAAGTGAATTATTGAATTTTTAGTGATTTATTGAATTTCTGTTAAATTTTTGAACTTTTGGTGATTTATTGTATTTTTAGAAAATTATTACATTTTAGTTAATTTTTGAAATTTTAGTGAATTGTATGTAATTGTAAGTGAATTATTGAACTTTTAGTGATTTATTGAATTTCTAGTGAATTATAGAATTTTTAGTGATTTTTGAATTTTTATTGAATTTTTAGTGATTTTTGAATTTTAAATGAATTATTGTATTTATAGTGAATTATTGAATTTTTAGTGATTTATTTCATTTTTAGTGAATTATAGAACTTTTAGAGATTTATTGAACTTTTAATGAATTATTGACAGTTATTGAACTGAATTTCAAGTGAATTATTAAATTATTTGTGATTTATTGAATTTCTGTTGAATTATTGAAGTTTTCGTGATTTATTGTATTTTTAGTGAATTATTACATTTGTAGTTAATTGTTCGAATTTTTAGTGAATTATTTTAATTTTTAGTGAATTTTGAATTTTAATGAAATTATTTTTTTTGTGAATTTTAGAATTGTTATGAAGTTATTATGAAATTAAAACATAATAAATCTTATTATCAAAGTACTAATATTTTTGAAATTTATATAAGTGGGCAAGTTGTTTAGGTAGTTTGTGAATCGAACTTTTGAAATCGGTTATGTAAAATTGGTGTAATAAAAAATTAGTTTTAGATAAATTTACTTGTAATAGTATAGTTTTTTAGTGATTTATGGCCTTAAAACGCTATTCCGAATGGACATATGTATAGGAACTATTTATCAATCAATAGTTCCTCGTTTTTGGAACAAAAATCAGTCAGCCAGTAATCTAAATGTATATGCATGTTTTAATCCACTAAGGAATTTATTCAAAATCGATTGGTTTACATTAAGGTCGGTATAGCATTTTTCTGCTATACTGACCCATAATACCCCAAGCTTTTATGGTGCTACAGTGTAACATTACATCTATTATTAAATTAAGAAAAATAATAGATGTAATTATGGAATTTTATATATTCAATTTAAAAATACTTCTAAATTTCTCGGTATTCAGAATAAGAAGTCAAGAGAGTGGTGGTCTCCTATCAAAGTAAATATTTATAAATTTCAAAAAGTAAACGATATAATTTTTCGTAGCTTCTCCCATACAAAACCAACGTTATAAATAAATCTAAAGTAACTTTATTTTTTTTTTAATTTTAGTTCTTAGATTTGATGTAAAAGGTTTCCCATCAATAAATATATATTCAAATATATCAAATATATAATTTTTAATGTATAATTGTTGTTACATAAAACACCTTTTGTTCAGTTACACAATTAAAGGTGTTTATTTATCTGTATTTCTATATTTTTTTTTGCTGACTATTTTTAGTCTTTTATTAAAAGGTTAAAATATGAGTTTTGTTTTCTGTGTGTGTAAAACTCTCAGACAAGTATCAGTGGTACGTGTTGGTTCGTGTATCCTTATAAAAGTAAGTCATTTCCGCATTATTTTTACTGTCACTAGTGTTACAGAAAACTAATACTTCTATTACACCCAAGTGGCTCATATTTCTTGTTTTATTTTTTTCTATTTCTCTATGTTTATAGTAGATCTATTGTTTGTTATGCACTATGGGGTGAAAATGAGAAAAAGTAGAAGTTAGAAAAAAATATTTAAAGCAGTCTTAAAAATGACACTATTTAATTTCATTAATTTTAGAGCGTAAAAGTTCTACCTTCTATAACCAGAAGATCAAGATATGATATTGACATCCGTATGCTCCACATACATCAAACATTTGATTAACTTCATCCGACTTGAAAATTGACTTTTTCAACTTATAGTACAATGACTGCTATCCTGGGTATCTTGAAAAAAATAAAACTATTCATGAGATGCGGTCTTCAAATGATCCGGATTTTACCAAATTTCTCATCTTAAATATGGAGGCGAAAAAACTTTACATCGATCTCGAACAAATGCTAACAACACGTTCATTTTTGCACCACATTGTTACTTTAAATGATAATCCTAATGAATGATAATCCTAAGAACCAAAAGTAATTCCTAACACCCATTCAAAATTTTTGCACAACTTGTGGACTATCATTAGCGCGATTCTAAAGTGGTAATTTTAACACTCAAGACAAAGAGAGACCGTTTCAGCGGAAGAAGCTTGATGATAATGAAACATTAGTCGATTAATATATGACCAGCCAAGAGGCCATAATTTGCAATCTTGGGAACATTTGTCCACTTGTTGCATTACCTGTCAAAATAATGGAAATAGTAAATGATAAGTTTTGGTTTACACGCCTTATAAGCCGCCCAGATCTCGCCCCTTTTGTCCACCTTCTTTTTCAATGGATACCAAACGCTTAACTTTAAAAAAGGGTATCACAAATTCGCTTGACGCATTCTTCTTCTCAAAATCGGAGCAGTTATTTTGTTATTGTTTCTTTCTCTCGCGACCTTCGAATTCTTGAATCAGATCATAACATAGAGAAACGATACGTGAATCTTTCAAGTACGATTTGTCCGGTGTATGTTGCGGTGGTTATCTGTTGCATTGAATAAAGTTTGCTGTTCGTCATCCTACATCATACTGAATTGAAAATTTTGGATTCTCCGTCTTATATCCCAGCCCTTGATCCATTCATTTGTATCATCAATTAAATTTGTTTATGACATAAACAACCGAACAGTTTTTTGTGGCACGGAGTTGTTATGTAGCATGGTGTATTCCTTTATGTCGGATCTTTCGTCTTTGTTTCAACTCTTCCTTATAACCCAGACCGTGTTCATCTGATTACTACATGTGTCGATCAGTAGATTCGATAGTCTCACAAATTCGGCTGATTCGTTAATTACTTTAAAAACATAATTCATAAATATATTCATTAATATGGGATCTTTAACTTTCTTTGGATTTGCTGACTGATATTAAACCTGTAAAATATTTTTCTTTATTTTGACCCATAGTGCATTTCCCTATTTCATATAAATATGTACATAAACTTATGTATATTTAAACTACGCAAATACATTGAAATATCGTTCTGTTATGCCACTGCATAATGATGGTGATGATGAAACTTACGATGATGATGATGATGATGGGGATGCAAAAGCTGATGCATTCACCAGCTGTTACAATGACATGGACACATTCTTGCGTTTTATATAATACTCTTTTTTCCTCTATTGTCTAATTTCCTAATAAAAATTTTAAATTTAAACTTTTTTACTAAATATTACTGTCACTGCATAATATGAAAATAGGCATTTGCGCATTATCTTTTTTCGTTGTTATTATTATTTTTTGTTTTCTATTTTACAATAATAATAATAATGATAATGATGACGAGTACAGGAAAAAACGCGAAAACCCAAACACGTATAAATTGTCGCAACTAACACCAACAAATTTATGCTGATAAAACTGATCTGTTGTGTATTAAAGAGGATTTATAACACATGTACTAAAATAGTATAAAAGTAAATGTCATTGTTTAATCCAAACAAAAGGAACAAAAAGAGCCAAAATAGAGGATGAAGTGAAAACATGTTTTATATGAAAAAGCGATTACATTATTGAAAATAATTTAAAATGTTGTCGAAAGAAAAAAAAAACAGTGAATTAAAGTGCAGTAACAGCAGTTTAACTAAAATGGAAAGCAGATTTATGTGTTAAGGCTGAAATGGCAGTAAATCATATATTTTTTTCAGATAGAAATTATTTTGTTGCAAAAAACCTTTATCAACTAATGGTTGGAAAAAGGATTGTTAAATTTATTGAATGGAATAAAAATTTAAAATACTTGAATTCGAATGAAAATGGTTGAACAGGTGAATATAATCGTTCTCATGAAAATGGTTGTGATGTACTTTGTGAAGAGGTGAAGCTTTAATTGAGGTATCGTTTGTGAATATTTTGCATGCCGAATTTTTTGATATTTCTTTAACATCAGGACAGATTTTATGAGCTGCTATAAAATCTCGCGAGTAAAATATGGTTAAAAGTGGTTAGAAGCTGTCACAAAAATTTTTCAGGCTCTTTGGGAAGGACAATACATTTCAAGATTGCTGATCATAAGATTATTTTGGTATTTGAAAGGGTGAGAAAAAAGCCATATCTCTAACATGACAGAAACTGAAAATTTTTCAAACTAGTATATATAATGAAAATTCTTATGTCCATTTAAGGTATTTCATGTATCCCAGTTTCGAATCCAACCGCAGGCGAAAATTGTCAAATGTAATTTACATTTTATCAAAAAAAAAAAATTTGTTTGCTTCACCACACTATTCCATCTTATAAGGAAATTGAGGGCAAGAAAAATTAGCAAAAACATAGAGGGCGTTGTTCTAATCAGCAAAACTGCATTATCCACCAATAAAAGATAAATCGTCTATGCTAAGCTGGAATTAATAGTAAAAAATTTAATGCTCTTCAAGTCAGAACAATGAGAAACGAAAAATAATGAATGGAATATCAGCAACAAACACAAATATCAGCAGATGCAAATTTAAAGTCCGACCAAACTCTTTCCTATCTTTGAAATAATAAAAGAATTAATGATCAAATAACTGATCCTTTTTGGGAAAAATGCATCAAAACTTTCAAAGATCGATATAAATGGCAGTCTGGAAGCAAGATCTACAAGCGGACTAAAGACGAAATCCTCGGTATTCAAATAATTTGACCGATTAATGTTGTTGTACCATTTTCTCTGCTGTTCAAATTGCTTCTGCTACTGAATTAACAATCTTTGGGCGTTTAGTCATTCCGAGACAGAGTTCCAATTGTCGAGAGAATGAAAATTATTATAATGGAAGATAACCTAACGTCATGTATATTCAGCTTCAGCTTAAATTTATCTGATAATGCAAGGATTTACATTTGACGTTCTGCAATTTATCATCAGTAATCGCATGTTTCTTTGTTATGGACATGCTTTTTTACATACTCATGTTCTTCTTAAATAATAGTCCCAACCATTATTCACAATTATCTTGAAACGCTGACCAGAAACTTGTAGCAATAATCCATAACATACAGCAGATGCCAATATTACCGTAACTATCCATCAAATATCTAAAATCTAACCTAAAAATCATTTGACTCCCCAATGACTTGCCAAAAAAAATGAACAAATGCAACCATTTGTCCCAGTAAACTAAATTATTTTTCTTTATTTAAACCAAACAAAAATCGGTTTCTTCAAATTTATTGTCTCTAAATTACTTGTGAAATATTGCACCCTTGAAATGTAATTCCATACAAAAATGACAGTTTTATATCTTATAAAAACATCAAATACTTAAGATAACAGAAAAGAAAAAAAAACAAACGACCTTCATCCTTTTTGCATTGCACCTTTCATCCATTCACCCATGGAGAAAAAAGTACATTTTTATTTGTTTTCACAGGAAAATAGTTTATATCGTTCTGTTGTTTCTATGATGACTTAACGAGATATAATAAAAACACGCATAAACGTTATAAATAAAGTACTTATACTTAAAAGAACACATACACACACTCCCACAAGTGTTAGTGTATGTTGTCATACATTTAAACTTCCATATGAAAATGGCAAATGTAAGAAATGTTCTGATCAGGTGATCATTTGGTCATTGATTTAGGTAGGGCGTGGTCTTTGCGGGTACTAAATAAATCAGATTTAATAAGCAGAAAATAGGTAAACTTGATAGAATTTTTTAAAAGTTTCTTTCCAATCGCACCGATCCTGAAAGGTTCGTGATATCGTCTCAAAATGTTATAAAGTTAAAAAGGAACCTAAGAAACTATTGGAATATAGTACAAGTCCCGCGATTCAAATAACCATAATTTGGTTGTGGGACCATATTATGGTTTTGTGACATAATTCACAACAATTGAAATATAGCTTTTTTATTGTCCACAGCCATATTATAGTTGAAATATGAATGTGTCATAATCCATAGCCATCAATTTGTAATCGTTAGCCGATTGTAATGTTTGTGTTTCGTTCACAATCACAATCACAATATATTTGTGAAACAACTTTATTTCGTTACTCAAAAACCATAAATTTTTGTTGCACAACCACATTATGTTTATTTATTCATTCAAATAACCATAACATACCATGGTTATATGAAACATAGTTACATTATAGTCTACAAGAATCTTATAAGGTATGTCATCATCCACAGCTATAATATGATATTAATGGCAAACCTATTTTGTTCTGACATAATCACATTATGTTCTAACATATTATTGTGGTGTGGCAACCATAATATGTTACCACTCAATAAAAATTAAATATAAATAATCTTAGTTATAAGAATAAAGAGTTTCCTCGTTTCTCTCCTCTATAAATTTTTAAATAAATATTCAGAAAACATACACATTATGGGCAGACTACCGACCTTACGTATATCAACCGTTCTGTTTACAGTTGATCGGAGTTTATGAAACAAAATATATTCCGGTGATCTTTGTGAAAAGACAAAAACCTAATAGGTAGTCCAGACAAATTCACAGCACTAATTGTGAATGAAATAATAAGTATATTGTGTTGCTTAATTGAAAGCCTTTAACGATCTAATCAAAATACTCTTCATTATCAGTTATTCGTTCTTTCGACGCATAATCGATTACATGTACTTTGCTTTATGCGAAATATCAAAAATCGAAACCTAAATCCGTCAACTTTTACACGATCATTTATCATACGATCGCGACTATTGTTCATTCATAAAGATTACATTTTACACGCTTACAAGAGTCTAATTGACTGATTATTTGAAACCTTTTGAACATTTTAAGTGTGTCAAAATGCATTATTCCAAACAGGTTGAGGACTCTGCCGGAACAATTTACCCTTTGTTAATATAAGTGTTACGGGCAAGGAAAAGGGGAGATCAGATCATCCTAGATTTTAAAGTTTTAATTTTGTTTGTAAGATTTCAGTACTGATTGTGAGGCCTTAAAAGAGAGGCAAATTCTACAAATAAAATCCATGTAAATTGTTTGCAAAACCTTCTCCCTTTTAACTTAAATTCCAGTTCAAAAATTTAATCCCTAACAAAACTGTTGGGTTTATTACACACCCTCCTCACAACATATGTTTTTATATATATAAAAAATCAAGTGCACAAATTCCACATGATGATGATGGCACCACGACATAACGAGAAGAAAAAAGAAAATGTGAAATACAAACAGCTAAAATTTTATTGGGAAGTATGTCGCACCAAAAAATTCTATATAAAATACATTTTTTTTTTAAAAACATGTCCTTTTTTACTAATACCCCATAGAAGTATAAGTAAAACAGCTGTCAGTTGTTCATAGCTCAAGTAAAAAAAATAAAAATATTTTTTTTTACGTATAAAATAACTAAAATTAAAGTTCAAGGTTGTTTTTATTATAATTTTCAAGTGAATGTGAGAGAGAGAATCGAGATGAAGTGTGATGGTAAACATTAAAAGTAGTACATTAGAATTTATTAGGTCTAAGTAGGAAAATAATTTGATTTTTCTTGTTGTTGTTGCCTCTTTTTTCTTTTTCTTTTTTGGCAGAAGCAAAAGTTAAGTAATAATTTCAGACACACTTTGGTAGCTGCATTAAATAACATTGAAACGTGCACTTCGTTTTTAAGTACCATAATTGCAAAAGAATGAGAGAAAGAGAGAGAGAGAGACACACACACAATTCATATAAATCGTATTATTCTCTTGAAGAGATATACAGATATTTTTGTAAGGAATGAAGAACGTGATTTTATTTATATGAATAATTTGATTTTATGAAAAATCTAATATTTGCACTTCAACATTTTCAAACAAATTTGATGAAATTTGAATTGATTTAATTTGCCTGAATATTTTATGATTCATCAAATTTAATGACCACTGAAGAAATCAAATTATCACATATGTATTTATATATTATCTCTTATAATAATGTTGATGTGGAAAAAATATGACATAATTTTCACAAGATAATTTTCGCAAGAGTCAATATACTTTGTATTTTGAGATATAAGAATGAGCATAAACAGAGAATATAAATTACCACATCACCTTAGCTCTACAATAGTCGTTGAAGAACAGTCTAATTCTACTTGTATCTTCACTTGACATATTTCTGATATCAGTCTCGAAAAGACCTGCAGTTCATGCTGCCCATCTCCACACTGCAAAATGGAAAAATTATTTATTTCCATAAGAAATTCTCTATTATTCTGCATTAGCTAACTCATCTGCTAGTTCAGTCTCTGTGCACAGAAATCCATATCAAGATAATGTTGGAAGATCGAACAAGATTATCAGCTCCTCAAGAGCTCATTACCTGCACGGTGAATACAAAAATTTTTAGCCAGTAAGACATACGGAAATTAATATAATATTTTCAATTTTAAATCCAACTTCACAGTTCATTTTGTAATCATCGGTCTAGATACAAAAGTATTTGCCATCTCTTGCGGGAGGGATTTCGCAGTTCCTTAATTCCACTCGGTTTTACCTGAATACCTCATACCTAATTTTGTGTCCAGTTATAGAATAGAACTTGTACTGTCTATAAACTGACCTTAATTCCTTTTTCATCCTGCTTCAAAAGAAACGAGTTAACCATATCAAACCAAACCAGTGGTGAGATTACTCTTCGCTGGAATAATTAGAGACTTTAAAAATTGCAAATGTTTCATTCGACTAAGAAAGTATTTGCCAAACGGAATTCGAACTGACGTTACTACTGATTATTACTCAACAAGCTTTTATTTACATTTACAAGTGAACTGACGTTAGTTTGGCGTTATCAGCAATGTGACTTGAAAAAAGTCAGTTTTGCATCCTTTCGAGATTATTACAGGCCATATAGAAAATCACCTCGACTAGTCAAATTCTCATTAAAGCCGAATATCCATGTTGCTAGAGTAGTGATCTGTATTGGGATCAAAGTGTTTCTCTTATAATGAGCTGTTGATCTTAAATGATAACAGAGAACCTGTACAAAAGACAGTTATTTTGTTTGAAGATCAACAGTTGTTTTGTTTAAAGTTTAATCGACAGACTAATAAATATAAATTGTTTCTCGTAATAATGAGTTTTATACTGGGAGTCACTGTGTAAGTTTTTGACTTCAAACTATTTTGAAATGATCCGAATTTGTTCATTTTCAGTAATAAAGAAATGTTCTTTTCTAGTCAAATCTATGTCCGTTTGATAAAGACATTCTTTGGAATTTTGCTGTTGTATCAAATGTCGGTCTTAAACTTTTTTAACTACTCTCACCTACCTCATGTTAGAGACGTCATTGATAACTGACTCAGGAGAAATGAGATAATCAAATTTCGAAATTTTGTAGGTATTTTCACTGAGTTATTGAAGTCCAACCCTGAGTATCTTGTAATATATTTTCTATTCGAATAAAATCTTGTAATTTCTTCAACAAATTTAATTATAAATAAAATATAAATCCATTCCAAAAGAAAAATTATTAAAATTATGAGTCAATCGCATTTTCAATTTCTTATTAAGAAATTTTGCCAAAAATCAAATGTCAAGCAAAAATAATTAATTCCAAAAAAAAAAAATTACTTACTCAATAAGTGTATAAAAGAAAATTTCAATTTACCTGAAAAAAAGAAGAAAATATCAAAATTAAATTTATGGTAAAAATTTTGCAATTATGACTTAAATTTGAAAAAAATAACTTAAATTTTATTAAAATTATTTTCTGCAACACTAAACCAATAATAAAAGCTCCCTTAACTTATAGAAACAAAATCTAAACAAACACATTTATTTCATCCATTTACAGTTTCAAATAACTTTAACTTTGAATTGAATAAAACTAATTGAAAAAACATTAAAACTGCAGCTTTATTTAAGACGAAAATAGAAGGAAGAAATGAACAAGTTTTCATTTTATATACCAGAATAAAAGAAAATTCCGATAGAAAGGAAAAAGCTAAGCAAAAAATTTCAAACTAAAATCTAAAGTTTTCAAACTCTTTTTACGAATAAAAATTTAAAATGAAAAAAGGAATGGAAATAATAATGGGAGAAAGTGACAAATTTTTCAGTTCTAATTTAGCTCTAGATCAGTTCTAGTTCAGTTCTAGCTCAGTTCTAGTTCAGTTCTAGTTCAATTTAGTTAGATTAGTTCTAGTTTAATTCTAGTTCAGATTTAGTTTAGTTCTAACTCAGTTCTAGTTCAGTTTTATTCAGTTCTAGTTCAGTTTTAATTCAGTTCTAGTTCAGTTCCAGTTTTAGTTTTTTTTTTATTTCAGCCCATTGTGCAAACGAAAGACACAACAGCATAACATCAAGTTGAATTATTTTTTTCTACATTTCTCTTCCATTTTAATACAAACTATATTGTTTTAATAGTTTTCAGTTGACTATTTTATATCCTTTTTTCCTTTTTCTTTTTTTTTCTTCCTTCATTCTTTGTTTTTTAATCAATTCTGTTTTTGAACTCCAATAGAAGAAGGAAATAGAAAGAATACAAATTATTTTGCACGTAAGAATGAAAATGTATAACTTTCACGTACAAATAAAGCAACCGTAAAATTACAATACAACAAGGACATTTTTGTGGCTTCCTTTTCATTGAAGTTATTGTAGTCGTTATTAGTGTAGTTGTTTTTAGGTTCCTGTTAAGCTGACTGAGATGCCATATTGAGAATTTAAACAAAACCACATTTTGTACCACATTACACCACACCTCACAATGTCATACCACATACTGCATATAGAAATATGCCTTTATGCCTTAAATAGTCTCTCTCTCTCTGTCTCTCTGTATGTGTCTGTGTGCCATCAAACCATTATAATATAATAACGATCCATCCTGACAATACTTTCTGATGTTTTGTTGAGTATTGGTTGAATATATGAATGTTGGCAGTTGGTAGTTTTTCCTGTATTTTTTTTTTATTTTGCCATAAGAGTTGTTGTTCGTTTGGTTGGTTGGTTGGCTGGGCTGATGAGGTTTTGTCTTAAAACGTAATGACTGCAGTATATGTGGCCGGTTTCAAAAAAAAGTCATACAAAAATATATAAATGAATTTATATATATTAAATTCTATAGAAACTATAGCAAGATCTTCCATATCTTCTTTAATACGTTACAATAACACAATAAACTGACCATTGAATCCAGTAAAAAAGAGGAAAATTAAATAAAAATATATAAATATAAAGATGCATAAGTTTGTTTGTTGCATCGGAGATAAATCTATAAAAGTTTAGTCTTTTCCCCAGCAGCCATTTTTTTGGAATGGACGATTCAAAGAATATCTTGTGGGAAATGTTGTTAATAGAGGAAATTTTACAAATTGTACTTTTTTGAGATGATCCGAAATAGGACAATCTTAAAGATCGAAATATCAAGCGGAATGAAGTCAGCAATAATTCAAGACAGCTTCGATTAGTTTTTATGAATATTTGGGAAATCAGCGAATCCAATAATGCTTAATATCGGAAAACCATGACGTAAGGACTTGAATAGATCGTAACAACAGCATTCTTATGATGAGTGGTAAAATCGTAAGGAAACAACGAGAGAAAGCTCGACTACACGGTGTCGTGGAGCAGGAGATCCAGATCTTTATCAAAATACTGAGTGGTGGTGTCATCAGAATTATAAGCACTGTGTTTAAGGTTTCTAGTAGTAGAGTCGTCATCTGTCGTAAAAGTTCAACAGAAAAATCATAAAAGATATGGAGTTTACTGTAAGATCGCGAAGTTGATCCAACAGGTATTAATATGACCAGATCACTACAATTATAAAATCATAAAGAGTATCGAAATTCAATGGACTGGTTGCATGTGAAAGTTTTCATGGATGACGCTCACATAAATCTTGAACCGTAAAAGTTCTATGTACATAAAACTTCTAAAAGATCAACATCCAACAGTAAAATTAAAAATATTTTCCAATTCTTGAACATCGGAAGGCATAGCTAATATTTTTCAGAGACAATTCGAGCGAAAGACATTAGGAAATCCTTATTTATATCAAATGAGAATAAATTACACTACACATCATGATTATTATTTTTAAAATAATCTTCCAAAGGATTTCGAACAATTTAACTTGTGGTACGTTACTAGAAGGTTCTCTACCGACTATATGAAACTTTGGGACAAACCACTGAAGCATTGAAGTTAAAAATCCGTCAGCGGTTGGAGAAGAGCAGAATTATCGAATAAAAAGTGATCAAAACGCTTGATGCGTGCTGACAGCGTTAGGGAAGGTTATGACAGCATACTTCTTGATTCTGTAAAATAGCAATACGGATAATATTTAAGCTTTATAAAATGGATTTGAAAGTGATCTTAAGGACACTTCAACTTACAGCACGATCGAAACGATAAAGGAAGAGCAAGGAGGGAAGAACCTTAATTAAATAATAGGCCTTAAACAAGATTTTAATTAAGATAAAGTATAAAATGATAATGATCTTAAGGACACTCTTAGTTACAGCAAGATCAAAACGATATAGGAAAAGCGATATACTGATTGACCGAACAAGATATCAATACTTAATGGATCACACTTTATTTCAAGAATTTTTCATTTAAAGCGAATATCTCAGATGTCATGAGGTCTCTATCGATTCCAAACAATTTTCTTTTCGTTCTAGTTAGTTTTAATGTACGAATATTTTTTGAAAAGCAGGGAAGTAGACAAACCAGGTTGAATAAATAAAGGAGAAAGAATATTTAAGACGCCTTTGTGATATTAGTTAAAGAGTCTTCCAAGAAAGGCAACATTTTGAACATGACTTTGGAAGCTATGACATGATCATATAGAGTTTTCACAAAAACTGAACACTTAGACAATAAGAAAAAAATCAGAATGTTTACCAAACTGTTTGTGTATAATTCTCCCCTTCTTTAGAGCATAAAATTGTAAAATGCTATAAATTAACATTTCCTTTTATTTCAATGGATAGATAAACAAATTCTCCAACAAATACATCCGTTTAAAAACAAAAAGCCGGGATAAATTGTTTTTTTACATGGATAAAAATCCAAAAATAAAGAAAAGCAACTTTAAAAAGTTATAAGATAAATGATATGCAGCATTTTATTATCACAAAATGAAATTAATGCTGATAAAACTCTGCAAAACTTTTACCTTTTCTTTTACATTTACTTTCTTCACTAATAAACGTTTTTTTTGTTATAAAAGCGCATTAATTTATAAATTTTATTTAATTTAAAATTTCATCAACAAAAACTAAAAAAAAAAAATTATTACGTTAAATTATGGACGTTATTAAAGGTCTTCCTTCATTAGCAACATGTACGGAATTTATATATAAATATAATGAACGATAAAACAAAAGCAGCAACAAAACAAGATTAAAAATAAAAATAACAAACTTTATGCTCCAATTAACTAAAATGCAATAAAAATGATGTTTATTTATTTTTTTCGTTCTTTCTTTCTTTCTCTGTGGAGTATTTCTCCTTCAGATATCCCCTCCATTTTTTAAGTCTTCACAATTTTCGTATACAAGATTTTTCACGAACATTATGACACATTTCATTGCAGTATAAAATACAAAAAATGATTTTCTTTTAGTTCCCATTTTTTCCGGTTTTCATTTCTGAAATACAAGATTTGTATAGAGAACATTGGGGCGGAATTGAAATTTCAGTTGGAAATATTATATTACACAGTTTTATTAGAACGACAGAGAAAGAGTTTATTGGAAATCAACAGACAAATTAAGATTAAATGGTAACATTGTGTACTAAAAAAGAGAATTTTGGATTTTAGTAGTACAATATATAAGGCTCCATATTTGGATAGATCGTGAACTTAATCAGAAGACTCAGGAAAAATTATTCTGGATTTATAAATCAGAAAAGATAAATATATAACTGGTACTGTTATAATTAATCCCGATTTATGAGCACTTTTAAAAAGGGGAGCAGAAATGCTACCGTAATAAAAGTGATCAAATCTCGAGATCTTTTCTGATACTTTTTCTGAACGTATAAAACTTTTAATATAAATATTTTTGAAATCCGACAGAAATTATGGTTGACGAATGGATTGAATTTTAGGTAGATCATGACAGCTTCATCATTGTGAGGACCGATCAAACTCTGTGGAAACTTATTCAAATATTTAAGACTTTTTCAAACTCCATTATTGACCAGATTTCTAAGTTAATATCAAGAAACTTAGGAAATGGTGATGCCAGGATTTTCTTTGGAATTCTTGGAGAATTTTCAAGATACGATTGGCTGAATAAAACCAGATTCAAGCTGAAATAAACTCAGATTCATGAGGCAGCAACTTCCACTGTCACATAATCAATTGTAATTATGGAAGTGGATCCAAATTTTGAAAACGATACATCCCTTTCCTACATATAACATGCATCAGGGTCCTAAACGCTTTTAAATCCTATGCGAAAGAAAGTTTTCGGCTTGTAATTACTTGAGTCCCATATCTCCGTTTGTAAAAAGGCTGTGAAGCAAAATTTTGAACGGTACGCTTTTTATATAGACTTTTATATTTATATGGAGATCCATTCAACCGATAAAAAGTTACAAATACAATTCCAAATTATTATTGGAAAGTCTGTATTGGATGAGAAGCAAGATTTCGGTTTGTTATCTCATAAGAGATACCTCAGTTTCAGTTTTCATATCTCCATTCGATGATAAACTGTACAATTCCAGTTCTAAAGTATAAAAGATGTTCTTGCTTTCAACGCCTAATACAATAACATGGAGATCCATTCAACCGATCAAAAATTCCAAAATAATTTTCAAAAAATAATTTAGTACTTCCCCACTGTGCTTTAAAGGGATAAAATTCATGTATGCAACATGCTGCTATTTAACGGTGACGTTGATACTAGTAGCATCAGTATGTAAGCTATATCTGTATTTGTGTGTGTACATCTTGTTGCCACTAATCCAGCTTCAATGTGATGTGATTTTAAAGCCATGAAAGCATAAAATCACGAGCTAATTCGACATAAAAGCAATTCACTAGCGAATTGTGGCTAAATAAAAATTAGCTAGAGAAATTTAGTTTTTCGTTTTTATTTCATCCTCTTTTGATTTTTTTGTTTTGTTTTGCTTGTCTTTCTTTCTTTTATATTTGGTGGGAAGTTATGAGAACAACATAATTACAGTTCTAGAGTATGAAAGCAAATTAAAGGAAGGATTTTGTTTAAAGCTGATGAAAGGGTTGCCATGGAGAAAAATAATAAAAGTGTGAAGCATTGTGGTTATGTTAAATTAGGGAATTAAAAATGATTTTTAAAGATTACAAAATATGGGAAAAAATTCAAATAAAAATATTAAAATTGTTAAACAATGATCGAATTATTTAATACTGAAAACTTGTAAACTTTGTGACGATGAGGGATAAAGATTTATAATTAGAAATATTGCTTATATAACATCCGTTAGAAATCGGTTTGGAAATGGGAAAAGTATTTCCATTTCCAAACCGATTGTGGAAATGGAATGTGGTTGACAAATATGTGGAAGTTTTCTTTCAGACGTACGTAGTTAATTCGGATCTTAGAGCTTTTGAAGGCCGGGGAATTGGTAAATGAATATGTAGTAAAATATCTAGATGAATAGGAAGGCAATGGGACTCTATAACTGAAGTGCTCGTTAGGGATCCTTAGATGCTTAGGGAACTTATGAAATAAAGTCAAATTACCGAAACACTCATTCTTTATTGGCATTTGAAATGAATATCAAAAGTCTTCCTCTTTAGAAATGACCACAGTATCATGAAACAAGCATCAGGCATGGCGCTAAATTCGTCCATTTTCTTCTTTTACTTTTTTTCTCTATTTCTCTCGAACATTATATAATTCAAGACCCAAAATAAGAAACCAAATCAAAATTGCAAGATTGATTAATTTAATTAAATCTGTCGATTCAATAACAAAAAAGTTATTGACCGATATATAAGACAACAAGTTTTTGAACGCAAAGTTCTTGGTCGACCCTCGTTTAATTGAATTTTTTAATTCCTGCTTAAGAATTTAATACATTATTATGAAGGCATCACTTTTTGGGAGATTTATGCGTTTCAAAAAGATTTTTTCTTGGGGGATATATGAAAGCTATGGGTAATTATAGACCAACCATCGTAAAAATCCACACCAGTTTTTTAGAAATAATAATAATAATAATAAGGTTGGTATCTTTTCAATTCCTTCTATCAAACTTAATATTTATCATATATTTCTTTAAAATAACATTGCGTGCCATATTTCATCAAGATAACTTCCAAATTGCGATATAAACTTTGATCACAAGCTTTATTGGGACAGCCAGCCAGAGGAAGGTAATGGTGAACGGTGGCATAATATACCAGTTTAGAGTATAACTTCCACATAACCCTTTAGACTTAGAATGGTTACATCCTCATATTGAAATTATTCTCGTTACTATGGCAACTCTGTTCAAAAAATACCCAGTATGAATGCCCGTGTCGATTATCAACTTGTTAAGTTAAAATTACGATATAACAAACAAAACATAAAATTCCTTATATACACTCATTTATACATATGTATTCAAATCTATGTAGATTAACTATGTTTTATTCTTAAATATGCAATTGTGAGTATGTATGTGTGTAATGTATTTTCCGTTAACTAAAGAAACAAAAAACTCAACTCATTTACACCAACATTTTAACTTAAAGGCATATACAAGTATCAATGTATAATCATATACATATACATATATACATATGTAAAATATGTACATATAGATATGTAAACTATGTTAGTGTATGTGTAATTGTAAATGATATACTTAAGCTTAAATAACGAACATTGATTAAAACCATAAAGTTGTTTACACTTCTTGATATTCGCTTCAACTCACACACATGAACAAATTTTTAACCGAAGAAGATGAGAAAAACAACAACAACAATATTTTGTCGTTTGTTAATGACGAAGACGATTAAAACGACAATAATGAGAATGTTTCACAGTTGTTGCTGTTTGTCGTTGTTGTTATTGTTGCTGATGTGATGATGTTTTTATTTTGTTGGTTAAAAAAATGCACAAATGACGACAAGAGGGCGTATGATTAACATTAATTTAAAGCGAAAATTTTCAATGAAATCCTTTGACATACATAAAGGATATGTCACACAAAATACACAGCCAGCGAAACACATACGCGTATAAAATACAAATGCACTAAACAGGGGAAAGTCAAAGTGTTTGTGTATTTTATGTCTATGTATGCAAGTGTGTATATATGTTAATGTATTGGTGTGTTAAATGCAGTTAAGTTAAATAATAAAGTCCTTTAGACTTTGTTTATTGTTTCTTTGTTTGTTAAGTTCTTGTTTGCATGACTGTGGATGTGTATGTGTGTGTTAGTATAAGTGTGTTTGTATAACTCTTTCATTAACTCTCATTTCTTCTTAAATGTTTAAATGTCAAAAGTTCTTTTGGTGTTTCTTTTTTGCTCTTTCTTTTAGGTCTTCTATTGCAAATGTTTGCGTAAGACAAGAATTATTGTTATACACATTTACATACACATACATTTCACGAGACATACACATATGTAAATATTTCTTTTTATAATTAAGTGCATGTTATAAAAGTATTTTTACCTTCAAAATTATAAATTAAATTAAAAGTAGAGAGCATTCAGTTGTATGGAATTTTAAATACCCTACATTAAGAATAATTTAGAAGTAGTCATAAGATAGATTCTACATGGGAGAATACCAAATTTATAAGGACATTCTAAAGAATTTAGTATGAAAACCTGGAATTTTGGACTTAACAATTTGGATGATCGGTACACGTATTCTCAACATCAATACAAATTTTGTATTTTTCTCTAAAATGTTCCTTTCCAATTTTATTGCGGTTTAAACTTCGATCTTTTCGAACATTTTTAAAGCACTATGTCAGATGTTTCCGTATTACCATGTGCTCTGAAACAACTCATTAGTTAAAAACCGTGTAATTCAAATTTACATTTCGTCGCAATAAGTGATTATTTAATGAGTTCATACCAATAGTGACAGTTTGAGGGCTTCTCTTGATAACCCTTTCACTAAAGATTTAATATATGTTTCACTTCATTTTGTCGACAAGTTTGAAAAAACAAATCTTTTGAATGTTATTATTACAAGAGAGTACTGTCACTCCACTGGTCTGAAGAGAATTTGAAGAAGGAAACAGTTTGTATGACTCTAAATTGGTGATTACGATAAAGAAGATAAAGGCAGGATTGATCACTCGAAAAACATTTAAAGTTCTCGAACTAGTTATTACATAACTTCTCGTTATAACAATTTCGACCTGCGTGCTTACAAAATTTACATAGACAGTCAGACGGACATCGTTAAATCTGTACGAGAAGTGATTCTGACTCGATTCTGTATGTTTCATACTCAATATGGTGGTGTAGAGTAGGTGACTTCTTGGTTAGAATCAATTTTTCCCTTTATAGAAGTTGCTTCATAAATCGGTCTAAAATTGGTTTCTTATTGAAATGATTTTGGTTTGCTTTTCATAGAAAAATGAGATGAGTAAACTTTATATGATTGAGGTTTATTTATTGGACTGGTTAAATCCGTTCACATTTTTACGGACTCTAAAATTCAACAATTTTTTCAACTTTTATAAATTATAAAGTGACAACTTTTTGTTCTGGAGGAAACAAATAACTTCTAACATCCCTCGTATTAGCTGCTTCTTCTACCAGCCTAACACTAATGTCATTGTATTTGTTAGTTTTGTAAATATTATGCAAATTATATAAATGTTTATAATGTACATTTTATAGTTTTTTTGTTATGTTTCATTTCTCTTCACTTGATGTTGTTATTGTTTTTGTTTGAACTCTAAACTTACTCTCTTCATGCCTGGTATGAATGTATGTATACTTACATGTCTCTGTTTTAAATATAACTGTCAATAGTTGCAATGTGTTTGTTACTTCATTTAACCGCCTTTACCTTGTTGCTGTTTACGTTTGAAATGTTTAATTTGTTTAACACTTTTGATGTTTAACATATAGAAAAGGAGGCAGGGAGAGAGAGGAAGAGAGAGAAAGAGATGTTTAAACATTTCAAAAATCCATTTAAATGTTTATTAATGAAGGTATCTGTATATATGTGTATGTGAAGTTATGTGTATTTTTAAGTATGTGTTTATGTTTATACATTCATGGTTGTACGTTTAATTGACATTTAAAACGTATTAGTAATTAATGTAAACATCGTTGCTTTTAAAAGTCTTTTTAATAAAATGTCTCCATTTTTTTATTTCCAAATAGAGTGGTAAACGGTTCTTTTTAGTTCCACATTCTTTTTTTAATTTTTAATAAAAAAAGTAATAAACTTGAACTTGTTAAGTGTTGACTTCATTTATAATTAAAACAAAAGGAGACAAGTTGTTATTTTAAAAAAAAGGACTAAAATTAATTAAAATATTTTTAGAGAAAACTTATTTACAACCATTTGAAAGTGATTTTACACTTAATTAAATCCAAGTATAAGTAATTGCTTTACTCGTTTTGTTTAAATTGTAATTTAAAAGATGTAATTACAAAATGACTAAAGAGTGAGATTGAAAAATTCTTAACACTCGTTTTGCTTTAAGACTTTTAACTCAAGTATTATTTGATTTTTAAAACATGTCAGTTGTTATGTTTAATGTCAGGGAATGAATATCTTCATAATCTGATTAGAATAAGTGACCAGAAAACAAATTGCACTAAAAAATTATTAAATATTTTCAACAAAACTCAACAGAGTCCTACACCAAGTTGGTCAAGAATTCAAATGTTTGCCATCAAAAAGTTTTCAAGGTTATTGAACAGTATCATGAGAACTTTTCCGTTGATAGAAAACTTGTAGAAGAATGGTCTACATTATGTTTCTAAAGCGAAGAAATAAAAAGCATTTTTAAAAGAGCCCCTAAGAGCGAAAAATTGAAGAAAAATATTTTTTACAGAAAAACTGCCTAAAATTAAGAAGCCACAACGAGAACAAGGAAATTGTAGTCAAGTTTTCTTAAAAAATGGTCTTGGGAAAAAAGTTTAGAACCCAAAAGCAATCAAAATTTCCCAAAAAAGTTCTTGGCATGTCAAACAATATAGAGTTGCGTCAAAAGAAGCCAATCATATGTTACAAAGAGCACTATAAATAACGAAATTTATATCAAGGAATGTTTACAAAAAAGGCTGCTTCGATTCACAATTTATCATAATGTGTCCATTTATTTCTGCCTGATTTGGCTTCCTGTCACTCTGATAAACAAGCCTTTTACTGGTACAAGAACAATAATGCGGTATTTGTACCATATACAAGGTAATACAAGGTATATTCTCATAACTGTTAGGGCTGCTCGTTAATAGAGAATTGAAGAGCACAAAAAAGTATCCAAAAGTGTGGTAAGTTTTAAACGAATATGAACTTCCTATTCGAGGAATGTGACAAGTTAGAAAAACGTTAATTAATGGGTTTCTGAAAAAGGTTAAGCATTTCACCACAAGTGATTAAAATTATAAACAGATTCTTTGTAAATTGTCATAATAAATTCAATTAAATAACAAAATAATTAACATTGTAAGTAAATTGATTTGTTTTTCATTACCATTTTTGTATGTTAGAAAAATTTTGATCATTATCTCTTATATCCAATTATATCCAATCATGGTAACATGATTTTAGCACGGTACCCCAATTCACCAAATTGTTGAAGTTTTTATATTTGAAAAAATTATTCATTTTTTTTAATTTTCTCAGAAATCAATGAATTATTAAACATTTTTCTCGATATTTACTGAAAACAGCATCAATAAAATTTTACCATTTAAACGAAAAGTGAACAAAAAATCAAGGATTAAATTAATAATTTATTTTTACAAAATTTATTATTTATTTACTTAAATTTTCAATATTTAATAATTTTAATGCAACAGAGTGACCAAAACAAAAAAAGGAAAAAAATACTTTTTAATAAAAATGAACGAGTAAATGAATTAAATAGGAAAATTTATAAGGAAATTGATTTTCTGCACACTTTTTTCCATTCGGGATGAAAAAGTAAATAAGGATATTTAAATATTGAATATATAAAATTGAAAATGTACATATGAAAATATGGAAAAGTTTTAAATAAAATTTCATTTGAAAAGTCTGGCGGAAAAGACATAAAGATTCAATAATGATGGAAAAAACACGTAAAGAGTCTTAAGTGAAATTGAAAAGAAGATTCTTATAATTTGCTTTCTAAAAGGACAATTTTTTAGTTCTACCTTGAAATGATAAGAAAATAATAATTTGCTAATGGAACTGAATCATAAGACAACCAGAACAATAACTTAACAGGAAATGATATAGAACTGAACTCAAACTAAACTGTAACTGAACTTAAACTAAACTGGATAGAACTTAGATAGAACTGTAAACTAACTAGAACTGAACTGAAGATTAACTGAACTAATTAGAACTGTACTAGAACTGAATTCGAACTGAAGTGGAATCTGAACTATAATCTGAACCAGAATCTAAACTAGAAATAAGCTAGAACTGAACTGGAGGCAGAAATAAACTAGAGCCTTAATAGAATCTGAACTAGAATTTGAACGAGAATCTTTACTGGAATTTGAATGGACTAGAGTCGGAACTAAAATCTTAACTAAGAATCTGAAAATGATATCAACTACAATTCTAAATAGAATTTAAACTAGAATCTACATTAGAATTTTAATTAGAATGTGAATTGGAACCAGAGCTCGTATCTGAAATAAAATCTCAACTATAATCTGAAGTAGAGCTGAATCAGAAAATTACCAGAATCTGATCTAGAATAAGAACTAGAAGAAGTATAGAAACAAAAACTGAAGCCACATATGAACGTAAACTGCGATGAAACTGAAATAGAATCTCAACTAGAATCCGAATAAGAATCTTAACTAATCTGAGTTAAAATCTAAAATAAAAATTAAAATTTAAAGACCCGAACTAGAAAACGAATTGGATTTTAAATAATGGTAAAAAATATAATCTGTGAGGAATTTGAACAAAATTTTATATAAAATACGATCTAAAATCTGAATTAGATCTCAGCTAAATAGAAACAAAAATATTAATTAGAATTTGAAGTCAATTAGAATCTGAAGAAGAAGAGGAAGTAGAATCGGTGATGTGATCCGAGCATCAATTATATTAGAATCCGATAGTTTTGGAAATGACATTTGAACTAAAATAAAAATATTAAATATAAACTAAAACCCTTAAAGGTCCAAGGGATGGCCATTAATCATAACTTGTCTAAAAAAATTATTCATGTCGACTGATAAGAGGACCTTAATTGCATTAGACTGATCACGTCCTTAATCGGTATTCTAGCGACAGTTATGGAGAAAGGTGAGCTTGAGAAAACATATGTTTGCTGAAGAAGCTGTTAATGATAGCATATATTTTCCTTTAAAGTAATCTTCCATAATATGCTTCTTTTTCCCATTCACCACATATCTTTAAACAAATAAAAAAACTGAATTATTTTACTTAAAAATAAAATTACTCTCACTCATGTAAATTTGCTATCACCATCACATTACATCCATATGAGAAGCTCTTTAGGGCTTGTTACCGCTTGACCTAAAATAATTTTCTACTCGATTAATTTACTTCCTTTTGGGCCAAAAATAAACTGGATCTTATAATATCTTTTTTCTTTTGTTTAGAAAAAGAATAAAACATAACATAAAACTGACCTTTGACCATTTTTGTTAGACAATTTCCATAAAATTTGTACAAAAAGGAAGAAACATAAGAAAGAAGAAAACTTGTGTTTTATTCTTTAACATAATTTAACCACATTTATTTTAACAATTTTCTAAAAAAAATAAAGAGGAATGATAGACAAAAAAGAGGCAAAACAATAAACGCTAATACAGATTATTTGTGTCAGTTTTCCTTTTTTAATGTTTTTGAAACATTTTTAGTGTTGTCGACAGCTTAAAATGTCAGGAAACAAAAAGGATGTTAGAGATTTAAGTGAGTCATTCAAATAGTTTTTTTTTTGTTTTGTTGACGTTGGACTGAATGTGTCTCATCATCAAAGTGTGGCACCATTAAATGTAGTTCATTTAAAGGAATTATCCAGTAATTCATGTACTCTCTCTATATAATGTATATTTTACATGTAAAACTATCTATACTCCATGTAAAATATGTATCTACATATATGTATGTTTGTTTAGAAATGTTTGTTTGTAGTTTAAATATGAATCAATGTTTTTAGAGGAAAAGAAAAATAAGTAAAACTGAAAAAAAAAACTAAAAACAAAATTACAATGTATTGTAAATAATCCTCTTTAATATCCAACTAAAATTGCTTAACATTTATAATACTTATATGCATCAAAATACATACACATATGCACTAACGTATGGGCAAAAAATCATGCAAAAGTTTTATAAAAAAACTCGGCATTCCAGATTCGACCCAGATGAAAATGAAAAAAAAAACTGAAAGAGATTAAACTAAAAGTTGAATAAGAATCTGAACGAGATTCTAAAGTAGAAACAGAGCCAGAGCTAAATTTTAAACAAGGACTACAAATTGAACTAGAATCTGTTCTTAAATCTGAACTAAAGTAAAGATCAGATCCTGGACAAAAACTTGAGCTAGAAACTGAACAAAAATTAGACTAGAACTACAATCTGAAACATATTCTGGACTACAATAATAGACAGAATCCGTACTAAAATCTGATCTAGAACATGAAACAGATTCTGGTCGGAATTCCGAACATGAAACCGAACTAAAACTCGGACAAAAATGTTGAATATAAACAAGAATCTGTAATAGATACTGAAGTAGAATCGAAACCTGGTACAAAAAATCTGAACTAGAATCTGAACCAAATTTTGTACTACAATCTGAACTAGAGTCTATATTAAAAAAAGAGCTAGAATCTGTACTAAATGCTGAACTACATTTTTAAAACGCTTCTATACTAAATCATTAAATTATATCTGTACTAAAATTTGAACAAAAAACAAAACAAGAATCTGGACTAGAAAATTTAATTGAAATCTCGTCTAGCATACGAACTAGAACTCGCACTAGAATCCGAAATGGATCATTAACTAGATAGTATAATGTACTAGACCAGAATTTTAAATAGAAACTGTACTAGAATCCAAAACAGATTCCTAACTAAACTCTGAGTAAAAATTTTGGCAAGATCAGAATTAAAATCTAAAATAAAATCGAAAATTGAATCTCAAATAGAATCTGAATATAAATCTAAGCTAGAATTATAATCTGAAATGGAACTGAACTAGAACCGATAAGAACTGAAATAGGACTAGAACTGAAGTGGAACTGAACTACAACTAACCTAGAACTTAACTAGAACATAACTAGAACTGAACTAGAACTTAACTAGAACTGAACTAGAACTTAACTAGAACTTAACTAGAACTTAACTAGAACTTAACTAGAACTGAACTAAAACTAGAACTGAAAACTGATCAAGAACTGATCTGGAACTGAACTAGAGTCAGAAAATTACCAAAATCAGAACTAGAATAGAACTAAAATTGATATAAATTATAATCACCCATACCTTATCTATACATATGTAAATAAAATGACCTAATAAAAGTTAAAAACTTCGCTTGTATATGTGAATTTTTAGCTCTTTATTATTGTTGCTGTTTGAAATAAAAAAATATTCTATGGATACACGTTTCAAATGGGCTATAAGTATAAGCAATAGCTATGTATAAGTATGGTATATGTGTGTCATATCATGACATAATACCTAATCGTTGCCTCCAAAAAAAATCGTACAACAATTTTGATTTTTATTATTTTTTCAAAACAAAAATGTTCGCTCTCTTTAACCCTCTAAATACCTGATTATAAATAAAAGTATAAATAACAAGGTGGTAATTAATAAAGCTAAAAGTATTTAAAAAATTTACAACTTTTGTATTTTAATTGGCTTGGAGTGCATTAAAGTTGTATGTTGTTAATTAGTAACGTTATAGAATAGAATGTGAATACTGTAATTGCAATTAATATAAAGTTTAGCATTTTTAATGTTGCAATAGTTGTAATTTTTATATCTCATGAAAGAAAAAAAAACGTTAAAAATAACGTAGATAATTATTTAATTTTTATTTTTTATTACAAATTACGAAGATAATTATATTGGAAGTTGGAAAAAAAATTTGAATTCAAGTATTTAACATTCAAGGTAAAATTTGGATTTAATGCACCAAAGGGAATTAATTAATTTAAATTGACAAAATTAAAATAAATTTAATAAATATTTCAAGAATTGTTTTTATCGAATAATGAGAAATTCGGATATTGAGAGAAAACTTTCAAATGGAAAATTTATTGAAAGTTAAAGCATTTGCAACAGATTTATATGTTGCAGAAGATAATTGGTCTTAGGAACTTATAAAATATAACCAGCTTTATTGGATATTACGAAGGAAGAAGGCGATTTTGAACTCCTGGGCAAATCGGTAGAAAAATTATTGTCTAGATCTATAACGGTTAAAATTAAATCACTCCACAACCGCTCCCTTTTTAAATGAAAGTATTACACTCTTCATTAGGCTTCAAAATCTTATTAATATCGCTAAGATAGATCCCGAAATATATAAAGGAGTTCAACTCTTTCTTTCGAAAAATTCTATAGCTCACAAAATTTTATAAAAAATTTTCGCTGTAATAAAGATATGCGATAATGTTCGTTATTAACATATATATTTTAAGGGAAATGCAATCATGAATATTTTAGATTTAAAGAAGAGTCCTTTGATAAAGATTTCTATAATCTTCCAAATTAAATTTGAAATCTATTTGTCAATTTCCTTACAATTCGCTATAATAGTTAAAGATGCAGGCAGCAAACCATATTTATCTGTTTTTTCTACGAAGTAACTCCAAGTTCACCGAATTTACTGGTCTGAAGTAGCAAACTGTTGTTAGAAGAAATAAATATCATGATCAAACTGCATTAAGCCATATCTACTTAAATGAACCCTGTTTTAGATCTGGTTCAAATATATATTCCTTATAGGTTCTGATATTATGTTCACTAATATTGGAACATAAAACTCCATTCTTCAATAAGTGCGTGAAACCTGTTTAAGACCGTCATGATATATATTTATGGACATATTTTGGATCGGCTCTCGTGGAATTTTGTATGGTATTTTTTTTAATAACACTAAAACAAATGAAATATTACTGTATTAAACACAAACGTTTTTGGAAAATAATCTACTTTAGAGTGGTCTTGCGAAGTGAGTCTGTATATGGACCAAAAGTCTTGTAGATTCGAAGTAATAAAAATATATATGTGAGATAACTGAAATATTTTACTGATCATAAGGAAATTTAAAAGGTCACGAATATTGCACCGATAAAGTATCAGCACAAAATTCTGTATCATCTTAACAGCGTCATAAGGAAATGCAACCACGGACGAATATTAATCAATCGACACAAAAATATTCTGGATGTAACAGTATAATTGGAATACATCTTGCATTTTTTTTAATTCATTTTACATTAAATATTACAAAGTGGCAACAGAAATATGTGATATCGTAAGTTTGAAAAAGAACCTTTATAAGAGCTCTCAGGGTAAAACTATTAAGTCTTAAAATAAGGTATTTTGCTAATATTTAACAAAGTGCAACATTTAGTTTCGCCTTCAATTTTAAAAAGTTTTAAGTCATTTAAGGGTTAAGATATTTTTTATATCAACATAACGAACATTCAAATACGCGTAAAAAATCTCATACAAAAGTCCTACTAATCAAGCTATATCGCTGATGCTGGCGTTGTTGTTGTTGTTGGTGCTGCTGCTGTTTGCTATTGCAATTGCTTTGCTGCTGATGCTTTTCTAATGTTGCTAATGTTTGTTTTTGAGTGGTGTTAATTTACTACTACAAAAACTTACATACAAACACAAAACACAACAACTAAAAATTTAACCACACAATATGAAAACAAACATGAACTGAGTCCACATACAAAAAATACATATATATGTTTATGTGGTATATGATGGTAAATATGTGAATGTATATGTATATGTGGGTATGAACATATTTAGAGGGGTCGTTTATAATTTTTAATACTACATCTAATTAGAATTGAATCGTTTGAGCTGGTATATACAGTATCGAACAAAACTATTGGCACAGCAAGTATATTTTTCTATAATCCCAATTTTTAGACTATATATAGTGGGCAAGCCTTTTGGGAAAGCCTTTTTGTTTTTTAACGCTTTGAATTTGAAAGGATTAAAGTGAAGTTATTTTCTTGTAACTTCACCTCCACTCCATATTTAATCATTCTTTCATTAACGCCTCTTGAAGATCAAATCAGGTTCTTCCCATAAATGCTCAATAGGATGGAGGTTCGAAGTCTATGTAGGTCATGAGTCACATCGTAAATTAGCCTTATTTGCACATTTTTATTTAAAATATTTACCTAAACTGTTTTATCCATAATGCTCACTGACACTCGCAGATGACATACAGTCCATTACACCACCTTCCCCGTATTTAACAGTAGAAGAGATACTTTTTTCATATTCTGTATTAGGATTTCTAAGCTAATCTAATGTTCTAAAGCGGTGTGCCACAATATGCGAGGATCTGTCAATACGATCCCATACAAACCCCCTTCCAAATATCCCTTTTAAGGAATAACCTCACACATACGTTGGCATTGTAATAATAGATCAAAATACAATAAATAAAAGGAAAATATATGTGCAAAATTATATGAATTACCGGTAGATAATTTTATGTAGCGTCCATGTAACCCGCCAGAAAAATTATTTTTAAAACGCATAAATTTCACAAAAATGTTGGTGTCACAATAATGTACTGCACAGTTAAGAATAAACCAGAAAATTAGATTATACGAGGGTCGTTCGTAAATTTTTTTGTAACTACTATTTATAACAACATTGTGGTGTAGGATATTACATAGTCGGGCTTCAGCGACTATAACGTCCTTATTTATTCTCTAATTTGTTTATAAAACATAAACTGCTTGTTGTGCCAATAGTTTTGTTCGGAACAGTATGTATGTGTGAGTGTGTGAGAATGTTATTTTTTTTAGCAAAAAGTAAGTACACACAAACACATTTTGAACATTATGTACAAGTAGGTATATAAATTATTGTTTATGTTGTTTTCTCTTCATGAACATGTATGAACATGGCCTTGGGCAATAATTTCTTTTTTTTTTATATTTCATTTTCTTGTTGTTGCTGTTGTCAGCTCACAAAATAAACACAATTGAGGCAACGAATACAAATTACACAAAAAATGAAAATAATAAAAAAAAACAACACAAAAATTTGAAACACAAGATTTGTTTTTTTTTTTTTTCAAATGAAAACCGTACAATTTTCAAATTTTACGAATAACTTCACTAACAATTAAGAGGGTACTTGAAACAATAATCATCCGTTTGTTTTTCACTTTCTTTTAATTTTTCATTTTAATTTTCTTCATTTTATTCATAAACAAAACAAACATACATACACAGGCTCACTTCCTTCTATACAGGGATATGAAATTAAATATTCCAAAATATAATTCTTCATATGTGTAAGTATGAGTTGTGAAATATATTCGAAATTAATGAATATATTAATACGTGTATTTAAGTTAGTATTTTTTCATAAATACATTATATGGAGCAGTGTTGTATGCCCTTGTTCGCCTTTTCCTTTTCCTCTTTCACTGTTTCGTGTTTGCTCTAAAGCATTACCAATTCATGCTTACATGTGCTTATACATGTATGTGTGTGACGTTGCGCTCACTCACTTTTTAGGTTCACTGTTACGTATGAGTAATTTGAATAGAAATTAAAGTTCAATGTAAATAAATATTCAACGTTATTTATTGTTGTTGTTTTATTTTTTTATTTATTGTTGTTGTTAGTTGCTGTTTTTTTATTATTGTTTTTTTCTGTTTCTTTAGAAAAGAGGTTAGTAGTTAAAGAATATTAAAATTAGAATTATTTCATTTATTGTTCTCATCTTAAACAGTTTTATTAGCTTTCTTCGCCATATTTCTCCTTCAGAGCAACAAAAACTAACCGATACTAACAAAATCAATCACATTATTCTCAAATTTAATAATTTTATGTTTATGAGTTTTATAAGATTAAAATCTTATTCCGAAAAAAACATTATTATTTAATGATACAAAATATCATGCTGTCTACAAGCCAACGTATACTGATTGGCTCCAATTCACTTTTTGAGGTGATCTGTCTGGTTGTCTATGTCAGCGTTAATAACACTTTATACCTTACAACTTTAGAATTATCTAGATTAAGTGTGGTAAAGATAACTTTTTTTGATTAAATTAATATTAACGATGATCGGAATAATGTTCTCACAAACTGGGATTTGAAGCTCAAACAACACAACAACACAGACATTTCAATTAATGTTAACACAAACAATTTTTGTATTAGTCGAAATCCAAAATTGCTCCAATATGTCTACAAATTAAAGATACTCCCTTACGGAACAACTCACGAACATTACATTTGAGTAAAAAAATCGCAGAAAAATAATGCAAAAGTATTTTTTTCGCGAATATTTTGTATATTGAAGATTCATATACCAAATTTAATTTAATAAAAATTAATAAGACGGTTCTATATAAAACCGCAAATAATAAATCAAATTTTAAGAGGGTCGGTAAGTTGAAATAACCCGATATAATAGTGGAAATATTCGATTCGCATGATTTTTGCTTTCTTAAAACTTAACCTCATGGTCGTAGTTAAGTTTATATGGCAGATGTCTGACACTCTCTCAGAGCCTTTGCCTAAAATAATAACACCCCCATAAAGGTCCTTTTGTATAAGGAACTGTTAAGTTAGGTTAGGTTAGTAGGGGCAGGTGTTAAGATCCTTAAAAAACCGGATACCTTAATACCTTCACTCGGAGACCCTTATGGTCCACTGTGATCCCTTCAGAAGAAAGTTGAAACTACTAATACCCGTGGAAAAATGTCAAAACATGATAATTTTCAAGAACCATATGCCAAACAAATTGGTTGTATTTATTTCTGAGGTATAAAATAAAAATTTCTGCAGATTTTCCAACAAATTGTGTGATGTTTCGGATAACAGCGTATTTTTGGAAATTGAATTCGTTCCAGATTGTCAGAGAAATCGTCAGATGCCTTCTAATTTTTAGGAAAAGCTTTGCTTCTCAACTTGGTTTCAGCTTTTTCTAGCTTTTTTAGTCATTTTGCATTTTTAATTCCTAATTCCAATGCCCCATGTGTGAGGTGTAGTTGTGGGGAACTTTTTAATTTCTCTATTACTACGAGGTGTGGTGTGGCAGCATTAATTGACCTTGATCTTGAGATCTTTATTGACGTTCTCAGTTTTCATCCAAAGCCCTGTTAGCCAGGGAACTACTTCAATTATTGTTTTAAAAAGATATAGAGAGAAAATTATCAATGTTCGAGTCTGAAATATCACAAAATTTGTTTTATGGGCAGGCATATTTAGCACAAATCTCTAAGGCGTCAAAAATTTATAAAGCCATAATAGATAATCCATACATGTAATTTTTTTTACCGTTTGCAAGGAACTTCTTTATATGGCTCTTTTGTTTCATGTCCTTAAAGATTTTTTCGGGGAACTTTCAAAACATACAAAGTTTTGAATTAATTCCCAAAAAATTTTGCAAACCTTTTCTTAACATAATTCTCAGATCACATTCACATTTCGTCAAGTCATTCTGTAACACTTTTCCCATATTTCTTCATACATTCATACTTTCATGCACACATTTAACATACATTCAAAGTAACAACGTACATTTTTAGATTTGTTTGTTGACTGTGTAAATGAATATTAACAAAAGAAAACGGAATAATTTTAAACTCAAAACTCGCAAACAAAAAAATATTCACATTTTTCTCTTTTTTTCATTTAATTATTCCGCATTTTACATTTCTAACTCGGAAAAAAATATAAATTGGGGCACAAAAAAATAAAAAACAAATATTCAAAACTTATTTGAAGCAAAAAAAGAAAAACAAGTAAGAATGTCATATTTGGCTACGCCGAATCTTAAATACCTTCCACCACAAATGCGTGTGTGATAAATACGTTATGTTTTGACATACATACATAAATACATACATACATACATACATACATACATACATACATACATACATACATACATACATACATACATACATACATACACACATACATTCATACACACAAATACTCACAAACGTATACAATATATAAAAGCTTTTCTAAGACATAACACGGAACACTTGTTATATTTTTGGCTTAAACTCTGTTTCTAACTGCACCGATATTGATAATTTTTGAAATGTTAATGAAGTTCATATAGTTCTATATTATGGTAATTAAATTTCATTCTAATTTGTTGATTTATAATTACAATTTTACGAAACTGCTTTGCATGGACATAAAGGTTGCCACAGATATCGGTCTATATCTTTTAACATGCTGAACTGATTTTGCTAGTGTTAACAAGAAAACTTCTCATGACTATAAAAAATACTCGGGCCAAATTTTATGAGTACTGTTAATTAAAGTGGATGTGAGCGTGCCAACTAGTGTATTCAAAAGACCGACATTTTCAGGAAACTTGTTTTCGAGTTATTCGAAAAATGTGCTTTACAAATAATGAACGTTTTCGAATACGGTTTTAAGTCAAAAACCGGTTAAAAGGTTTTTGGTTAGTGAAAAAGTATTGTTTATTAGAAATTTGGAGTTTAATCAATAAATCAAAGTTCAATCAAAATGAACCGTCTGAAAAAAAACCTGCATGTCGAATAATTCGACAATAGAAATTATTCGAAACCGGTCGGTTTTTTTAATGAAAAACCGGTTGACCGATTTCCCTTTTCTGTTTTTGAATACACTAGTGCCAACAATAAACAGACAGACAGAGAAATAGACGGATAAACAAGCAAACAAATAGACGGACAGACAACGAGACAAACAATCAGACGAACAGACAGACGAACATAGCTAAATCGGTTCAGATTTTGATTTAATGCAGAACATATATACATTACTGGGGTCTAAGATGATTCCTCATTAGCGTTACACACGAAATCACAAATATAATATGCCCTCTTCACTACTTGCGGTGGTGTAGGGTATACAAAACATTAATATAAAGGAATTTTTTTAAATTTTATAAATTTTTATTATAATAAAATATTTATTATGCTAGAAAAATAAATAATTTTCTTTTTAAGTTTTCATATACATGAACAACGTTTAATTAAAACTCAATGAAAATTCAGGCAAATTATTATGAGATTTTTTGTTGCTTTTGTAGTTGTTGTTGTTGTTCCTATTTTTTTTGAAATCTGAATAAAAAGAGAGCAAAAAACAAACAAAAATATATGATTTTTATATTGAAAATGCAAATGCTGAATCCTAAATAAGTTAAGTATTTAAAGTCTAAACATTTCGTTTGGAAAATTTATAAATAAAAATATGAATGATTTCTATTTGGACATTGGATGTATGTGAGTGTGTGTGGTTGGTTTGTGTTGTATATGTAAATAAAATGTAATTTAAATTTAGAATAGAAAACCTTGACCGGAGAATATTTAGTTGGACAGTAATAGAAATTTTATTGTATGGAAAAAAATATGATTTGAAATAGAAATAATTAGAATGAGGAAAAAGTGTTTTATCTAGAACACAATCAAAAATAATTCAAATAATAATTCTCATTTGGTTTAAAAAATTTAAACAGAAGTAGCTTGAATTAAAACTCCAATACCCAACGTGTAACATAAAACCTACCAGATATGATCCAACAATAATATTAAATTTTCAGATCAGTGAGAGAAGTGTTGCCAACCTTGTCTCGTCTCGTTGCCCAACAATTGAACAACTTAAGAAAATCACTGATAAAAATTTCGAATAGTTATTTGAATTTATTTAGTCAAGAGCTGAAGCCTTCTTGTTATTATCACTCAGCAATATAAGAAATTATGGGCAGAATAAGCGATGGAATTATATTTAGAGTAATAATCTTTTTAGATGTACATATCTGAATACTAAATAATTTGGATGATTAAAAGCAAAATTATTTATTACAGAATAAACAAAACCAAAAGGTGTAAATATTGATCGTATCGGATCATCATTTTCTGGCCAAATTAGAACTGAATAAGTTTTCAGCATTGGCATTGAGACGAGCGAATCAATATCGAAGTTTTATTATCTAATTGAAAGGGATCTTCAGAATTTAACCTAACGTGGTTCGCAGAGAGATGAAACTTAACTAAATACGATTTAGAAGACTGTTTGCTGAAATATTTATTTTGTCGGTTATAATTGTTAACATTTAACCAAACGAGAACTGAAGTCTTAAAGTCTTAAGAAATCTCGAATTTTAGCTTTGAGAGCAACGTCTTAGTCAAATTTATTTTATTTAAAGGGACGGGATTTGAAGTGTTTATTTAATTGATATTTTTGCCAAGATATATTAGAGTTTTACGTGAATCTTAGATGGATCGAATTTAATATATATTATTCAGTAGACTGAAGGAAAGGGCAACCAAAGCCTTCAGATGATTTAAATGAATAAGTAATACACTAAAGAAGCGTAATTATACCATTGCTTACTTACGCATCAGTTGTCTGATGATTTCGATAGAAAATTAATACTAAATTAAAACACTTCCAAAGGCTCAGGGAATATGCTGCTTATGTATAAGCGTTGCCATATAGACAACACTAACTATAGAATTACAAACCATACTCTTCATCCAACCAATTGAAAGATATGAAGCAAAATGCGACTTTGAACTTACGGCATTTCGACTCCAAGCAATGGTAGAGGGGATAAACATATATCACCAGAATATAATATGAACTCTGGGTGAACAATTTCATAGTATACATGGGAACATTGTATTACACTGATACCAGATTGTGACTTCTTGTCAAACGGAACCATAAGCTTACAAAATTCAATGCCTTTTAACGCAATAAAGAGGAGTTAACAAATGTGAGTGAAAGCACCACCCCAGTTGCTGTGGATTAACGAAACCGTTGCCAAAATCACAATTATATTTTGGGGATATCCAAATGAGAGAAAAATCTGAAGTATATTGGATTGGAATAAAAGTGAGATTGAGGCCTAAAGGTATCTTTACGGGACATTTAAACACATTAATTGTTATTGCCCAGCCTGCACAACTCCGAGATTCCAGAATTTTATAAATTATACATTAGCGAACATTACCCAACCTTGAAAAGTGAACTCGAAGGTATTGAGGAAATATGTACACGGTGCGGAATTGTCTTCATTACTTAGATATGGAACGGTTTTCCGGACTGGATGCAACAACAAATCAATAGAAGTCTAGGTGTTAGCTTCAGAATTTAGACGATCGAAGGGTTGAGCCCTCGTCTCTATATTTTTATTTAATTGAAAACGGAAGAATTTTTTAACTCAACGAATTAATGTTTATTTATAATTTAGCCAATTGTGAATTTGGCTTCTAGGAATCATTAGTCTTAAAGTGACTTCTTGAAAATAATAGACAATGGTGAACCAGGAAGATTGGATTTGAGGAAAAAATTGTACTATAAGAATATATGCCTCCTACAATGCAAATATGTTTAAATCATTCTTATTTTCTTGTTTTAGCACTCAGTCTCAGTATTCCCTTCTAGTACTCTCTTCTGAATTTAAATTCATAATTTAAAATAAAAAAGTTCCTTAATTTATATTTATTCAAGTGTTGAAACTATATTTTCATTAATTTTACATAAATTTATTGTACAAAAACTCTCATGTATATAAATTCTCCAGAGAAATAAAATTATTTAATTTTTTTTTTACCAAAAATATTGGCTGAACATTCTTTTACGCCTACATACTCCCCCTCTTCCAAGGAACATAAATCACAAAAGTATATATTTTTTCTGTAAAATACTATTGCTATATAATACTAGGACTATTACCAACACCACTACAAACTACTACTACAACCGTCATCAGCATACATTAAAACAAAACCAAAAAAAAAATAGTTCGGTCAGTATGAAAAAATCCTCCAAAAAAATGAGGAAAAACAAGAAAATGGTCAAAGCCAACATACTAATAGATACTCTGCAACAGAAATGAAAAAATTATTCACACAAAAGGAAGAAAAAAACTGGAGAAAAAACAATTCATGGAATGTCTGTAGTAAATGGCCAAAATGGTAACAAAAACCCAAACGGAAAAAATATCCAACTAAATAAGAGCTGCCAACCAAACAACTAGTCCGCTAACCATCGAACCAATAAGAATATCATCATCATCATCATGATGTTGTCAATGCAACTGATGATGATGATTCTTGATAAAAGCTGATTTTTTTTTTCCTGTAAAGAAACTTTTGTTTAAATTCAGCCAGAAAAAGTTGAAAGAGAAAAAAACTGAACAGAAAAACTGAAATTTAATTCAGCTTATGAAATTGATATCATTGATATTGAAATTGCAATTTAAAATGCTGGTAGCAGCATGAGCAATTCTACCTTGCAGTTCACTCTTTTTTGATTGGGTTGCTATTGTTTTTATGAAAACAATTGCTGTTGGTCTCTTAATAGTGTTACTGAAAAGTCACTTAATATTAAAAAGGCTTGATGGTTAACCCATTGGGGACTCGAATAACATTAATTACAATCATAATCAATAAAATTGTGAGATGAATGAGGAACAGCCTCATGAGTTTGTGTTGTGATCAATAGGTTATTGCCTCAGTCCCATTAATTGAATTCAATAAATACAAAAACTTTGAAAGATAAAATATATGTTTGAGGTCGTGACATTGATTTGCACAAGAATTAGTTCTTTACAAAGTAATTCTTAGGATTCCCGTTAAGATCTTCTATACTTGCAACCTGCATATAGTTGCTACATAAACACTTCGATATCCTACAGATAAAACATTTATAGTCCCATGAATTATCAATTTAAAAGAACTCATATAAATCACATCCTCTTTAAAAGCCCTGTTAAAAAAATAACAAAAATATCGTATCGATCCTGGGAGAGTTGTGGACTCAGAAAAAATAACAGTTATAATTAACGGTTTACTTAACCATAAGAAATTAAACACGTTGTGACTTTCTGATATAATTTTCAGAATTTCCTTTCAAACCTTTTTAAAATTAATTATTGAGCAGCTGTAGATGGGTTAATCGCCAAAGAATCATGAAAATATTAACATATTTTTCATTATTCATTTAAAAAAGTTTCAAGTGTCTTCCAACAAGTCTGTTTTAATTAACTTTTACGAAAATCCAATAATGGAGACTTTTATTTTAATACTTTAAATGAAAGACTCCAGTTAAAATTGATTAAAAGAAGAGTCATTTAAGAAAGATATTCAACAGCGAAGGAAGAGGACACTAACTTCAACCAACTTCACTATTTCAATATCCGTTACACACACACGTTCATATTTCTTAGCTACAGTGCTGATTTTAAGTTTACATTATTTTTTTGGCAGAAAATGTTCATATCAAAGAAAATTTTGACTGAACTGGAATTAAACTAGAACTGAAAGGAACTAGAACTGAACTAGAACTGGAATAGAACTGAAATAGAACTGAACTAGAACTGAACTAGAACTGAACTAGAATTGAACTAGAACTGAACTAGAATTGAACTAGAACTGAACTAGAATTGAACTAGAACTGAACTAGAACTGAACTAGAATTGAACTAGAATTGAACTAGAACTGAACTAGAACTGATGTAGAACTGAACCAGAACTGAACTAGAATTGAACTAGAACTGAACTAGAACGGAACTAGATCTGAGCTAGAACTGAACTGGAATTGAACAACAACTGAATTAGATCTAAACTAGAAAATCGTAACTTTTAATTTGGCAACATATTGTTTTAGAGAAAAAACCTATAATGTCATGTATACTTCAAATTTTACCCTTAAAGCTTCTTGTCATAAATTTTTAAAATTTGATTTTTTTATAATTTCTTTAAACTTTAAAAAACAACAATAATAAATATTACTTCAAACGATTTTCCTATAATAGTATTTCCTATTTAAAGTCCTTCAACTTCATTAACTTCAAATAACCTAAATTTTGCCAGAAACATAAAGTCATATTTTACATTTAATGATTTTACACTGAACCAAAACAGGTAGTAAGTAACGAAAAATAGTGTAAAATTTAAGAAAAGTATGTTATTTATCAGCCAAAGAAATCTTTAATCATTATAACGAAAATTTTCGTAAATTCTGCAAATTGACGAAAATTGTCAATATAACCATTTGAATTCGTTAAATAAAAAATGTTGTGAAATAAATAAATGTTATTCAAATTGACAAAATTAAATTCTTTACATTGATAAATATTATTCCATTTAAATACCATATTTAGGTTAAATTAATGAAATTTTAGTTGAATTGAGGAAAGAATTAATTAAATTTGTTGTATTAAATAAAATATAAAATATTAAGTATAAAATATTTCATAAAAAATTCCAATAGGTCCAGGGAAAGGAGTACCCCATACAGATCAAATCTTGATTATCGAATATTTAAAGAACTGTAACTGCGAGAATTTTCATATTTGGTTCCAATCACTTCATCCCAATTACAACCATCAAGTATTATGCGATGCATTACTGCCGCTAAAACTAAATATCTGTTTGCTTTAATTTTTAAACGAAATTTTATTCAATTTAATTTTTTTCACTAAAACTTTTTTTGATTAATTTTTTTAGTATATTTGAAAAAATTCTTCAATTTGAAGAAAAATTATGTTAATTAAAATAAAAATCTGTTTATTTAAAACATTCTCTTTCGTTAAAGTTCTACATTACGTACGATATTTCGTTCAGTGTAAAAGATGAAGAGAAAAATATCATCATTTGAAATGATTATTTCCTTGAAAAGGTCTTATAAATAATGCTTTTTTATCCTTTTTTCCTAAATCTGAATAAAGACAACAATATAAACATCAAAGAATTATTGAGAATTGTTTTCTTTATGGTCAAAGACCAAAAAAATAAATCCAGTTTTTTTTCATTTAAATTGTTTATGTAGAAATAACAAACAACTCAACAAAATTAACATACAAATAAAAATATTTATCAATAAAAAATATCAATATTTATAATTCAAAATGGCGTCAACAGAAATTTTTTTATAAACCTTCTTGTCCTTTCTCCCTTGTACACAAACATGCACACACATACAAACATTTGAAATGGCAAAGAGAAAATAACTTTAAAATTTGGCATATGTCACTACAAAAACAACAAAAATACTGTTAACTCTATTCTTTATTTTATTATGGCATTAAATGTATGAAACAACAAAAAAACAAGAACGATTTAAAAGAAATTTCAAAAAAATCACCATTTTTGTTTTAACTAACAGAGTGGTGGAGTTAAAATCTCTCAACGTTAAGAAAAAGAAAAAATAACTTAAATCAATTCAATTCATCGTTCGTTCTTTTATACAAACAGACATTCATTCCGCCAGTCTGTCAGGCCTTTATAATTTTGCTCTTTTTTTCATCACTTCTCTTGTTTGTAATTTGTTTTCATTATTACAAACACAGTCACATACATACACACTTACACACACGTACACATATGTCCTCCATTTGTACACTTGTGACATTTCATTGACATCCGTTCAATTATTTGTTGTTTAAAGTGAATGTGAAAAAAAAACAAAACGAAAACAAAAGCAACAAGCCAAAAACGGATTAATAAAATAAAAAATTTCACTAAAAAAGAAATCCCAACTTTGAAATGAGAGCAAAGTTCAACCTTGCAGTTTCGATAGGACTTGAATAGGATCACATGGAATCACTGGCATCGAAAGAGTATGTGTGGAATTCGCAGAGTAGTTGGAAGTCATAAGGAAAGGAGTCATGCAAAAGATGACGTTGCAGAACTATTTTTGGGGAAGTTGTCGAGAGATAACTGACGCATCGGCATCAGAAGTTAGATTCCCTTAGAATCAAAAAAACTCGAAATTAAACCAAGTAGGAACAAATAATTTTGTATTAATCGTACTGCCAGCCCTTCAATTGGGTTATTATTTGTGACAAATCATCTCACGAAATGATTTCAAGAAACGCAGGAATTATTTAATATGAGGACACAATTATCTTTTGACCTCTAATTCCACACCTTTTTTAAATGAATCAATTATTACTTCGTAGGACAAACAACTATTTGACCGGTAATTTCACTTACCTGTCAGATTCCCACAGGACATATTGGAAGTGTTTTAAAATTTGTAATTTGTGGCAACATAATATACTTAGGTTGTGAATACCGGGACGTTGTCCAGAACGTACAGGTCGAAATGTAACTAGAAATGAACTAAAACAGAACTAGAACTAAGGAGTGAGATCAAAAAATCTTGACAAACATATATGTTAATAAAAACAAAACCACTAAACTTACAATTAATATAGTTTATTTGATTGAAATTATTATTACCTTCTACCTGCACCAGGTTTTCTATTAACAATAAAGCCTTCGCAATACTGTTTAATAACATTGGGAACAGTCTGACGGCAGACTTTTGAAAGCTTGGCCAATATTTTGTAGGATTTTGTTGAAAATTTTGTACGCACTTTTTTCTGGTCACTCATCGAAAATAAAATCAAAAAATTCATGAGTTCAAAGTTTGAAGAACGAGTGTAAAGATTTTTTTGATTTCGAGCCTTAAATAGAGATCAGTTAAAATCCTAATATAAATTGAGCCGAACCATAAAAAAGAGTCGTATCTCAAAGATTAAACAGTATTTATCTTATCTATCTGTCAAATTTGTTGCTCTGTTTATGCAAAAGTGTGTTTCAACACTAATACTGTAGGTCTAGAACCCACTCTTTCTTCTCTCGTACCTTTAAATAAAAAACACTTTTAGCACTTTATGTCAATCTGTTTTATTTCATTTATAGTCAGTCAGTCATTCAGTCACTCACTCAGTTACAAATGTTAACAAATACTTTTTTTATTATTTTTATTTATTTTTTTGTTTCTCTCAGCTATTATTTTCTTTCATTTTTTATTTGTTGCCTCTCTTTTTGTAAATTTGTTATTTTTTTTTGTAATAAAATGTTGTTGTTTTATTTTTGTTGGTCCTTTATATTTGTTATTTGTCCTGTCTGTATTTAAGCCACCTTTCATGGCTGCCACATGTTAACATAAATACACATAGACATTCGTTCTCTTATACATGTGTAAGTATGGGTATTCATATAAAAATACACACACATACACATAATATTTTAAACTTATGCTCTCATATGCAATTTATTGTTAGTTATTTGTAAACAAAAAATTAAAAGAATTGAATCGTTAAAAGATTGCGTTACTCCTGGTGAGTTATACAAAGTACTCGAAGATTTCGGTGCTCTGTTTGCACTTCAATTGGCCATCGTATTAAAAATGTGCTTTTTAGGAATCAAAATACACGTTAAAAAGATAAACCTCATTTAACAGTCGGAAGGGTTTTCGTTACAGTACAAAATTAAAGAAGTAATATTTTGCTCTCATTCACTTGATTGGACTAGCTTTGGTTTCAAAGCAATTTAGTCCTTAAGAGTATTGAGATCCGAAAGAGGATTTCTATACAATATTTTGGATGGCAATCATCAGCCATTAAAAGCCAGTAATAGATGGATGCTTATAGGAAGACTGATTAAACGTCTTAGAAATTTCAGCAAAAAATTTACGATCAACATGAGTAAATTAAAAAAGAAAGAAACTTGTGAACGATACTTGGGCGTTTCAAATATAGTGATTTCGAAAATTTCTGAAGATTATGCAAAGATGCAAAAAGAACATTGAGAATCGCTGAAGAAGCCAACATTAGAATCATTCAAATGTAATGAAATGATGATGAAAACTGAATACATAACGTTTAGCGCAAAAAGTCAGTTAAATTGTAAATATATGAGGCCAAGTAAATATTTTAATTTGGTGGGTTCAAATATTTGTATTGTATTAGGATCACAGATGATCTGTCAGATTATTCGGACTGATACGGGACATAAATCTTCCATGGCAACTTTCGGTCAAATGTTGCAAGGCTGATTTGAAAACATTTGATGGTGAGTTTTGGATAACTTTCTTTATACTTAAGATCATGTCCTCTCTGTCTGACATTTGTTTCGATCAAGGTAAAACATGTTTACTGATCAACCAGCCAAATCAACGCTGAAGCTGTTTCAGACGATTTTACTGAACTTTTACTGACAATTAAGATTATTTCGTTTGAAAAGATCAATTAACAACAAAAATTAAAAAATCTGTAAATAGCATGTTTTGGGTCAAACACCCTACAGCCAAGACCTTGCTCATTCTAACCATCGTTTTCTTGGATTGTTGCAGAATAGAATTGCTTTTCTAGAAATATGCAAATTCTTATTACGATATTTTGCATCAATATAAACAAACGGTGGTCAGAAGGAGCAAGGCCTTGACTGTAGACCATTTGACCCAAAACTTCCTATCTACAGTCTTCCACGCCGAGCATTATTATAATGTTCCAACAGCAATTTATTTGTTTCATTATTTACCTAAAGTCCTGAGCACTGGTCTGAAATACATATGTTACCAGAAAAAATGGGAAAAGAAGGTAATGGCTACGTGCTTGCCATGAATTGCTTGTTCGAAATGTATGATCATTATGTGCAGAAGCTGGACAGTTCCAAATTATGCACATCTTTTCAAATTCGTACCTTAAATATCTGCATTCATCAAATAAAGAAAACACAAAAACAACAATAACAATTTTAGTTTCATTATTTCATTATTTTTATTGCAGAGGAAGCCGCAGAAATGTACTTGTTTGAGAACACAATTGTACTTCCACTTTTGCTTTTTTTGCAGCCTCTCTGTGTTCTTTATTTTTTTGCTCTCTTTTTTCTCTCTGCTGTTCTACTATTTTTTTCTATGTTTGAATGTAGAATTTTTAATGTTGAATTGTCGGTAAAATGCTTTGAATTTTATTTTTATTCTTGTCTTTTTTATATGTATTTTATTATGTCATTACACTGAAAATAAAACCTAAACGTAATTAGAAAGGAATGTGGAAGAAAAAAAGAAAATTGGAATTTATCTAACAGACAATTGTAGTTATGGCCTTAAGCAATGGGTCAGTAACCTGAAAATAATTTTAATAATAGAAACGAAAGGAGAAAAAAACTGGGAGACAAAAACACAAATGGGACCAAGAATAGCTGTTAGTGTAAGTAATTTTGGAAATAACAATTAAATTAATCGATTAATTTAGGAAAAGTTTTAATTCAAGAATTTTGTTATAATTTAAATCGCATAATAATTTTATGAAAAGAAAAATCTCAATAAAATTTAAAATTATTTCATTAATTATTTATATCGGAATCATCATAAAAATCTTTTGAAAAAATTTAAATCCTCTTTTTCAAATTTATTTTTTAAACCCTCCACCACCACAAGTGGTGTAGTGTTTAAGTGGGTGTATTAACTTTGTCCATCCATGTGTAACGCTTAAAAGAAATCATCATTATTCCCCATATATAATTCAAATATAAATCTAAGTCGATTTAGCTATGTCCGTCTGTTGTTGGCACACTCACATCAAATTTGGCCTGAGCATTTGTTGATATAGACCGATATCAGTGGCAACCTCTAAGTTCTAGCGATGAATTTTCTTAAATTAGAATAAGATTTTGACATATTATAAAGTTAAATGTACTTCATTATCGTTCCAAAAATTATCAAAATCGGTTTTAGTAGTTGTAGCAAAAAATATAACTTATTTTATGACTCATTAAGTGTTCCGATATTATAAATGATTATATGGTGGAGGGTATTGAAGATTCGGTATAGTCGAATATAGCATTCTTACTTGAATTGAATTGTAAAAAAATCCTTCAAACAAAGTCAATTTTAAATCGTTTTAATATTCAATTTTCAAACATCTGTTTGGTTGATTGTATTTTCATTTCCCCTTCAACTGCCGCGGCGACCCAAAAAGGATATTCATGATTTTTTTTCTTAATGCTGCCTCCATTCTGACTTTGACTATTTTGCTTTGTTAATATTTCTCTTTGTTGTATTTTCATTTCAATCTGTTAACTTTTTTTACATTTTTTTTATTTTTTTCATTTTTTGCTTTTTTCATCCTTAATGAAATGTTAATATTTGTGTAGGCATTGACCGCGTCATACATATAGAAGAGATGTTGGGGTATATTTTTGTTTTATTATTTTTTCTACAAAAATCTGTTTTATTGTATTTAAATACATTTTATGGTGGCTTAAATTTAAGTCATTTATATAGAACAAATATTTTTTATGTAAAAAAAAATTGGGAGCAAAAAAACTGATTGAAGTTGGAAAAACAACGTATTTTTAAAGCCAAAAAAGAACTGATGAATGATATTATTAAATTACTTGACTTTCTATTTCTAGAATGTTCTAAGACTTCATACAATATTCTGTAATAGTTTCAGCGATATCCAATATCTTGTCTGTAAGTGGGATATGCCATTCCAATTTTTGTAGTTTGTTATATTTTGCTATTAAAGCTTTATCCAAATTTCATGTCATTTTCTCCTTAACTTTAAATGTTGATGTTTATAAAGGGGACACTAATCAACCGAGTCCTATCCAAAATTTACACAGTCTAAAGGCAATATTTGCGTACCAAATTTCACGAAAATTTAATTCGCCGTTTAGTTATAGTTAATATCCATTTTTTAATTTAAAGTGGTTGTTTCAGATATCGGTTTATAACTTTTTTATACCGACTTTTACAGTTTTATTTAATAAACTTCTCAAGACAGTAAAAAATACTCAGGCCAATATTTTATTCAAACTTGTCATTTTTTAGAAATGTAAATATGTTAGCAACAGATAGACGGAAATAGCTACATCGATTTAAATTTTGATTTCATGAATGAATTTAATTATATATTTTATGGGATCTTAGATGATTCCGCCTAAGCATTACAAACGGAACAACAACAACTTAATATAGCTTTATCACCACTTGTTGTGGAGGATATAAAAATGTTCAAAATGCTACAGCGAAAAAAGTACGCCAATTTTGAAAAGTATGTTCTGTTCTGAAATTACTAGAAGGGCGGTTTTATTGTCTACTGGAACCTTTTAACACCATTTTTTAATGCTTAACGGTGCTACGACTAAGAAATTATTTTGATTGTAAATTTTATCTATCCTGTCTCGAAATTCCTAATGGAATAGACGTTTTTTCCACTAGATTTTAATAAAGCTCATCTTTTATTTCAGTTCAATTTTTTATACCCAGTAGTACCATTTTAATGAAAAAAATATATTTCTCAAAGTACTACTGTAGCAAAACTAAATAAATTCTGAATATCTTTTCCGTTTTACTGAAACATTAAGGAGTATAGCTTTCATCTCAACTAGATCTTAATTGCGCAACTTTTTTAATTGGCCAATATCTCGTTACCCAATACCCGCATTTTTGGAAATAGTCACGTTTTCAATATTCTATTTCTAAAAAAGTAAGAAAGTTAAAGTGGGCCAAGCCTGACAGCGAAGTACTCATACTGTTGATATAAATTGTATCTGTGAAAAATCATGGGAGGACCCTAGAATAACTAGTATTTCGGATTTCTGTCCAAGAAGATAATATATTTATGTTACTAAACTTTGGACGAGATCCATGGGTTTTCTAACGATTTTCTCTGAGATTTTTAAATGGGAGGTATGGGAAATTATAGGCAGACTTCCTAAATTATAAATCGGTTATAATCATTCATCTCATATAGGATAATATATATTCAGTGTTTATACCTTATGTGAGTTTTATCCCCCTTTTTAAGTGATTTTAAGTGGATCTGGCATGGGAGCTGTTAGAAATAGACTTCCTAAAATTTTACTCATTAATTCAACATTTTGGAAAATTACAAAACTTATTTGTGTTAAATTTCATCAAATCGTTTTATAATCAGAACCTTTATGGGTTAAAAATACTATTTCGGGTGACACTTTAATGAACATCACTCTTAGACCTAATTAAATGGAATTTCATAACTCTGTGCTTTAATCAAAAGCTTAAAATTGACAGCCAATCGGAGAGACATTATTATATGGACTCAGAAAATTATTCTGTATTAAACTTCATATTTAATAGTGGTGGTTTAATCTTCTTTTTGCCCGTTAAAAACATTTGCAATCAACCTCAGGTATTGTAGATGGTGTAAAAACTATGATACACTTTTTGGTTCTTAACCTTTTAGAATTGTTTTCGAAATTCTCAAAATTCTTCTGCCTTGCAAATTATTTTTTCTGTTCCGAAATAATTAGGAGAATATTTTTAATTAACACTAGATTACACTTTAATCCAATTTTGATACCCACAGTCAAGTCTGTAATGCCAATTTTTTTCGGTATAAAATCTAAAATTTCGTTATAATTCGAGTTTAGAAATCATGCAAGTATTTGGTTCATTTAATGATAATTTAAAGGACATTTGGAACCCACGTTACTGATATTTTGAGGAAAATGTGGAATTTGAAAATGAATTATTAATTTTGATTTAAAGTTAATTTCAGTATCTGTTAAAAATTTCAAATATATTTTGTTAATTCGTAAATCTGGGCCCAGTGTACTTTGTCATTAACACCCGACAAGCTTTTGTTTTATAGTAAAAACAACCAACTAATAAAACAGACCACAAAGAGATCAATTATTTGATATAAATAAAATAAAATATATTTATTACAAATTTATTGTATCCATGTAAATATACAGATTGTAATGTAAAGTAAACTAAGTAAAAATAATTGTAATCATAATAATAATAACAATACAAATATAAACTAACAATGGGATCAGGGACACTAAGTAACACAATTGCACAAAAGGATGAATATGGTTACCTTAAATGCAGAAGGTTCTAAGTTACGACAGAAAACAAATCGGAAATTTGCGATTTGTCATTTGAGGGTGATATGTAATAACGGAGGATTCATTTTTCTCTTAAAACTTTTAAAATTTTAATAAAAATTTCTAAAAAGCTTAAAGTTTCTTAAAAAATTATGAAAACATAATTACTATATTTATACCCTACCTACCCCACCATAGGTGGTTGGGGTATTATGCATTTGTGCAGATGTTTGCAACATACAGAAAAACTGGTCTAACATCCACTATTATGTATACCATTCGACTCAAAATAACTTTCTAGGTTGATTTAACGATGTCCATCCGTCTGTCTGTCTGCCTATCCGGCTGATTGTCCATGTGAACGTTGTGAATCCTATACATGTCGCAGATATTGAGATATTTTGAGGCAATTCTGTATATGTTATTGAAATTGGTCATATTCCGTTAAATATTTCAGAATGCCAACATACAAATGTTCTCCCGGAATGGTGTTGTAAGGTCATAAAAATCCTAAATAGAAAGCGATTTCAACGAAATTTAACAAAAGTAAGGGTTACAGTTGGTCCCATACAAGCTCCCATCCAAATATCACTTTGAAGGGCATAAATCTAACATATAACCAGTTATATTGTAAAAACAATGATTAAATTAAGATAAATATAATCTATAGTCGAAATTATACGAGGATTAAAAAATCCTTTTCAAACCCACAAATTTTAGTTTCCCAATAACATTTTACTGCATTACTGCACATTTAAGAACAAATAAGAAAAACAAATTAAACGAGGATGGTTCATAAATTTTTCGTAACTATCATTTACAACAAAAAAGTGTGGTTTAGTCAAGCTTCACTAACTACAACACTTTAACTTGTTTCTTTATCCCAACTCCTATATTAACTATGACCTTTTCCATTTCAATTAACTCTAAATATTATTTTTTCTTTTTTTTATATTTCATAATTATAACAGACAAATTATGACCTACCTTAAATATTGTTGGATAACATGAACCTATAAGTATATAAAAATTAAAATGTAATTAGTTATTTTTCTTTTTATTTAGTATAAAATTTATTCAGAAAATTGTTAAAAAATAATAATGAAATTTATTCATAAATTCAAGCAAATTATATTTATATACAAAATATCGTAAATAATAAAAATCTACTTTCTATAATAACATTAACTAGTGACAAAATTTATGTAGTTTAATTATAGTAAAAATATTTAATATAAAGTTATAAATAAAATAGAAAAAACTATAATTTTATAGAAAACGATTAAAATTAAATATACAGACATGCCGTACTAACAGTCTTTTTAAGTGATTATGTGAAATGAGTGTGAATAAAGTTTTTAATTTGGAATATTTAAAGAAAAATCTCTAAAATTCTGAAATAAAATTAATTTTTTAAAGTAAGAAATTTACGAAAATTATGAACCAAATAGTAGTTCTATTAGAAACTGGCTCTATTAGAATATTAATATCAAATAATCAAAATCAATTATTTTTTTGGGATTATGTTCCAATTTGCTCATTGTTATGAATTAAATTTTTAAAACGAGTACTTTTTTATTGCTCAAAGATGCTGAGAATTTAGTTTTTTTAAATACACAATTAAAAAATAAAAAAGGGAAGAAGATCCAAATATGATTAAAATCCAAAAAGGATAAAAATCTTAAAAGAATGAAAAATGTATTTGTAGCACAGATTATGTTCTTCTATTCAATATGAAAACGAGTGATGAGAAGTAGAGATGAGTAATATAGTGATTTTGAATAACGTCGTTCCCACTGACAGTGGTTTATAAATCAGTGTTCTTTAAAGTGAGAACAGTATTTCAAAAGAAAACAAACTGAATTTATTTTTTTATTAGAAAAAAACATGAAAAGCAAAAGAGTCCAGGAAAAGACAACTAAGGAGTTCGTAGGAGTTCGAGGATGAAAATCAGCATTATAATAGTAATATATGTGTTTTAAATTCCGCTTCTAGATAAAATTACTAAACTGTTTCAAATATATGGAATATTAAAACTTTCATTTGAGAGGTGGATACCACAACGCAAATTTTGTAGTCTAAAATAATTTAGAACATCACTATTCCGCTGCCAATTCTTGTAAGAGTTCCTTTATCAGCTATAGAGATATTCGACATTTAATGGCACGTTTGTTAGGGAATACTCTTCCCCGAAGCCCTATCCAAAAATGACGTAAAATTTTTACTAAAGAAAAATTGAGCGAACTAAATTTCTAAAAAATAATAATAATGTCATTTAGTCGAAATTAAATAATGTCTATAATATCGTTTCATAACTTTATTTCTACTAAACCAAATTTCCTTGAAATCTGTTAATTATTGTGCATTTGAGGTTGCCAGAATAGACAGACGGACATAGCGAAATCGACTCAAATTTGGAGCAATAATACATTTACTTTGTGGGGTGTTAGATGATTCATTCTTGGCATTTAAACGGAATTAAAACTTTAATCTAAAAATTATCTTTATTTTGTTAACCTTCGTGTAGAGTATTTGTCAACCGAAAACATTTCCATATGAGGACTTGAAAATATTTCCCGACGTTCTCATAAATTATTTTGAAATTTTTAACATTACACTGAACCAAATGTCGTAGTCGAAAAATTTTCGTAGAACTTTAACGAAAAAAGAAATTCATTTTCATAATTTTTCTTCAAATTGAAGAATTTCCTTCAAATGTTAAATTGAATAAAATTTCGATAAAAAAACTAACGAAAAATATGATATTAAAAAATGGCAGTAACGCATCGTAAGTAAAATAACACAGAAATTCATTCAACTCTACATACTAAAATGGAGTTAATTTGAATAAAATTTTTGTTAATTTAACTATTTTTTTCGTCAAATAATTTTCAGTCCTCGAAAGAAATTTCACAAATCGACGTGTGAAATTAATTGGGAACAAACTCTTGCTATAATCAGTATTTGCTTTGTATGGGGGCTACTTCTCTCCCTGATCCTATCACATTTGGTCTAGTAAAACAGTTACTTCAGGAAGTCACTGGAACCAAATCTCGCTTTTACAGTTCGTTAGATATTCTATTTTTTGTATTGAGAGCACCCCTTCCCCTGGACCTATCGGAATTTTTCGTGAAATATTTTATACTTAATACAATTCAACTATAATTTCGTAAATTTAATTTAATATTAATTGAATAATATTCAACAATATAAAGAATTAATGTTGTCAATTTAAGTAATATATTAATCAAATTGAATAATATTTATTTAAATTAACTGCATTTTCATTAACGAACTCAAATAGTCATATTGATAATTGTTCGACAAAAGTTTACGAAAAATTACCGAAAATTTTCGTTATGATGAATAAAGATTTCGTTGGCTGATATATAAACTACCTACTAATTCTACACCCTTTTTCTTTGTATTTATCAAGTCCCGTTTGAACTAAAGCCGCGAATTCATTAGTTGTACAATGTGCAATGTTAAATCAACATGTATTAATGTATTTTGCGATAAAAATTAAGGAGCTTCTTTATAAAGAAAAATTTACTCCTTGGATATACATAACGTCCGAATTTTTAAATCTGGTTCTGATTTTGACTCTTTTTTTCTGTTTTCCATAGAATTTGATACAAACAATTTTTAGCAAAGTAATTTTTTTTGAAAATAAAAAAAATCATATTTTTTTATTATTTTTTGAAAGTTGTAACGTAACGTTATAACGTAAACAAAAAATGCAAAATTCTCTTCATAATTCAATTTTGCGGAAATTTAGTGAAGAGAATAAAATAAATGTCTATATACAACAATATATCAACTGCAGAGAAACATAATATACAAACAAACAAAAAACGCCTCTTATTATGTAATTAACAAATGAAAAACAACAATCTGTCATTTTGTAAGTCTTGACAGACGTTTTACTCTTGAGTTAATTAGTTAGAAACTGAAGAGACAGAGAATAATTACAGATGACTTAATATTATGTTCTATACAATCATATTTTACCTTTAAACTTTTTGACATAAAGAACATGCACATACACATACATACATGTGAAAGTACCTGTAACTAATACATTAGCATTTTAGCTATAGAGCAGAAACAGAAGAAGAAGAAGAAAAATTGGGAGAATATAAATTTGAAAGCAAAAATATATTTGAATTCTCTGATGCTGGTTTATTGTAATATAAAATTTGACAGATAATGATGATGTTATTATAATAAACACTACTGCAGTGATTAAAAAAACGACCAGCAAACATTTCAATTGCAGATAAAAAAAGTTTATTTAGAAAAGTTATTTCAAAATATGATTTGAAACATTTTTTATTGTAGACTTTTTTGGAGAAATCTACTGATTATTTAAATTTTGCTTGTTTGCTGGGTTATAATTTGCATGTAGTTGTGAGTTTAAGTATGTAAGTTAAATTAATGTATTTGTTGGTATTCAATATTACATAAATTGATATAAAATATGATATTTAATTAAATTAAAGTGTACTCGTCTTTAGTAATTTCCTATTTACTCTTTCTCTCTCTCTATCTTTTTTTTCCCATCCGATTTACTCTCCTAACCCCTTTTCTGTTATCCTTTTTATCTTTATAATTATATTAACACAAATTTTAGCTTATTTCTGTGTCAATTTATTATCATTATTTTCATCATCATCATTAAAAACATCATTATTATGATTATTTTTACCAGGAACAACTACATAAATTTAAGTGTTAAATTTAAGAGAGTTTTGAGAGGAAAAAAGAGAAAAGAGAGGCACTAAAGTTAAAATTAATGATGTTCTTAAAAAATTTAAGTATTTTTACCAAAAATGATTTTCATTTTATATTCTGCTGCCAAAAACATTCATCAGTCAACTTAATAGAGAGAAAAAGAGATAAATGTTGAGATGAAAGAGATGAAGCACACTAAAGGACTTCAAGAGAATAAAAGAAAGAAAACTCAAAAATGAAAAGTGTATAAATGTATTGGCAGGATATAAGAAAATAACAATGTTATTGTTGTAGCAAAAAAAAAAAGGAAGAAGAAAAGTAAATAATTCAACAAAAATAAAAGTTCGAGGTCAAACTGAAGACATTAAATTTTGCTTACTTTTGATTACGATTCATTCATTATATTTTTCCCCTTTTTTTGAAAAAGAAAAGTACCATAATCCCTCCCGCTTAAAAGCCAAAAAAAGTAAGAAAAAAAGAAACCAAAACTTGTAGTTAATTTAACTTAAATGAATAAAAATGAAAAGAAGCATTTAAAAAGGACATAAAAGAGTTGAAAAGACTTCAATTTAAGAAACTTCAAGTTAAATCCTTTTTTTCTGGAAATATGTTTTATTAAAAATAAATAAAAGTGTTTTTTCTTAAATAAGGATATAATTTTTCCTTTTCTCTCACAATTAAACCGTTTTGGAAGTTTTTCTTTAAAATATTAAAAATTCTTTTCCATTCACTTTCATTTTTGGATATTAAAGACCAAAAATTAATTATATGATTTCAAGAAAATGAGCTTAATTTTGTTAGAAGAAAATTGAATTTAAAAAATGAAAGAATTTTAGAAAAAGGAAAACAAAAATCGAATAATTTTTTGTTAGAAGTTAAACAATTACGCAGACCACTAGAAAATTATGGCGGAAGAGATTAAATTAAAATACATTTAAAGAAATTAATGAATTTGGAAACAAAATTTAACTAAAATCTATGTATTTTTTAAATCTGCCAATAACAGCTTTCAATTAACAGGTATAACATGTTTAATCAACATCTTTTCATATTGATTTAGTATACTGATATTTTAATTTTTATTAAATTTAAAAATTAGTTAATTTACACAATTTAATAATAACTATACGAACAATATATACAATAAGCGCAAATAAGGTATTCTGAGGGATAATATTTCAACATTCTATCAACACCACTTTAGGCACTTTGCCTTAATATCGAATTTCGTGCCCAAAATTCATCATCTCCTCGGAAGCCTAATAATATTTTTTCATATGAAGATTATTAGACTTGAAAACTATGATCTGGGAGATGCAAAATCGTTAATTTCAATACATATTGCAGCTAGATACGCCTGGTCAGCCGAAAAATTTGCAACATTAAAAATTTAAGTCATTTCCCTATGTATGGGCTCCAAATGTAGCAAAAGGCTTTAAAAGGTGATTCTGCATGACGGAAATGATGAATTAGCGCTGCAGGGAAGCTGAAGCCAACATTGCATAGTAATCATACTGACAATGAAAAACAGATATTTTACAATAATACAGAGAGTGAAAAATCAGAGGCAAAGTTTAAGCAACAGCGAAATCTTCCGAAGTTGTATAGCCAAAACCAGAACGAATTCTGAACAATCTTAATCTAATACGCTTTACTTCATCAGGTTTGTAACAGTTATTTTGGTCCGGAAATCATGTGCCAGCAGAAACACGATCTTGAATAATACAAGATGAGGCATAGTAGTCGTTGGAATACAAATTCCGAAAATTATGGGAGTAACATTTTTCAGTCTATTTACCAACTCAGCTAAGCCACAATAATCATGCACAAATTACAGGCCAAATGATTTGTCCTCATTGGAGAAATATTCAATTCAATGCAGCCCTAATATCTGCAGCAATCTGTATTTAAATGTCCTGAATTAACCATCTACATGAGTAAACGAAGATCCATTCAGTTAAGGAACATAATGAAATGCTTAATAAAAAGTCTGTTTTAGGATTTAATCTGAGATATAATTCTAACATCAATATAACACAATTGGAGTCGCAACCGAAGCATGTTAGAATAAATATTCGTACATACGAACGGAAAATAAATACCAAAGGGGTGTGCAAGATTCGAAATTCGTATATGACAGCTTTGAACGACAAATTTAGCGGTTTCAAATTATAGTATGAATGTCGTGCTTGGATGCCGACCATTGCAAACAAAGAATACAATCTGTCTCAATCTAGAATTATAGTTTTTATCACAACTTAGATCAGTTTGGAGCTGCCTAATGCAATGCCAACTAGTTTCGTATTTACTATGCCGCCCCAAACTTATTAAACGAAATAATACAATATACAGAAGTGATCCGGAAAATACTAAAAAAAATATATACACTGAAATAAATTTTTATATAAAAGTTTATATTTGGACTTTTTGGTTTTGGAAATGAATTGAAGACAATAAAGTGCTTTCCAGGATGTTGAAAAACATTGCATTATTAAATGGTTCATTTTTACATAAGGTGCGCTCTATTTCCGTTCCATGAAATTATTTTCGGTATAAGACTTTGGTTATTAGCTCTGATAAATCACAAATAAAAACTTCGATTAAATACTTCTGATGGATTTGGAAAAAAATATAATAAATTTTAAATTTCATTAATTAAAAATATCAGAACTTCCTCCGTATCCACGTAGCTCTGTTGCACAGCTGATCCAACGAAATTCTAATATTTTGCATAATTTTGGTGATAGATATATTCATATTGGGTTCTGGGGTCGGGACTTCACCTTTTGTGAAAAAAATATTTATGGTTTGATTAAAAACATTTAATAAGATTTCTTATAATTTTCTAAAAAAATGCGCTCAGATGTGTGGGATATCTTTTATAGTTTAATAGATATTAAGACTAAAGCAAAATATTGGCCCATTTTTAAACATGTATTTTTTAAGCTTTAATTGGGCACAAAACAGAAAATGAGAAAAGGAAATAATATTTTTGTGATTTTCTCCCAAAGATTCAGAAAGCCCTATTGGAATTTCGTTAATTTTCAAAATTTGTTCTTTTATTTTATATATTCAAATAAATCGGTAATGGACCAAACAAATGCTAAATATTTTTTTTTTTTGAAACAAAGGTTGGACAATTATGTCCACATTAAATTCTAATTTTATGAAAATAACTTTTTAAGATTGTATTAAAGTTCAAATATTTAAATAATCACTAAATTACATTGAAATTAAAATATCCAAAAAAAGGCGCCTTGAAACCAATGTGCCTGATATGAATGATATACAAAATTAAGTATCGATTTTCAAAATCATAATTTATTGAAAAATTCCACAAGAAATTCATTAAACATATCAAATCTCTTTTAATTGCGTTCTTTTAATAAAATGTTCATCATAGGCAAAATATGCCATAAATTATCATTTGATGTGTCACGTCTTAAATACAACAAATCAATACAAAACCAAAACTATAAATTTAATACTTAATTCTTGACATTTTTCCAATATTTCTCTATTACAAAATAAATAATTTATATTCAAATGCCTTTTTTACCAAAAACACAAAATCAAAAATTGGTTTTTTTACTACGTTTTGAAGAGAAAATGTGTTTAATTGCTTTTCGGCAAATAAAAGCTTAAATGATGATAACAATTAATAAATAATTATTAATTAATACGCAATTATTTACAGCATTTCCACACTCGAACGAAAACAAGAAAGAAAAGTAGAAAAAGAAAAATTAAGGAAATAAATAAGTTTTTCTTGATACCTCCTTTACACACACACACACCTATAAAACTTATAACTCTCATATAAAGAGATTTTTGCGTAAAATAATAAAAAAAATTAATACAAAATTTTTATTATCTCATTATATAACAAAAACAATAACATTATGCTTAAGTTAAAAGAATCTCGAAACTTATGTATTTTATAGTTGTTTTTTCCTTTATTCTCAATATATTATAGTCATCCTGGAAAAGTTACATAAAAACCACTTTCATCATTTCTCAAGATGTCAAAGTTTTTTTTTTGGTCTTTAACAAAATATGTGTATATTTGGAAGCTAAAAGAGATACCTGCCTTCTCATTTACAGTTGCTGGTTTAATTTTTGTTGTTTTTGCTTCTTGAAGCCAATAAAAAGTGTCAACTATAGACACATGAAGGTAATGAAACTAAAGTACTTTATACGAGTTAAAGTTTTTATTCTTTTTCTTTCCTGTAATTTTATTTTCTTTTGTTTTTGTTTGTGTTTAGTTTGTTTTGAAGCATATCTACAGTGGGACAAAAACAAAAATGTTTAAAAAGAAAAAGAAAACGCTTTTATGCAGGTAACGGTCCACTGGCACCAATAATCCAAATTTCACACAGTAATAGTAAAAGTGTAGGTAAGTTTAAGAGTAGAAAATGGACCTTATGAACCCAAAACGGACCGATCCACAAAGTCCTTAATTTAAACAGCTTTACTAAAATCCTTACTATAAACGTGAAGCAAATTTGACAAAATTATAGCATAAATGTAGACAACTTTAAGTTCTGAGTTTGGACTTAGTGAGCGTAATGTGGATCTATCCACGGGATCCAAACTTTACACATCAGATACAAATATTTAAAACGATTTGAACAATTTGACTTATCATGGCGAAGTTTTTATGCCATAGACGGTCCAAAATTCTACGCAGCGATAGAAGAAGAGTAGCCGAGTTTAAGTTTTGAACTTAGGCTGTATAGAACAAACAGGAGCAGGTTTACTGGATATTAAGCTGAGTTATGATTTTAAATTGAACATTAGGAGCCTAGTGGGAACTGATCTAAAAGGACCTAAAGCTAGACACCTTGGGTCATAAAATTTCTAAGAACAACTTTCACTTGTTAAAGTTTTCATGTTATAGAGTTCAAGCTAAAGCGGGTCCAAATTTTATACAGTATAGATGAGTTTAAGTTGTAAGTTTTAAGTTTAGATTTTATGGAACTAATACTTCACGTTAAATGTGACCGGTCTACGGGGTCCTATGATAAGACACATTGGGTTATAAAATGATTTAAAAAAATTATTTATTCATCTATTTTGGTGAAGTTTCCATTATAAAGCGGGTCTAAATTTCACCCAGTGATAGTAAAAGTATCATTAAGTTTAAGTGTTGAGTTTGGACTTAATGTAAGTAATAGGGACCGGTCTATGGGGTCCTAAGATTTAACAACTAAGATTATAAACTTATTTATAATAATTTTACTTCTTGATTTGTTTTGAAGGAGTTTCCTCGCCAAATTTGAACCAAACCACTGACAATAGAAATATCGATAAGTTTAAACTTTGACTTTGGACCTAATAATCCTAACTAGAGAGGGAACCTAGAGAAAGACACCTTGGGTCATAAAATAAATAATTTGTGCATTTCTATGATAACTATTGAGAATAAGCCAGTCAAAATATTATATATTTATCCCACTGTAACTCTGATTCTATTCTCATATGTTTATTATATCGTGTGCGTTTATGTGTTCAGAGGTTTTAAGGATAATAGTGTCTGCATTTGCTTCTTTTCTCTTCATGTATTTGTTGGCAAGTTTAGATGTTTTTAATATCAGTCAGTCACTCCTTACATACCATATGACACTCACTCACTCATTCACTTACTACTCACGAGACCTGCTATTTGATTTCAAAGCTCAACAAAAATATCGTGGAAAATAATACATTCTGTTACACTTGATGCTAAAATGTTTAGATTCAAAAACATATTTACAAACTAAACCCACACTGCAGAAGTGCTTGAAGAAATTATGACCATTGAGGTTTTACACTGGCTACGTGCCGAATAGTAATTTTTGGTTTTACCAATAAATGGGAATTTTGACTTTTGAAAATTTAACTTAAAACCTTTTGGACGAAAATGAAAAAAAAAATTGCTTTAGGCGTATTGCAATCGTAATCGTTTTCGTCTAGGATATTAGGAAAAAAGTGCTAAGGTTAGAAAGTCCTAAGGAAAAAAATTGTCAATTTGGATGTCACGATTTAATAATGCTCTTAAAGGGAAATTGAAGGACTAAATTTGTGATTATTAAACAGAAATAAATGAAAATCTTAGCGAAATTATAGAAAACAAATAAAATCTAAAAAGATACATTTATTTTCTCGGGCAAATTTTTTTGCTAAAGGCGTTTTCCAAACAATTATATACTATTTTACTTTTACGGACCGTTGCTTTAAATATTCCTATTAAAATGAGAAAATTAACCACTCTGAAATGTCCAAAACAATCGACAGCATGAATCCGACACGGAAGTATTTATTGAAAGAAAATGACTTTCTTGAGTAATGCAATTTTTGAAGGGAAATAGTATCGAGAAAATAATTGTCTTTTGTGAACCTGATATGAATCATCAGTAAACATCATTAAATGGTTCATTGCTTAACATCATAACAAGGGGGAATTTTTCCAATGCGATCCATAAAATCATAATATCGCTCAAAGAGATCTCGGCAAATTTTATACAAAAAGTTTAGTATATTTTTACTGATTAGAGCATTAATGTCAAGGAATACGATATTTACTGCCAGAGATTATAAAGGTGACGAGTATTGCGCCTGCCAAACAAAACTGCAAAAGCGGTAGTGGCATACTGTGGGACAACAAATCGTTGACAAAGTCATAAAGGGATTATCTAAAATTTTCAGGAGATGTAAACAAAACAGATAATAAGAGTCCTTACCAAACACTTCCCGCAACAATGTCATTTTTAATTAATTAGAGTTTGCGGTAACAAAGAACTCGAAAAAAGTAGGGAAGACATTGAAACGTTTGTTTGTTATCATTGTTCAAAAATTATTATCCCGTTTTCACCGCGAATGCGTTAGCAAACACCTCTCACTTCATAGACGCGGATTACATCAATGTCTACGCAGTAAGATTTGTATTTGTCCTCATGTCAAATGCTTTCCAACGAAAATTCAAAGCCACAAAAAACGTTATCTCACGGTCAAAAAATCCGTTAGCAAACTTTTCATAATTTACAGACTCGGATAAGGGATATGTTTACACAAATAAGATTTTTACTTGGACTCATTTGTACCTTCTTTCTACATCATGTTCCTAAAACTCCAGGCATCTCCAAAAGTATATACCTTTTAAAATGTCTTCGAATTTTCTTTATTTTCAGAAAATTTGTCTCATTATAAATTCACATAGTGGTGTATATAGTAGGGCTAATAATGGACCCACTGAGTTGTCATATTCATTTAGTGGAATACGAAAACCAATATTTTCTGGAAATTCAAAAATATTTTCTTATGTTGTTTTTATGAAAAACCATTTCTTGTTCTAAAATCAATTTCTCAAAATATGATTAATATTTGATGTACCCTGTTATAATACCCAAAAATAGTATGTCTGCAATTCCATTATGCTACACTGTGGACACCAAACTTTTTAAGAAGCTTCAGGTTTTCAAAAAAAAAATATTTTTTCAAAATTAAATTTCTGAATTTGCAATATTTTTGCAGATACAGGATCTGTTGGGCTCTCATATATATGTATTTGAATAACGCACCCATTAGGTCATTACACCCACACAGTGGTTTACATGTTCAAAACCAAATTTGTCCATTATGGACGCCTTCTCTCCTCAAGATTCTTTTTTTTTTTTTAAACAGATTTTTATAAAAAACAAGGATCTTATTCTAGAATAAAAATCCTTTCATTAATTTAAAAAAAAATATTTTAACATTTTTCTAGTTCAGGTCATAATTCCTAGAATTGGAACTGTATTATATAACACCAACTATTAAAGTTTAAATTCTTCTGTGTACATATTTAACAACTGTTTGCGTATGTGTTTAAGGATACATAAGAATGTATGTGTGTGTGCTGATATTTGTATTTGAAAGCTAAAGAGTACAAGGAAGCCATACGCATGACTTGTTTGTAAATTACGTCAAGTTCGCCATTGTTTTTACTGTTTTCATAGTCATTATTGTTATTCTTCTTGTTATAGTTGTTGTAGCGTTTTTTTCAACGCTTTTGTTTCTTTGAAGAATGAGAGAAAATAAAATAAAATTAAAAAAACAACAAATGAAAACGGCGATAATAACGAAAACTTAAATGTAGAGAATATGTTTAGGAATCCTTTCTATTCTTTTATATTCTATAACTTAAAATCTGTTAATGTATGTGTGTGTGTGTGTGAGTGTATGAGAGAACTTAACATTACTACACACTTGATAAAAATATATTCAAGAGTCAAGTGCTTAGTTAACTTTAGTTAACTTACAACTTTTTCTATATGATGTTGGTGTTTTTATTATCGTTGTTGTTTTTTATTATTGTTATTGTTGCTGTAAAGTTACCTGACTGTTTTTTTTTTAATTTATATCCTTTTGTTTTATTGTTTTGGAGAAAAAAGACACGCATATTAACATACATAGGACAGTGGGATGGAAATGGCTCTGGAAATTTTTGATCACTTGATTGCATAAAAAATTTTACACAGATATAACAGAGGAGTAAATCACTTTAATATGGCATGTAAGAACAGTTTTTACATTGGAAGATGTTAAGAGAGGAATATCTCTGACGTAACATATTTAACACATATTAAACTTTAATCTAAATTACATCTGATCAGTTTAAATCAAATTTAACATATACACATAAAAAGATAAAGTTAACTTTATCTTCTGGTGTGAGGCCCTACAGCTTGTGCAGGATGGAAACTATAAGGGCTTGAAATAGGACACCTTTAATATAACATATGGATTTTTAATTCTAAATTACTTCTGATGGATTGATCGGATCTAAATAAAAATTAACACAGATATACCAAAAGAACAAGTCATTTTGGTGGTGGAATTAAAACCCAATAACTTATAAAGGAGAGGATCCATAAGGGCTCACAATAATATATCTCTGTTATAAAATACTTTAAGTACCGGATTTTGAAATCTAACTAACTTCTGAAGGCCCATTTGTATTGCAACAAAATTTAACCCCGTTGAAGAGGCGGAGCAAGTCATTTAAGGTTAGGAAATACAAATCAGCAGCTTGTGAACGAGTAGAATACCTCCGATATGAATTATCTCAAGTAGACGAAATTTCAATCCTAAATAACTTTTGTCTAGTAAATTGCATACAAATAAAACTCAGGACTGACATATCGGAGTTGAAAAATCATTTAAGCATTGGAAGTGGAATCCAATAGCTTATGCGGGAGAGGAACTGAGGTGACCCAAGCATGATACTAATGATATATTTTAAGTAAATGCAATTATAATTCTAAATAAGTTCTGATGATTAAATTGAAAAAAATAACACCGACTCAACGGAGGAATAATACAGTTTAGCATAGTTAGTGAAACCTATTAACATTAAATTGCGAACTCTTCTACTAAGTCTCTATAAAATTTAATTGAAATCAAACCAGCAGGTCAGATATTACAGACTTATTTCCAAATAAATTTCCCCACTGTGCTCTCGAGAATTTACTAGTAAATAAAACGGATTAAATGTTTAAATGAAAAGAACAAAGTTATTTTGTTGTTGTTGCTATTTTTATAGTAAAAGTGTTGCAATAATTAAAGAATAACACAAAAACAACAATAATAATATTAACATTCCTTAAATGTCATAGACAGATTCTGTTATTTTGTTTTTCTAAGGAAATAAACTAAAACAACAATATCCTGCAGAACATAAAAGGGACATAAATAAAACCTTCCAAACACAAAAATAAGGAAGTCAGTATTTAAACTGGGATTTTTTTGAAATAAAATAATTAAAAAACTGAAAAAAGAATTAAAGTAAATAAAGAAAAGAGTAACAAATATTTCAACGTATTTAAACAGAAAAAAATATATAAAATAAAATTCTCATTAACTCGAGTGTCCTTTAAATAACATTTTACTTAGCAAAACAAAACAGGACAAATCCACAAGATTGGAATTTAAAATGAAACTGAGAACTTAATATAAATTCAAAATAAAATAAATAACTTTATGGTTGAATTATACATAATTAAGTTGAAAGAAAGGAAAAAAAATAATTTTTGCCTGAATATCTCCGACTTACGAATCATAGAGAGACACACACACACGACAGAAGAGAAAAGTATATTTGACAGCATAAATTTAGTCAATAACATAATTTAAATGACATTTTTGCTCTCATAAAAATTTCAGCTTAAATTTGGTTATGTATGTGTGCATGTGTGTGTGTTTAAGAATTTCTTAGGACTTGTCCAAAAGTGCTTGATAACCGTTAGATTTATGGAAAATGAAATGAAAATCCTTAAGTCAAATAGAGCAACAATTTTTTTTTGTATTTGTATTATGAAAGAAAACTGAAAAAACTGTTTGTCATAAACTTAATAAATTTCATAGAATTGCAATTACGTTTTAGACCCACTTCATTAGTCATTTTCAAAACGAAATGAAATAAAATACAAAATAAAGGACATTTGTTTTATATAAATGATCATGCAATTGAGCGTATGATTAATGAGAAATTTAAGAAAGAATTAAATATTCATCATACGTTTAGTAGGAAAAAACAGAAATCGTGAATGATCTAATAAATTAAGTGTCAGTAAGTTCTTTCCCATAAGTAATATGAAGGGTTGTCTTAAAAAACTCTTATTAAATGAAAAGGGAGATACTCTAACACACTTCCTTTTTCAGAACACTCTTTGGATGCAATATTTATTTGTTTGTTTGTCTAATTATCTTAGAAAATGTGTAAAAAAGATGGAACTTGATTGTTATTTATATTTATCTAATTTAAGACAGAAGCTGGTGTTGCATGGGAGGTATAAAAATAATGGAACGGTCAATCTTCAAGATCTTCCGATCTTCAAGATTTATTTTTGGCAAATAAGGAAGGACATTTCAGTTTCAGCCGACATCGTAAAAAATAGTTTTAATTATTCATTCAATTATCAATTTCATCAAGATATCACTTCTCTCGAAAAGGGTAGTCCATCTCTGTTTAAAATCTTCTACACTTTTGGAAACTTTTTTTGTGATTTCTATTCACTTTTAACAAGAGCCCAATACCTCTCCATTGGCCTTGGTACCAAAGAGTTTTGGGGGACTAAATTCATTATTGTTCTTGCACCGCTCAACGGTCTTGTTAACTATGGTGACTGGATGCCAAGTCAGGTTGAAATTAATTGGACACACTACAAAGTCTTATGAATGAAGGCAGCCTTTTTTGTAAACATTCCTTGATGAGAATATCGGTATTTTCGGAGCCAGTTATAACAACTGATTGATTTCTTTTGTCGCAATTGCATATTGCTTGCCATACCAAGGACCTTTTGGAAAATGTTGAGAGCTTTTTGGATCCTAAACTTTTCTTCAACATTCCCTCGAGCTTCAGCAATATTGAAAATTTTGACCAGAAAATAAGGAAAATCTCTTAAAACATACGTTTTGTCATCCATTGTGCAGCAAGAATTCTATTTTAAGAAATATTGACTTCAATTTCAGTGCTATATTTTTGGTTTCTAAATTGTTAACATCCTTGTATGTTTCTAAACCTATATTAGTTATAACTTTTTGAACCAAATTGGCTTACAGGACTTTATTTCTAGTCACTCATTTTAACCAAAATAACCACGTATTTATTTGAATTTGAGATTAAGCATAATAACTGACGCGTTTTACAACGGTTATTTGTTCAAAAAAATTATTAGTAAAAAGTTTTAATGAAGAAAGTGTGTTAAGAATTTTTCGATCTCACTCCTTAACTTTCATTTAATAACTTAACGAATTAATAAACAACCAAAATGACCACTTTGAAAAGGCCACTCACTACTCCCCAGACTATCTGGGGTTCTTAGAAGCCACTCGAAACCACTTCAGCTATAACCACGATTTATTTGTATTATGTAACGTATACTCAATATTGCACAAATATATTAATCATACGTCTTAAACGTTTGGAGAGACTTTGCAAAACAAAATGCAAAGGAAAACAATATATAAAAAATTGTTAAGAAATATAAATTACTAAAAAAAACTTTAATATCAAATAATTTTCAAAATTATACATTTTTCATAACAAATTAACATCACTTTCTCCCTCAAACTCCAAGAAACGCCAAACAAACTCTATTTCCTGGAAATTTTTCCTTAAATACCAAAATATGTTAAACTTTTCTGTTGTTGTTATAATCTCCCCTTAGAAAAATTAACACAATTGTGTAAATTTTAGTTTATGACTGTAATCAGGGATTATTATTTCCTCCTTTTTTTCCAAACATGTTCCAAGTACAGAAAAAAACTGTAGACATTTTTTGGCATTTATTTCTTTGTTGTCTAGTCCGGGTATAATAGTTAATCTCTAGTTAAAACCAAATGCATACAGTTAGAATAACTCACTTCCCCTCTGTTTCTCAATCTTCTTAATACTTGGGGAATTTTCAAAAATATTTTTGTTGCCCACAACAATCAGTCAATGTTATCGATTTTTATATGCAAAATGAAGGGATAAAAATTGGCAAAAGAGAACATGGAAATAAACCAAGAAAGTTTTGTATTTTTTGAGCAGACAAGGACAACTTCTTTTTTTTTTCTTTTTCTCAAAATAATTTTCAAAGTTTTTTTATATACTTACACTCATACAACTATGTTTTGGTCTTTTGGTTCTGGTTAAAAAGGAAAGAGAAATAAAATTATCCGAAAAACGTTCGCATATTTAAGTGTTTGGGTTATGCGTGTTTTGCATTTTTTTATTAGACAGATTTTTTCTTCTGGTGCCGCTTAAGTTTTCGTTCTTATTGTACCCTTCGCCACCCAAAGAGGGTATATTAACTGTGCCATTTCGTGTGTAACGCTCAAAAGGAATCATTCCAGAATCCTTAATGTATATATATATTCTTACATCAAATCGAAAGCTCAATCTTCACTGAACCAAAAAAGGTAGTAAATATAACGAAAACGGTTGTGGAATTGAAGAAAATTTGTTTAAATATCAGCCAACGAAACCTTTTTTCATCATAACGAAAATTTCATTTAATATGACAAAGAAAATATTCAAAATTATTTAACGAAAAATTTGTTAAATAAACAAAAGTTGTATTCAAATTAAGTGCGTAGAATTGAATGAATTTGTGTGTGATTTCACTTACGCTGCGTTACTGCTATTTTTACAAAATATCTGTCGATATAACATATTTCTCGTTAATTTTTTTTAACGAAATTTTATTCAATTTAACACATTTCACTACAGTTTTTTTATACATTTTTTTCAGTATATTTGAAGAAAATTCTTCAATTCGAAGAAAAATAATGCTAATTGGAATAAAAATATGTTTATATAAATCACTTTTTCTGTTCTAGGAACATCGTCCTTCACTGACATTTGGTGTAAGTCAATTTAACTATATCCGTTTGCGTCTGTCTGTTGTTGGCACTCTAACATCCAAACTAATTAACAGATCGTAATGAAAGTTGGCCTGGGTATTTGTTATAGTCCTGAGAAGTTTTCTATATAAAACCAGCAAATTCGGTTCAGTATACTAAGAGAGGAAGACCGATATCTAAGGCAACTTCTAAGTTCAAGCAATAATTATCGAAAAATTATAACGAAATTTTGCTATAATATGAAGCATTATTTACTTCATTATCATTCCAAAAAGTATTAAAATCGGTTTAGTTAAAAAAATGTATAACCAGAAATATAACTAAATTCATGACTCTTGTGTCATATTTAAGAAAAACTTTTATATATTGCATACGTCTGTGAGTGTGTGTTTGAGTGTCTATGTACGAAACATCACATATTTACTTTACACGCATTTGTGAAGGAGGGTATTAAAGATTCGGTAAAGCCGAATTTGTTTTTATCTTTATTTCATTTTCGTACTTCCTTTTATTTTTAGTTTATTTTTCTTTTTTGTTTCTAGAACAATTTCTTTTTTTATTGAATGTTTTGCTTTTAATAAAAGTATTTTTATTTTTAATTCTCTTTAAACAATAAGATTTTGCTATATATATCAACAACAACAACCTAAAACATTTTCTTAGTCTTCTTTATAACATTAATATTAACATTTTTTAGTTAAGAACTTTGTTTGTGCCAAAGAATGTAACAAATTCTATAGATTTTCTACAAAACTTTTCATTTGTTTTTTGCTATATTAATGGAATCAGTAATTAATTGGTTTTTCTTTTTATAATTAAATTTTTTAAAGTTTTTGTGCTCATTTTTAATTGTTGGAAAAATTTACAAAAAATTTTTTCTTCTCATTAAATTTATTATTTAAAATTTAAATTAAAATATATCAGATGGTGATATTAAATTGTACTAGATACAGCAGTTTGGAAGATTTACATCTAATAAAAATTTCAATAATCTTGAAATTAGCAACGAAAAATTATTCACATCCGGAAACCGTTATCGCCTTCTTTTATTCAATAAAAACTGCTGTTGAAAATTATAGATTTTTGATAAAAATTTTAACTGTCCACCGTTCACTAGTGGTTTGGACCATTTAAAAGAACTGATTTCAACGCAAAAGAAAATGAGTGTGAGTTCTGGTCCGCAAAAAAAATTGATGTGAACGGTGACTTTTACAGCATAAAATTTTTACATTATCATTATGGAAGTTGCACAAATATTCATTAACCTGCGTTGAAGAACATAGTTATACAGTCAAAAGTTGATTTACCGAGAGACATCGAAAGCTGATTTTTAATTTGAACACAAAAGGTCCGGTATTAAGTTCGAACAACTTGTAAAATAAAGAAAGAATATCCAGGTGATATTTAGTATGATCATAGCGGTGACGATAACAAGCTGCAGAAGACGACTGCTTGCTTTTTTGCAAACATGTTCCTTTGAACTGTAGACATTTTTTGGCATTTATCCAGGTATTGGATAACAAGAAAACTGCAGAAGACGACTGCTGAGAGAACAATTAACCATTTGTCAATAGACGATGTCCATAGACGATGACGAAATGAAGTCGGAATTCTTTACTCTTCTCACTTCTTCAAATCATTAATTCTCACACAGTTTTTTTATTTTAAACAGGAAAATTTAAAGGAAACAGGAAACATTAAAAGATTTTTTATATTTTTTATTTTTTGTGGAAATATAGAGGTTCTTCTTTAGACTTGGGATAATCGATCCATGTATAATAAATTTAAAGTTTCTCTTTATAAAAAGTGTGTGATTTGTTTATAAACCTTCTCGAAAAATCACAGTTTTAAGCAAAAATCCCAGTCTCTCGCAAAAAAAAATTAGTTAAAAATTCCCAGAAAAGCGAAAACTCATTTAAGTTTTTTTTTTGTTTTTGTAAACAAATATTTTTTGGAGAAAAAGTTTATTTAAATATCCTTACTTTTGGTGAAAAATATAAATTAGTTGAAAGTTTGATTTTTTATTGAAAAATTAAATTTTGACAAAAAAATTAGAAATTTTATTTTGTTAAGTTTAAGTTTTATTTTGGTAAAAATTCAAATTTTAGTGTGAATGAGAAAAAAATTTTGGTTTCATATAAGCGAATCTAACGTTATTTATGAATTGATCTACTTTATCGTGACAATAGAATTTCTTTTTAATCAAGACAACCAGAAGAAATTGTTAAAAATATCAATATATGTAATGGAAGTTGCCACGTTGTGGTCATCACTATTTAAGCCAAAGTCACCATCAATACAGATTTTTAATTTTCTTCTTTTCCATCTTTTCTTGGAATAATACGCAGATCGTTGCTTCAAGTTCATTCAGTTTACACGTATTTTCTTTATTTTCTTTAAGTAATCTCTATTGCCAACTTTTTGAAAAAAAAAATCAAAAATATTAAAGTTCTAACTTCAGATTATTACCTTTTTAACAGACTATTAAAAATGGGTTAAATATCTGCTTTAACTTGAACATCGACTCGAATATCTCTTAAACTTTTTTGGCTAATTTTTAGAAAATCAATATTCCCAATGTCGATGGGTGGCCGACTACGCCTATAACCAGATCTGGTCTGTACGTCTTCAAATGAAAACTCATTACCACCTCAGCTCTTAACATATGATATTTCATTAAGATATTTCTAAAGCTTCAAGAGTAACAGAATTATTTCCCAAATTGAATTGATCACACTGTGTGAAGGTTATTCAAACTAAAACATAATTTTTTTCACAATTTACTAAATACCATACCATAGTGCAAAAATAAAATTATATTCCTTTTATTTCCTTTATATTTATGTGAATTATTCAATTCTGTCTTAATAACTGTGAAAAGAGGAAAGAGAAAAAAAGGAATGTTTTAATTTTCCACACATAATCATATGAAGCTTTACGACTCATTATTTTATTCTTTCTATATTTGTTGCTATAATATACAACTGCTATAAATAGCAAACTATAAAAAAAAAACAAAAAAAATCAGAAAAATAGAAAAAATGGCAACCACTATTTTCAACTACTTGTTGTAATATTATTCAGGGTAATACGCATTGTGGAAAGCGAGTGTATTCCATTCTTTTTGATTCTTTTATTTTTATTTTTATTTTCATATACATTTTATACACTGCGCTCATTAAAATTAATGACATGTCTTCTCGTTTTGTTGTTGTTGTTTCTTTCATTCTATAGCATAGTGTTATTTTGTTACTTTGAAAATGGTTATAAATGTTGAAAGAGCAAAAATGAAAATAAGCTATATTCGGCTATACCGAATCTTCAATACCCCAACAAATGCGGGTGAAGTAAATTCGTTATGTAAAGTGAAGTAAATTCGTATATTTTTATGCAAGATATGAACAATATTTTCATAACTACGATTTAATCACTGTAATTGGAAAATCACTAATAACTTTGCAACTGAAATTATGAAATAACAGTTGCTAAAAATGTCATCCTTTCAAATTTTTTGCATACTAAAATTTTTTGATACTGAGCACAAATTCTAGATGCTTGTTTTTATTACTTTACTCTCCACTGTCGTCTTTTTTTGAACCCTTGAAGTCTTGAAGAGAGGTTGTTGTAAATGCTTCGCTGTTGTTTTAGTTTTTCCCTGGGTAACAAACTACCAGTTGATACAGCTGTTGCTGGGTTGACAATCTTTGGCCGATTGGTAGTCAGATCGCTTCAGAACGGAGATCCAATTGTCGTGGGAACGTTAATGAGAGGTAATTTTCCACGGATTTTTATCAGGTTGTTTCCTTTCTACGCCCCTCTTATGAGCTAAATAAGTGACTGTTAGTTTAAATAAAAATCACTAAAAAGTATCCTTTTGTTTTCTTTTGAAATACTTGAATCACTGTAACTGTATTAAAAAACAGTGATTTAAAATCACTTTCATTGGGAATGACTTTATTTTAAAATCACGATGTCTCTCATCTCTAGTACATACACACTCAATCACACACACGCTCTCAAATAAATATAATATATAACCGTTTTCTTTTTCTTTAAAATAACGCAGAAAAACTTAATGAGCCATAAATTTTTTTCTATAACTTTTTTCTACTGAACCGATTTAATAATATTTCTGTGCTGGAACTTAAAGGTTGCCTCAGATATAGGTCTATTGCTTTTGATATATTGAACCGATTTTCAGGATTTTAAATAGGAAAGTTTTCAGGACAATGACAAATCCTCGTGCCAAATTACTTTAAGCTTTGTCTGACGTACAGACATAGCTATAACGACTTAGATTTTGATTTCATGTAATACTATGAGATCTAAGATGATTCCTTCTTAGCGTTACATACGGAATGACAAAATTAATATATCCTTTTCACTACATGGGGTGGTGTAGGGTATAAAAATTGTGAATTAATGAAGAATAAAACGCATTAAATACACTCACACAATGTATTATTGTACATGAATTTGAAAAAAGCGAGTCATGTAAAAATTTCATCATCGTAAATATTTGCTAAAACTACATTAAAGTCAAAGCTGAAAAAAAAGAAAACATTTTTGGTGTAATTAAAAAAATAAGCAAAAAGAAAGGAAAAAAGCAAAAAATAGTTCTTATTTTTTAGTTTCTTTAGTTTTCTTCTCATTTCATTTCAATGTTTTTCTTCTCCAACATTCATTAATTTTCTCCTACCACCCATACACCCTCATAAACATGTATATGAGATGTTGCTGGTGATGATGAAAATGTTGCTGAAACAAGTGATTAAAAATTAAATTTTAACCAAAAATTTTCTGTTGATTTTTTTTTTGTTTATTTGTGATTTCTTCGCTTTTTTCCATTTGGTTGACATAAAAAGGTTGAGATTTCTTTTCAATTGAAGAAGAAAAAAAGTGATAAAAAAATATAAAAAAGAAAACAAAAAATCTTGTGCAATTTTTCAGGGGAAAACTGTTTGAATGTCATTCATTTATTATTTAATGCACCAGTTGATTGTTTGTGAATAAAATCATTATATACATGTATGTGTTACATATACATAGATATGCATAATTATTATTTTTTTTTTTTGGAGAAAAGTAATTGCAAAATTTTGGTTGGCAACAGATTTTGTAAAGTCAGAATCTAAAAGAAAAAGACTAAAAAGAGTTAAAAACACATTCATCATTAATAATGCAACAATTATTACAAAGTCATGAAGAGAATGGATTAATTTTGTCATTGCTTTAGTTATATCAATCATATAAGAACTTATTAAGTGTAAATTTTCTGTATCAAATCAAATACTAAATCAACTAAGCCATGTCCGTCTGCCTGCCGGACGTTCAATCTCACGGTTACTCTAAACCGATTTAACGAAATTTGGCCTGGATTTTTGCTGTAGTCTTCGTCTGTATGTTCTTTTAAAACGGATTTATAGGTTTGGGATGGAAAAAGTTATAGACCGATATCTAAGGTCTATAACTCAAAAAATTCAGAATCAAATCCTTTCTAAAATATAACAGTAAAAAGAATTTGATTTGAAATATACTCTTAACAGGAGATATATGTATCATTCACCACGTAATAAAGTCTTTTAAGTCGGGTTTTTAGAGAAATACACTAACGCATATTCCTATAAATGCAAGTGGTTGGGGTATTATGCGTTTGTTCTGATAGTTGTAACATACAGAAAAAATGGTAACACCCATATTTAAATATACTGCATGACTCAGAACCACTTTCTGAGTCGATTTAACGATGTTCGTCTATACATCCGATCATCTGTATCTCTATCTGCCCGGCTGGCTTGCTGCCTATGTAAACGTACCGAACATTCTACAGGTCGCAATTATGAGATATCTTGATGAAATTTGATATATATTATTCTCTTAGACAAAGGACAAAGCCTTTTGGAATTAGAAATTATACGAGGGTCGGTTCATCCATTTCTTCTATATCATAGAAGAAAATCAATCATACGAAGGATCATTCATAAATTTTTCGCAGCTGTAATTTACAACCAACAGTGTGGTGTAGGGTATGACATAGTTGTATCATTCAAAAATATGTCTCCACTTTGCTACAAAATTATCTAATTTAGTTGATAATTTTCAAAGATGCCCAAGGGAACTTGTCTATCCGATCAAAGGAAAAGTCCAAACTAAATTTGTTTATGACAAAAAATGTTCCAATAGAGTTGTAGTACTAAACGTTCCGAAAGTGTGGTGTATAATTTCTCCAAGAAAGGGCAGATGAGTAGAAAACATACTTCTTTGGAAAATAAATTTAGGCGCTCATAATTCATGCTCATGTTATTTAAGATCAAACGATATTCTGATCACACAACTTTGAAGGTAGCAGTGTTAACAATTTATAGCGATTTACGGGAAGATGCTCTTCTTTCTTTTGTAGATGAATAATAGATAAAGATTGAATATTGCAGAATGATAATGCTTCGATACATGCTTTAAGCAGTCCAAATCATGGCGACTTTAACCCATTGTACGACATTATACGGGATGCATGGCCCGTAAAGTTATTCAAATAATGTCAAAATTAAATTAAAGCGTTTTGACTTTAACATAGTTTAAACTAAAACCAATGTGATTTTGGAAAGAAATGAATTCTGATCTTTTTAAGAAATTAGTGGAATCATAAAGAATTAAAGAAGCTACAGCATATAACTGTTTTTTTTCCCTGGCTGAATAAAATTTGCAAAATTCCTGCTTAAATCAAGGATAATAAAAAAACTCCTTCTACTTTGGTTAAAAGAAAAATTATTTTTGGGTAAAAACTTCCTCAAATCATCATTTATCTTAAAAAATCATCAAAAATATGATAAAATCATTATTCTGACATCGTTGAAAATGTCTTTTATCTCAATCATAAATGAATTTTAGGCGTTTTTAGGAAGTCAACATACCCGAGTTGACCAAATTTGGAGGGTTGCCGACTATGTCACAGAATAGATAGGGGTCTGTATGCTTCGAAATCAATTCGAAAACAACTCGTCTCTTATTCAGGAAAATTTATTCAGATATTTTAACGGTTCAAAACTTACATAATTATGTCCAAAAAATGTTTTAAAAAAACTGTTAAACTTAAATAATCAACTTTAACTTTAACTTTTAATCTTTTTTGTTTTTTTCTAAAATTTCTAAAATAAATTAAGTTTTAGAATTTTTGTGGACCTTAAATTTGCTTTATGTTATTATTAGGCTACTTCGTGCTTGACAACTTTAATAAAGTAACCATCCAACTCATCATTATTGTATTATTTTTCTGAGTCATATTTCTTCTATACTTTTATTATTTTTATTATTATTATATTTCTTTTACTGTTAATATATTTTTATGCTTATTATTGTTAAAAACTTTCTAGCCATGATTCCCATTACACATCTAAAATAATAATAATAATTTTTGGTAAAAGCAACAACAACAATAACGATAACAACAAAAAAACTCAAACCAACAAAATAATACAAAAATAATAACAAAATCCTTATCCTCTTTATTCATTTTCTTGTTTTGTATTATTTTTCCTCTTTTATTTTCTAGAATTCATTGTTCTTATTTCACAACAATTCTTATTATTTTCTTCATACAAAACGAATCAGAATGCTTTATTCGTCTATGCCGAATCTTCAATACCCTGCACACAAATTCGTGTGAAGTAAATAAGTGATGTTTCGGCCATACACACACGTTCTCACTAATGTATACAACATACAAGAAACACTTAATGAGTCATAAAATTAGTTATATTTTAGAGTCTCTAGTAGGTCGGCATATTAGATCCGTAACTTCGGGATATGGATGGCTCTGAAAATTAGTTGATAGTCAGGGTTGAATTGAGAAGCAATACATGTTGATGGTACTCGTTCTGGTAAATAGAGATTTACGGATCCTGTTCTTCGGATAGTAGTTACGTGGCCAATCTTGGAACTTTCTGGGATTAGGGAATTTATCGAATGATATATTCTTTTTAAATTAATTGATAATTTTTGGTAATAAAGTAACACATAACTCAATATTGACAATTTTATGAAAGTTCTTCGCTTGAGTTAAGGAGTTCCTCAGATATCGATTTATATATTTAATATAATAAACAATTTTGCTAGTTAAATAAGAAAATTCTTAGGACTATACAAATAGTCAGGGCCAAATTTGATTAAGCTCTGTCAATTATTGTGGATGTGAGCGTGCCAACAATAGACAGGCGGACATAGCCAATCGGACTCAGATTTTGATTTGATGTTAGAATATATATATTATGGAGTCTGAGATGTTTCCTTCTTAGCGTTACACACAGAATGACAAAGGAATATACCCTCTTCGCCACTTGTGGTTGTGGAGGGTATAAAAACATAATAGTTTAAGTTTTTTATTCATACTTCTTAAGCTTTGTTTTATTTTTAATACCTTCTACTATACATACTTTTTTTAACAAAAACCTATTTTAAACAACAACTACGTGCTTTTTTCTAACCAAAAAAATCATTAATGTTTTTGTTACTTTTGTTTTTTTATAGAAATTTTTGAGTGAATCAAAATATGAAAATGGAGAATTTTTTCCTCAAAAACTAACTTGTATTAAGAAAACGTAAAAAAATTTTGGTTCCTTTATGGAAATTTTTTTTATGGAAAAAAAAGGAAAAACAAAAGTAAAAAATGCTAAATTTTATGGTTCTCTGGAGTTATTTTATAGAAAATATTTATGAGAATGTGGAATGAAGCATGTGGGTATATGTGAAATAATGAATGAATGAATATGTGTTAGTGTATTTTAACACTTAAAATATTACACACATACACAATCTAACAATACCAAAGATTTACTTGCAGAAAATCTAAAATATATATATACAGTGGGATAGAATCAAGAAATTTAAATCCTTAACAACTAACTAGAAAGTATAATTCCATGACTCTTCTCAAAACAAAGTTATGGGAACTTAAAGTGAGACACCTTTGAAATTTAAAATATTTAGCCGCGATTTCACCCCTTGTTTTCCTGTTTAAATTTTTCAATTTTTGAAAGTTGTCTCAGATATTGGTCTATAACTTCCTTTCTACTGAACTGATTTAACTAATTTTAAATGGGAAACTTCTCAGAAGTTAAAGTTTCAATGAACTCTGTTAATTATTGTGGATGTGAGCATGCCAGCAACAGACAGACAGACAGACGGATATAGCTAAATATATATAGGGTATTAGAAAATAATCATCACTACATACGATGGTAGAGGTATTAAAAATGATATGTAGATTTTATTAAAGATGAACTTCATTTAAAAAATATTCAATAGTTCCAAAGTTACAGCATTATTTTTGGTGCCTCACCTTCACGTATATAGATTGACTCCGCCTTCTAGATCTAGAACATGATATGAACCAAGAACATTTGGTATTAAAATTTGTTATAAACAGTCCACTAGATCGCTATACAATTTTTCTCTCATTATAGGTTTTCAAATTTGGAACAGTTTTTTGTTTAAAGTTATTTCATTGAGATCACTTCCGAAAATCAGTTTTAAACGCCATAATTATCAATAAATCAATATTATTATAACATTGATTCAATTAAGCTTTTACGGAATATAAGTAATATAAGAAGGTCCATAACTTCCCATAGCATTAATATAAGGTCCAATGAGAAAACATTTGTTATGAATTCATAATTCTCCCACAAAAATTTTATCCAAATAAAGTTTTTTACAAAAATAAATTAAATTGGTAAATTCGGTGTTGAGTATAATTTGGAAAATCTTTATCGACTAGGACTTTCTCAATTTTTTTCCTTTAATAGAAAGTTTTTCTAAAATTCGTTTCCCATATCCAAAAGGCAACGTTTAAGGAGATATTGAATCGACTAATAACATATAATTACAGAGGTTAGATTCCAAATTCAAAGCCAAAGGAAAATATTTTATTGTAACTGACTATATAAAGACTATATTTACTTCTTCTTCTCATTCTTTTTAGTTTTGCAAAAGTCATTTAAGGAATTATTATTCTCTATTTGAAAAATATAGGAGACTTTATTTTAGAAACCTTAAAGAAATTTGATCGCAACTGATCACATAGGACTGCTTCAATTTAATACTTTTTATTCACACCGCAACCAGATTATCGTTCTTTTATAATGATGTTTCCTGTGTTACTTTACGATTAAATCCAGGTTAGAATAAATCATTATCTAAGTAATTATATCTGAACATCACGTTGATTGAATTGATCATCCTGAAGGAACTTTATTTCATTTGAACCATAAAGATGTTTCCAAAACTAATCTACAGCTAGAATGTCTATTCAGAATGTATCACTTCAAATATTATTTGACCAGTGCATAATATATATAACAATTAAATTTATCTGAAACTTTTTAAAATATTTTAATTCCAACTGAATCAAAAAAAAATTGTATATTTCCAAAAATGTCTTACTTCTTTCCCACTGTAAAATATAACCAAGAAAATGGTTTCTAGTTTCATCTATAAATTTTTTCTTGAAACCAGAGGCTGATAAATATACAGCATCCCCCAGCTTCATTGATTGGTATTTGCTTGTTATTTTATTTTTCGGGAAATGTGAGAAGAATGCATTTAAGATTAGGGTTAAGAAAAATATTTTTAACAGAAAATGTGCAAAAACAACAACAAAACAAAAAAAGAACGAAACTAAAATCAACTTACTGGTACATGTGGGTAAAATTTTTAAATAGTAACGGAAACGGAAATGGGAAACTATAAAAAACCAACCATAATGTTTAATATGTTGAAATTTAATATTCATGCAGAGAAATATGTTTTCCCATTTTTTTCTCTATTTTTCATATATATTTTTTATTTTAATTCCCATAAAAAATATTTCCACTCAGTCTTTTAAAATGTCTAGAAAGTTTTTGTTTTAAGAATTTATGGTATTAAGTCATGCGAGAGAAGTTTTAAAATGTTTTTCTTGCTCTCGTCTGCTGTTAGTGACATCAAAAGGAGAGTGAGAGAGAGAGAAAGTCAATTGTGAGTATAACATATTTTTAGAAAAGAATGTTAAGAAAGGAAACATTTAAGATAAAAGGATAATTAATAATAATCAGGATTGTCGATGGGCCTTTCAAACTTTGTATCAGATTTTTGATGAACCAAAAAATAATGTCAATGAAAGAAAGATGCATACATATATCTATAACTTAAATAAATAATGGTCTTTATTGCAATAACCGGTCGGGAAGGTTTGAAAACTGATTTTACACAAATTGCCTTCGACAATCTCATTGAAAATTTGGTCCGAATCATAAATCCCTTATGATTTTTATTAGGAACATCCCTAAAATTTTAATATGTCTATATAGATTCGAAGATGCCTTCCAAATTATTTTGGAAGGCATCTTTATTATTATTATTAGTACGGTCTTGAAAGAAAATTCACTGCAGTCTTACACTCCTTATGAAATGTTTTAATCATGAAAGATTGAGCAAATGTAATTTGGAAAGGTTGTCAGAAAAAGCATCTATTAAATACACTATTCTCAGAAGAAGATGTACCCCTTTCCAGGGAAACGAAACTTGGAAATCTTGAAATGCTGTCATTGATCAGATATACACAAATCACCAATGGAATTGTAAGGGGGTTCGAAAAGGAACAGACAAATTGAGATAACCTTATCGAACACACCCTGAGCAGATAAACCCATGACGCCAATACAAAAGCAAAAGTGGTGAAAAGACAACTGAGAAGAAAAAATTTTATAGATCTTGAACCGCTGCCTTCAGTTAGCCAATATGTTGACATAAGTTGACAAGAAAAGACAATGGATCAGTCACGCCTTGTATAGATAGACCCATGATCACACTATAATTACAAAAGCGTAAGGGAACATTGGGTCGGGAGTTAACAGAAGGAAAAGAAAAAAGAATGTCAGCATAAAGTAGAGACGTTTAAGAATATTATATATGTCCCTCGTTCGTTATAGAAGCCACGACATCTTACATATTAAGACTGTCCACTTCGTATCAAATGTTGGATGTCGTATTTTGAACTTTTCGTCTAATAAAACCATAATGTTTTGGAACATCGTATACCCTCTACTATCACAAATGCTTACAGAGTATATATCGGTGTTTTACGCCAAGAAGGAATCATCTTAGAGCCCAGAGAGTATATATATTCTTGCATTATATGGAAATCTGAGTCGATTTGTTGGAAACATTCTCACGATCACAATAATAAATCGAATTCAATAAAATTTTATCAGATTGTTTGTAATTGTCCTACGCAGTTTGCAATTTAAAGCCAGCAAAATCGGTCCAATAACAAAAATTTATAATCCGATATTTGAGACAACATCGAATTCAGACAAGTAAACGGTTGTCAGTTTTTTTTTAATTATTTATCAATTTGAAATAAAATTTAACTATAACTAATAGTTGAATTGCTTCTCATTACTATTCCATATCTGTAATATAGATTCGGCAAAGCCGAATATAGTATTTCTAGTTGTTTTAATTAGATTCTTACCAGAGTCTAATATCACCATAATGATCATATTTTCGAAAATTTAGAGAATTGAAATTTCCTTAAGTATAATTAAATAAAAAATATGAGTCTATTTAACTATGTCCATCTGTATGGCTGTATGTCCGTATGTCCCTATATCCTTTTGCCTCTTGTTAGCACGGTCACATCTACAATAATTGACGGAGCTCAATGAAATTTTGCCCAAGTATATTTTACTATAGTGAGAAGTTTCCTTATTAAAATCGGTTCCAAAATCGGACCAAAAAGTGTTTTTAATGTTCTGATATTTCATATATTATTAGCAGCTTTTTCTCAAATCAATATTTCATTTTTCACTTATTTTTCGTCCTACACATGGGCCATACTCTTAATAAATTAAGATTATTACGATTAAAAATCATATCAAAGAGTACAGTTTAATTCCCGAACATTGCTCATGTGACCTTGTTAATTCTCTCATAATCTTTTATCACAAATTCAAATGTACTCCTCTTAATTTGAATATGAATATAAAGTGAGTGAGTTTTATAATGAACTCACTTATATTTATTTATTTATTTTTATTTATAATATTAATCCTTGTCAAATGCAAAAAGTATATTTACACAAATTATTTTAACCAAGGCCAATTGCTTAACATACAAGCCTCGTTAAGATTTTATATATTTTTTATTCTTTTTGTTTCTTTTTATTATTTATACTTTTGTTTTTGTATTTTTGTTCTTTTAGCACGATTACCTCTACTTCAGAGTAGCAAAAGGTTAGCAATAATGCAGTAGATTCAAGTCATGTTTAAATTAACAAATATATGTATGTGTGTGTAAGAATGTATGTATGTATATATGTGTGACTGACTAAGTTGCAGTAACGAGTATTTTTCAGAAAATTTTCAACTTTTCTGTTCCTTTCTGCTGTTATAGTTTTATCAACAAGATTTTATTGTGTTTTTTTTTAAATGTTTTTATATAAAAATACGGGTAAATAAACACAAATACACGCATACTTAAATTTTGCACACACACTCCTGTGTGAATGTATGTGAAAGCTCACAATAATGCTGTCATAATATTAACAAACATTTTTTTTAATTTAAACACGTTTATTTTTCAACAGAAAAAAAGAAACAAGAAAAGCTAAAATGCCCAGAGGGTAAATGATTTTAGGAAAGCCTTAACTTTTAAAGTGATAAAATTTATAGTTGCAAATAAGAATTATAGAATTTTATAGCTAAAAATACAACCACAAAAAGGTGGAAATCTCGTTGTTAAGTTTTGGAGCGCAGCAAATTCTGAATCGATATGACAATAATATGAAAACACTGAATTTTTTCCAGATTGTTCTACTAAAAATTTTCCAGGAAAACGCAACAAGTCCACGAAATGCTGCGAGACGTCCAAAAGTCTTTTGTATCCTCTTTCTCTAGAAGTTTACAAAAATGTATATAAATCCCGTCTTATGGACTACTAGATCATTGTGAGGATGGTCAGATGGCTTAAAATAGTCCGGCTGCGTTTATCTCTCTTTAGAGTGTTTTCAATACATGCAAACTCATTTGTAAATGTCGTACATCTCTCAAAGAAAAGCACTAAAAATATTAATGCGAATACTGTGGATGGCTCCAATCATGATAAATGAAACATGTTGCTTTCTTCTTGATCTAGTATACTTGGTGAAATACTTGTCAAATATGATCCTTTTGCGAACGATCTACAGTTCATGTCCCTCAATGAACTGAGTGGAAAAGATATTTATCTATTGACTTTGACAATATCACTTCATCTTCTGCTTTAGAAATTTGAATGTTTTAATTTTTTTGTTATGCTTTGCAAGTTATTATTTCGAAGAACTAGTCATCTAATCGACGAGATCCTTCTTCTTCTCCTTGCAAATCTTGTACACTTGACGAGGGACAGAAATTCAAATGAAATTTCATACTCATGATAAGGCAATTAAGGCATCTTTACTTCACAAAGAACGCTTTGTGCTCAAACATTTATGCGCGTAGCTTGAGGTTCTTGGATATAAATCCCTCCTTGCAACATAGCAACACATGAAAAAAAAGCCTCTGCAATGGATCTTTTCAAGTTCGATGGTGTTAAAACTGATAGATAACAACTTTCGAAGTTTAGAAATGAACTTAAGTCAGATATCACGAAAACCAGTAGTGTATGACAGGACTTGGTGTTGTCGTATTGGCCTGGTTGTTGGTGGGGGCTTTCGGTGAGTTTCGTGCTAACTTTGGTAGGAGTTTATGTCTCCGATGTGTTGTTTCATACAATAAAAGTAACCAATAAAGTTGCAGAAGATTGGAAGGCTCTAAACCATTGAATAATAAGATGTTTTATATCCAGATAACACCGCCCTAACACCTTAGTACCACTAACACTACGAGTACTTATAGTTACCCAATATAACTACACACATGCTGTATCATAGATAAAGCAGGAACATTCAGCTTTTCATTTTATTGTGGCTGGTGTAATTATTAACCATTTCTGTATTTAAAGGACATGAACTTCTACTAGGGTAAGAACACTGCTTAAGAACATTCCGTGACAATGGCCTATGTAATTGGTAGATGTTTTTTGTCGCTAGAAAAAAATCTAGATGGCACTATTTGTTATTGTATTCTTCAAACAAACAAAATAACTTTAAATTAAAAACTTTGAAAATCTTTGAAGGCCTTAAATATGTCTTTCCTATTTAACTGACATCTTGTTTGGCAATACAAAATATGTGTGTTTACTCTCATTTATATGTACTAAGTTATATTACAATATAATAACGTGACTTTAACTGACATCTAACAATAATTGCGTGAGTTGTGAATATTTTTTGTAGCCACTTTAAAACTAAAACTAAACTATAAAAAATACAAAAAAAAAAAAAATAAATAAACGAAAAGAAAGGAAGCCAAACTATACACACTTTAACAAGTACCTATTTTACATATTTTAATAGCGATTCCACAAAAAAGACACACAACAGCACTCACACATTTACTTAAATGTTGAATACAAACTCAAGTATTTTTTCCTCTACTCATACACATTATTTTTTGTTACTAATTTATACCAGAAGTACTCACTCATTCATACAATGTTTTCCAGCGTACACACTTTTTATTTTCTAAAATTTCAAACACGCTTGAATCCAACCATCACATATTTATTCACCTATTTGTATATAACTCACAAACACATAACAGAATTACTTATTTAGCATATAGACAAGGTTTTTCTTCCCTTTATATTCCTCAGATTTTTTTTAGGAATGAAACCATGAATGAAGGTACATACGTTCATACAATTATTTCTTGTAATTATATCTTTTGGATGAGAAAGATTTAATATAATTATTACCTTTGTAAAGGATTAAAAACAAGAGAGGTTTAGAGGATTTTTGTTATTTTAAATGATAATTAAATTTGTTAGCTTTTGTTCAAATAAATAAGAGCTCTTCCCTTTTTATGCTTTCAAATTAGCTGGTTGTGAAGTAAATTTAAGTGATCTTTATAAAATGAAGAAAATTAGCTAGAGGCCAAAATTTGGATGCACTTTGAAGGTGATAATAATGAAACTAATTAAAAACAATGATGCTGTAATTCTAATGTTAAATGATCTCGATTAGTAATATTTTTGAATAATTTACTTTACAAAGTGTTACTTTATTTGGTCTCTGTGAAGATTAATCAACACCCCCGTCTCACTAAAGTGTTATAAACAACAAACGGTTCAAAATTTCTACTAAGAGAGATCTGTGTATATCTAGAATAAATATATTATTCATTAAATACATTTAAATTATTTTTCAAAATTTAGCTAATTCGTACGGCCGAGATGGATTAAAGATATATTTAAAGCATGGTTCAACTACGAAGGAGGTAACATAACTGAACAGCATTATATAAAGCAAAATCAAGTATATTTCCAGCTCTTCATGATTTAAATCAACTTTTTTGGTGACCACTTTTGGAAGTTGCCGAATAACTGGATTAACTCAAAGTACTTTTGGTACTTCTATGCATCTGAACACGCAATCGAAATACATTATATTTCTGCGAGAGTTTGACCTTGATTCTTTGTTGGGCCCATCAGTGAATATCTCACAAACAGTATCAATTTCTTTCAGTTGTGTTAAAAATTGCGTGATTGCATTCAGAGGGTTAACATAAAATGTTTCAGAGTTTCTACGGTTCAAGAAACAAACTTCAAGACATCAATATAGAAATTTGTTTCGAACTTTAGTAAATTATATTAAATCAAATTCTGTTAACTAGTTTTAAAATGAGAGTGTCACTGAAAGCGATAATTTCCAAATAGTCCTACAGCAAACAGATTAAGGAATTTAACATCAGTGACAAACTCTCCCCAAAATCATTATGAAAATTATTTCGCGATCATAGTAAACCACGATCACAAAAAAATTAGCATAATAATGAGAAGGTTCTCAAAATTAAGAGAGCATTAGAAAGATCTTCAAACATTGATCCTTAGGCAAACCAAGAAATTAAACAGCAACCTTCTTCCAGTTATATAAAGAAGAAGAATATGTTCGAAAATGGAAAATGTTTACATTGATATTGAGAAGGTTCTGAATATTAAAATCGTGTTTAAAAGTCCTGCGAATATTTCTAATGCAAACAGCCAAGGAATGTACTTCTGTGCCAAAATCTTTCCAGAGCCCAGGAACGGAGAAAGTTACATTGATATTGATAAGGTTCCGAAAATTAAAAGCTTCTTGCAAATACATAATCTTTAAAGATTCCCAAATTTAATATACAGTAAACAAACTGAGAAGTTAAACATTAAACTTCTTCAAACTTAAAAAGAGCAATGAATTTTAGTTCTGTGCGAAAAAATCTCCCGATTCCAGGCTCGAGAAAAAAACTTGTATTGATATTGATTAGTTTCAGATAATTAAAATTAATTCTTGAAAATACATCATTTGCATTGATTTTCAAATTGGTCCTACAGCAAGCAAATCAAAGAAGCTGAATATGCTCGTTAAATAAACCTGGATATTGTAAAGTCGTCGAAAAGCTTTTTTGATTTGGGTTTTATACACGTCACTAGTTGGTAAAAGCCATAACTACTTTAGATTTTAACAAAGATTCAAGGACCACTCCATTATCCCTCTTGAGAACATATGGCTTTCACAAAACATCTCCATCTTAAACGGTTTGTTGAACCGCCAGGTGTTTCTTGTCCCGCAACGGGTTCTAGAACCTTAAAAATTTCACTTAAGGGTTATTTAGGTTATATTTTCCGAACACTATCCGATCCATCTGCATTTCGTGTATTATTATGGGTTTCTCGTTAGCAATGTTCCAGAGATGTGTATTGTTGATGTTATTATTCCAGAATATTTTTCATATAATACGGAGCCACTTGTAGTTGGAAACCTGCAATTTTCGATACTAATCAGGTATCACTTCCGTACAATAGAGTTGATTTTACACAATATTTTTTAATGAGCTTTAAATGTCTTAATATTTGTGAGTAATCTCCATATTGATTGTAATCGTTCAAATTCCGATCTCGCTTTATTGCGCCTATTGCTTACATCTGCATCTGCACTGTCATCATTCAGATAGTATAATCTATACAATTTCTCCAATAGCTGGCTATACAGCATGATGTTAAACACAACAGTACATCCAAGTCCTCTAATTCAACTTGCATGTTAAATATCTTGTGCGAGATTACACATATATCATCCGCATATCTCAAATCCTCTAAATAACGTGAGGAACTCCTTGTGACTTCACTTCTCTCAGAAAAAACTTTGCTCATTACATATCATTCCGAACGACTATAAATACGATGGTATATACAAGTCGTGGTTTGAAGTAACCGGAATCATTGTGGAATATTGAATTTATGGACATGTCTACCGAATAAATGTATAATATCCGCTCATGGTCGAGCTTCCTCAATGTTTTTATAAAGCAATATCTTTTTCCCTATACTGGTCTTTATATTGGCCAGAATCTGTCTTTTCTTTGATCGAATACTGATTCTCCTTTAACATTGCTAGTCATATATAGAAACTGAGCTCTGTATCACCAGAAATGCTCAATTAGTCCATTATCATTAGCTTCTCATTATTGCAGCGAAAAGGGCTTTAAACTGATATTTCCAATTTGGATTCTTTACAAATCAATATATGAGTTTGACCGCAACAAAAAGGTCTATGAATTTTTAAAAATATCATCCTTTTCTCAATAACAGTTCAATGATAACTGCGCATGCAGTCAAAAAATTCCTACACACATGTGAAAATTTCAGTATCTAAAGGTCGGTTATTTTTCAGTTTACCTTAGTAAAAAGCCAAGGTTGAATATAATTTTATAATTTTCTTTCTCTCTATTTTTGGTTTTGTTTTTTATTTTATTTTCTGTTACGTGTTAAAAATTATGACAGTTTTGATAACGCAAAAAATGTTAGATGTCAATTTTTTATAACAATATTTATTAATTCTAGACCGAAAGAGTTTGTCATCTAATTAGAATAAATAAATGTAATAAAATGGAATGAAATGTTTAAATTAGAAAATATGAGAGAGAAAGAGAGACATTTTAATTAGTTTTATGTAATAAAATTTGAAATTTAGCTAAAAACTTAAAAATGAGGTTTAGTTCATTATACTAAAGCAAATAATGAATGTTAATAAATTGTAAATAGAACTGTTTATATAAGCATATGTAAATTAACACATACATATGTTGGCACTCACATCCACATATAAAATAACTCCCACATATATAAGTGAGCAAATGACAATTGTTAAAGAATTTTTATTATTGTTTTAAACGCAAGTTTTTTTATAATTTCTTTTTGTTTAAATGTTATAAATTCATATTAAAAATGTCTAGATACTTTTTTGTTGCTGCTGCTGTTGTTGCTTTAATGCTTTTGTTGCTGAGCCATAAATACATAAAATTTCTTCTTCCGGTTTTAATACACACATACATATGCATATACGCCTCTTATCCTTATACATTTATTTGCAAAAATACTTATACAATATGTATTTTTGTATGTGTGTGTAGTTTTTGAATAATTATACAGCAACCACATTTACTTCTATATAGTACAATGGGGTAGAATTACAAAATTTAAATCCAAAATTTAGATAACCTGTTCCCACATAAAGAATTATCTCTAACAAGGAGCGAGGTCTAAACTTTGAATTGGATGATCCAAATCATCTTATCTCATGACGAAAGATTATTGCATTATGTCTGGTCTAATGTTCCAGACGTTTCTTGCAGACTGTCCTATTCAAAAGAGTTAAATGACTTTACCAGAGGTATATTCTGATCGTTAGAACCGATTTGATTAGCTTATAATTCAAACTAGTATTAAACTAGAACTGAACTAGAGCTAGATCTGAACTAGAACTAGAGCTGAAATAGAATTAAAATTGAACTAGTACTGAACTAGAACTGTACTATAACTAGAACTAGAACTGAACTAGAACTGAACTAGAAATGCACTAAAACTGAACTGGAACGTGAACTATTTTTGAATCTAACCTTTCATTTGAAGAAAACGGGTATTTGCTTGATTCCAGAGTGATAAATTCGATACAGGAGGGGATGTAGAAAAGTTAAAAATAAGGAACTCAAAATATTTTTCCACAATGATTGTAATCAAGCTCAAAAAGAATTTGTATTTGATTGGAATTTGGGCTAATTACAAGAAGCCCAAGTGCAATGTTAATTATGTCCAAACAACAAAATCAATGCAGAAGACACCAATGTCATGTCCCATATTTGGTTAGATCAAATTCAGTATTTTCACAAATGCAAATATTTCGAGATGGCTACGTAATAAGTTGTCCAAGTCGATAACATTAACTTGTATATCAACGGAGAATCATCGCTATAAATTAGAAAGAAAGCCGAAATCAATTCTGGCAAATTGTTACTTCTGTCCCATTGTCCTCTCATACATACACTGCGTATTGTTTTCAGTTCGTTTGGCGTCACTTTTTTATTGTCTTTTGTAATTTTTTGTTTCCATTCTTTTTTACTACACTTTTGTTTTAATACATTTTCTCTTATTTTATTATTTTCACTTAATGGTAACGCGCGCTTTGAATTGGCTTTAAGCAGAGACACACATTTTTTTGTTTCCTCTGTTTGCCAATGATGTAGATGATTCTTTTAGTGCCGATGATGATGATGATGATCATAATCATCAGCAACTTCGTCATCAAGCTGTTGGTGACGATGACTGCAACAACAAAAACAACAATAAGTATTTAGTCAAGTATAAAATATAGTGTTGGAAACCCACATCAACAAATGCATCCAAAAACAATATACAGTTTTTTTATTGTCAGCAGGGAATGCAAAGGAAGTTAAAGACAAAATATTGTCACTTGAGTATAAAAAAATATATATTGAAGATTTACATTTCGTTGGTCTTTAAGGAAGAGTAAAGGGAACAAAATTGCTAAGGAATGAGGTAATTATTGAAAAAAGCAAATGAACAAAAAAGGATGCATTAAATAATACAAATGTTGATCAATAAAAGTCAGAAACAAATTTGCCATTAGAAGATAATTTAGAAGGGACAATTGGTAGGACCATAAACATGAAAACGTCATAAATTAAGTATGACACTATACTCAGTAGGCTGATAGTTTGGATATTACAAAAACCTTTGTTCTATCTCTCATCATCGGATCACAACTAAATGAAAACGTATATATTATTTCCGGATCATAATATCAGCGAAAGATTAACTGGAAGAGAATTGTTGAATTTGACATTTATGGAAACCAAATGGATCAATCTCATCCACTTGCCATTGACAGTTAGAAATTAAAATATATATAGAATATATGTTATATTATAGAAAAGGAAGATACCATCCGGAATACATGTTATATTTTCTTAATTAACTAACTTAAAGAATCAACGACTGAAATAAAGTAGTTCCGGCTGACATATCCAGAAATGGACTGAAATAAAGTAGAACTATCTAAAATAAGTTTATACCGAATTAATGTCACCATAAGGAAATAAATAAAGAAATACTGACTGAAAAAAGAAGATATCGTGTGAAATCGACAACTGATGTCGACAAAAGTAAGGAACAATTTACTAAAATGCACAAACAAAAACAACTTTAGACCGACTGAAAATGGAGAACAGTCCAGAACTTCATCTAAACAGCTTCTTTTCTTATTTCTAAATCCATCGAATAAATCGTCGGTTTTCCTTTCTAAGAAAAAACTAATTAAAAAAGCAAATTCTTTAAAAAGGGAGAAAATATAAGAGAAACGACTTAAGTAATTCCATTCTTTCTTCTATTGGCAGATAAACAGTAAGTATTGCTATCGAATGATAAGCCATATAAAGTTTAAAGCCATCAGGAGTATAAACTCTTCTTCCAAAGTTTATGGTAATAAATAAATTCTCTCAAAATGAAAACGGACATCATGAGAGAATTACTATATATAACATTCCGTTCTCGCTTCTTTCGGAAACTTGTGTATAAGCATATTACAGTCTTTTGTCCTAATTTTAGATCTGCAGTTCTACTCACTGGATATTTAGCAAATGTTCATTATCTCTCTTCCATATGTCGCTGGTTAAGTGTCTTTTTAAGCTAATCTGGTCAATTGGCGAATCATCGACTTTTCGTTTTTTACAGAATGTTTTATTAGGTACAGTGATTTCAAAAATCGTAACAAATCTACTTACGTACAAGTCAATGTCTTGCCATATTTTCAATAAAAATTTCACACTTTTGTACAACACTGTACCAATAATTTCAAATTAAAACCTTTTTTCAATTGTTTACATTAATTAAAAAGTTTGTTTAATTAAACCATTAATAAAAATGACCGGCGACCAAAACAAATAATAAAAAATTTTCTTATACCAAATTATACACTATTTATTTAAACACCACTGTAAACAAATATGTTGTAAATTCCATCAGTAGCAGTGAATTTTTTCTTTATTCTTATTTTTTGTTTAAATAAAAATTATAAGCCAAGAGCTGTTGCTGTTGGCTTTGTTGGCATCAGAAAAGCGTTGTTGTGTGTTAAATATAAAAAAACGCACACATATACGTATTCTTATATAGAACAACAAGAACTATATAGAAAACAGAAGAATTCCATATAATATATTGGTTGGTTATAATACGATATAACTACAACAACAGCAGCAATAGCAACATTTCTGTGTGCACTCAAGTAAACTATAATGTTAAGGCAAAAGGACAGACGGGGAGACAGTCATTCATAAAAACGAACAAACGAGTTGAGAGACAAACATACAGAGAAATAAACAGATATACAAATTTGTTGTATATGAACACTTATAAAAGATATAGCGGTTGCAAGGACCTATAGACATGCAAAGAACGTCACCGAATTATATACGAACAGTTTAAAATGGTGAAATGGAAAGATTGCAATTTTTCAAACGAATAAACGAATAGAATTTTCTCAGTTCGGTGGTGTTTGAACATAAAAACACACATATATTTACTTCTACATGTGGTATATATTTGACGAGGGAAGTTTGAAAAGGAAGTAAATTTAATAAGATTTATTTAATTCAGAAACTTCTTTGAAGTGAAGGGAACGATTTAGACCTTACATATAAGGAAACATCTGGCTCCAAGCAGATTTATGAGGCATCTAAATAAGGAAGAAGTAAAATTGAATTAACCGCTCTACCTCGAACCAAATTTAGCCACTGTATGATCAAATTCTACCATTTTCCCAAGATATCATTTTAATCTCATTGGATGCCTCCTTTTGGAAGTTGTAAGAGCAGGAATATCCTTTGAATCTTTGGATCCATCACTCTGTTCTATACTCCATTGATATGCCGCTGCCCTCAAACAAATCTATAAGATTTCCAAAAAATGGTAAAATAAAGTTGGATGATCGCCGTGTGGTCTTCAATATATTGTTTGAATCTTATTAATTCCCTCCTTTCAAAAGTTGAACCGATGGGATATTCCTACACGGCGTAATGGCCGTATATTTCAGTAGGAAGACCATTGAGAGCACATGAAACCGAAACCCTAGGTGCTTGAGATTTATTTTAATTACGGTTCTAAAAAACACGTATACGTATCAGCAAGCTCCCATCGACCCAATTTTTAGGCTATTTGCTAATAGTCCGTGAAATAGATGGAACCACAGTCCTTCCCGTATTCTACAGGCGTTGATGTCTGTAATCAAGTGAGCGGCAAACTGGCTCATTTATAATCGTATATGGGAAGATATTAGGATCATTACAGGCAGCAAAAAGGTCATCAGATTTTTAACCGATATTTATGTGACATTGATATTAACGACCATGTATATTTATACGGATATGCTTTATTAGAGGCTTTAAGGTTAACTGATTTAACGTTTGTATTTCTAGCGTAATGAAATTTGAAAATTCAAGCGAAAAGGAAACCGCGATTACCATGGCAATAAATATTTTAAGACTTCCAAAGATGGAACGAAAATTTTATAGTCCGCAAACTTCAAAAACCTTTCAAAACTAACCCTCTTACAAGGAAAACTAAAACGTTTAATTTAATTTTTTAGATGCAATCATTGTTGTTTCGCTCTTTAGGGTCAGGGACATTTTTGGTCTGTTGACACGAATGAATAATGACTTCTTCGCCCACTTCTCTTTAAGCGTTTCTCAACACAAATAACCATAAAGAAGAGTAGAGAGTACGAGACAAATGATGGTTTATTTTGTCATTTTGTCATTACATATATATGTATGTATGTAAGAATACACAATATTATAATGTATTTGTTAAGTATTTAGACTTGACTATATTCAGCTTTTTTACAGTCCATTTGTATATATTATTGTTGTAGAACACCAACGTCAACTTAACAGTTTTTGGTGGAAAATAACGAAACGAAATGAATGAAAAAATAGTGACACAAAATTGTGTTGATGTCTGTTAAGTAGGCTGTAATTGCAACTGATTTTAATGCTTGATGCTTTTTCCGAGTCCCAAATTTACATTAACAAAACACTAACTAACGAAAACTGTCTGTCTCAATGACTGACTGACTGAGTGAGAGAGACCGTGTGAATGACTATGCTGGTAATTTTCATTTGCATTATGCTAATTTGTTTACGATAAGACACATTTTGACTTTTAAATGCATTTTCTTAATACTGCTGACACTAAGAGAGAGATTGGGAATAAGAGAGAGAAAGCAACAATGAAGTAATTTTAAATATTCTAACAATTTAACTCATCATTCAATTGAAATTGTGGCAAAGACTTTAAAAACTCTTTTGCTATAAAAACCCAAAAATTTAACCAAAATTTCTCACTCAAATACACATTCACACACGGATAAGAGGTTACATTCTAAAGGGATATTTATGAAGGGTTCTCAATAGCAACGGCCTTTTGGAAACGTTGCCAAACACTCAACAAACCAGCTTCTTATTTCTTTTTCGAAAAAAATTAATTTAAAGAATTAAAATATTTAAAAAAGCAAGGGAAAGATCTAAATAATTCCATTTCTGCTTCTATTAGAAGACAAAGAGTAGAAATACTTACTCTTACTGAAAAGCCATAAAAAGTTAAAAGCTATAAGGAGGATAACTTGAGCTCTTTGTTTAATATAATAAGGCCTACAAAACTGAAATATTGATTAAATACTCTCAATATAAAATACAACACACAGACCAAACAATTACCATCTCGCTTTCTTTGTAACAGGGAATGTAATCAGAGTATCGTTCATGACATGAAACTAGAAACTAAACAAACTTCCAAAGCGCATTAAATAATTTGTGTGTATAAAAGAGATGTACTCAATAGGCTTTTTTAACATCCTCTTTAAAACTTCTATTTCCCTTTAGGCAATTAAACTCACATACATCATCATTATCATTAACATCATAATCATCATCATGGACGTCTGTCTACATAGTTTCATTTAACAATTAAATGCTACAATGGTTTTCTGCATACACCTACTAACACACACCCTCTCACACAGGAGTGAACATATATATATATGAGTTACAATATATTCATTTGAATTCTTGCTTTCATTTGTTCATCTTAACAAAACCATCACTCTGATTCAAACACATATACATATATTTTCATCAACAAATGCTGATGATATTTAGAACACCAAGACCACTTTTGCCACTACTTGTAATAATAAGGACCTTTACCGCTGAAAGATCTTTAAATGGACAACTCCTATCTGCTACTATGAATGAACTCCTTCGTTTAACGATAAAACGATTACGACACACAGTGTGACCAAATCGTTTTTTTTTTTTTTTTTTTTGAACACTCACATGGTTTGAGATGAGGTATTTTGGAGTTAATCTGGAGGAGTTCAAATTGGTATTTGTTTGTATTGAGTGGCATAGTTAGTGACGTTCCAAAGTTGCCCATCTCGTTTCATTTTTTTAAAAGTTCACCAGAAATTCATTTACGCCTTGAGACTAAAGAAATTTTGTACATAAATGTTAATGATGATGCAGTAACCACATAACTACATTAATCCGTTAAAAAGTTATATTTTTCAAAAGTTGGAACGTGGAAAGTATCTTTGGGATATGCAATTTTGTAAACTTTAATTAATTTTTTAATTTTGATTTTGTGATTAAAATTAATAAAGTTATCAACATTTTTATTAAATAACTCAATAATTTATATCAATCATACGCCTCATAGTTAAAGCACAAAATAATACTCTAAATCCTAAACTATGGAGATATCTAAGGCATATTTTTCTACAATGCAAATGAACTTAATATAGATCTTGCAAAGGGACCATGCTTAGATACAAATATATCACAAGTGCAAGTACTCCTTATGATTTTCCTCAAACTGGGGAATATAAGCAACATAAGAAATATCGCATATTGACATTTAGGGATTTATTTTTTTTCGCATTATGGAAGTTTTATTATCTAGGAATTTGATCTCTAAACTTATTATCAAATCAAATTTATGACTTCCGATAAATTACTAAAAAGTCCAATTGACCCCAACTGAGTCTATCTGTAATACTTAAATGTTAATTAAGCCGCACAATGGGTCCTAAGTGCAATTATTATACATAAATTATGTTTACTCATAGTTTTAAATCTCATAACTAACACTTACACAGTCAAATGCCCCAAAATACACACACACACAAACACCAAATAATGATACGCAGTGAAAATGTTAACGTGTTTTCACTGCCTCCACACTTTCATACACACATAAATATACACTCACACATACGTAACGAATGATTACAAACCTAAAGAAGGTTGGTAATCATTCGTCTGTGTTATATGAAATTTATGTTATGATACCAGTCAAAGTCTCTGTGTGTGTATGTGTGTGATTTTATGAATAAACCTATGAATGTATAAATTATTTAATTAAAGGACCTGTTGGAGTGCAAAAACATATTAAAACAAAAAAATTTTCCTCTCTCACACAGCGAGAGGCAACAAGAGAATTATTTTAATTAGACTTTTTTGCAACAAACTATTTTTTTTGTTAATACTCGCAAAAAAATTGCTGAAATAACTTTTTATCAATGTGGCAGAAACAATGTTGCAAATGCATAGTTTTTTTTTCTGTTAACTTTTTTATAAAAGGTTTTATGAGAGTGTATAAGTGTATGAATTTTATTTAAAATTTTGTGTTATAAAAACTTGTGAAGTTTTTTTATGTGTGTATGTGTTGTAGTTATATTAAAATAATTTTAATGCAAGAATTTATATTAAAAAGTTAATAAAATGTTTAATGAAAAGTGCAGAATTAAAAAAAGAGGAACAAGATTAAAATGTCTGATACGCCAATTATTTATTTTTATTAGAATTCAATTAAAATTCTATAGAAAATTGGAGTGATTGAAAAAAGAGAATATGTGGTTATAAAATAACTGAAAGTCGGTCAATAACCTGTTAACGATCTTGATAATTCAAAAATTTTTTAACCAAAAATAAAAGACAAATATAAATATCCACGACTCCAAAGTAATATTCAGCGTTTTCAAGAATGCGAATATCGTTTTGTATTGTGAACCGATCGTTGAACTATATCAGAGTTTCTGTACTTAAGCACAAAGCTATAATCCTCCATCCAAAGAATGATCGGCAAAATTTTACAAGATCGCTGGAACAGTTTTTGAAACCAGGAGATGGGAATTTGGGCGCACCCGTCCTGTAGCATAAATCTTTCGCTTTTGAATAACATTTTCTTCGATCAATATAAATCTACCTTCATGGGTCTCCAACTACACTAGAAGACATTAAGAATCAGACACGCAATATTGGACGAACATGGAATTCAGAAAGTCACAAATTTCCCAATAAACCAAGCAACGAACCACAGTTATTCTTCACCAGGTGCCACAGAAGCAAATGCTGTCCATTATGGTCTAAAATCATCAACAACTTGGACATGAGGAGATCCATAAAATGAAAATGAAAATCAAACGAAAAATGGAGATGGATCGGCAACAAGTTACAGGATCGCAGAAAAACTTTTTGAAAAACAGGGAATGTGAAGTTTGACTTATAGCACAGATCATTTCCTTTTGAATAAAATTTTTTCGATCACTGTTAAACTAACTTCATGAAATATGCTGATGAATATACACGACCAAAATTTTGCAATCTAATATTTCCAGTCAACGAAAATTTTTCTTTGGTATATTAGAGCCACCATAGCTAAACACTTCCTGAAGATAACCGAACAGATATTGATGAATATATACATTGTCTTCACCAAAGTATTGTAACCAATTTTTTAGAGAAACAGAACCAGAAAACTCATGAACCACATATCGAGAATTTTACCTGATCACATGCAGTGATCACGCTTATAGACCACTCGTAGTTTTCAAGAATGTAGAAAAGAAAGTGAAGGACTTTCATCTTCTTCTTTAATGTCCAGCCCTAGGAAGTAAGAGGAAGTGATATTTATCAAGAATAAGACTCAATGACCAATTAAAGTTTCTTTAATCATCAGGGTGGATTATGCTTAATGCAACCAGTGACAGTAAGAGTTAAATGGGTTTGTCAAAACGAGGTTATTGATCTATAAAATAGTTAGTCCACATATTTCGATGCTACATGTTGGTTCAAATATATGAAGAAGATCTTCTTGATTGCAGTAAAGTGTAGTATTTGATATAGACATAGACAAAAAATAAACAAAGATCTTGCAAGATCCAGTAAAATATTTAACAGTTATTCAGAAATTTCGAAAGCTCTAGATTCTCTGCAGACAATAGTGGATAAAAGTGGTCACTATTTGAACTACCTCAGTTGCAGCTACATCGTTAAGAAATAAAGGGCCATAAAGTAAATTGATGCATTTCTTTCGACTACCGTGCAATAACAGGAGAAAATTCCAGTGAAATCTCATACCAAGATTTCTTTACCATACTGAGATGTGAGCATCTTGTTTACCCACAAAGAATTTGACATGTCTGCAAGTCTCAAGTGATTAGTTATCGATACTGGAAGTTTTGGTCCATAGAACTGGAGAGAATTCGAATTTTAAACTTATTTTCAGACGAAAGTCGAAGTTTTTCAACTGTCAACTTGTGATCAGACACGATCGTTCACATAAATCTGCATCTTTCGAAATGTGCTACAGTAAAGACGGTTTAAATAAATCTACTTTTAAGAGGAGATATGAAATCAAATGCTTTAAAACAGTTACAAACTAGTTCTAATGACGCCAGGAAGACTAAGGGGGAGCACCAAACACAGCATTTAATGCATTCAAGATGAGTCAACCCTAAGACTCATATAACTTTTCCTAAAATAAAGATTTATTTCCAGATTTTTTACATTTGGTCCAAGTTTCAAAATCCATAATTCCTTCTTTAATCCAGAAAGAACGAGAAAAATATATGTACTTTATATATTTTAGTTATTGATATTTTAACTATTTGAGAAATTTCCCAAAAACAACAACAAAAAGAATTAATTCTGCAATTAAATAAATAACATTCTAAATACTTAATATAACTAATGTAGGGATCCTAAAAATCTATAATTAATAAAAAACACTTGAATAAACCCGTTATATTTTTATTTTAAGTTAAAATTTCCTGCTTTTAACATTGAACACGTGACAAACATTTATTAATAACATTATTTGTTGTTGTGTACTGTCCGTCATTAAAGTCCTTTCAACTTCATTAGCACAACTAAGTTTTAACTTTTTTTCTGTTTTTTTTGGCTTTTTTTCTCCATTTTATTAATTGAACATGAGTCACCAACACATAATCACTAACGTAAAATCTCTGTTTGTATATTTTTATGTACAAATTTATATGTAAAATATTTTTCCTTTTTTCTCAACAAGGCTGGCGCCTGAAAAACAAACTATTTTTTTTCTTTTTATTTTATATTATTTTCTCTCTCTCAGTGTGTGTGTGAGTGTACTTCCAACAGTTTTATAGGGAAATAATTGTTAAATATATAAATCAATAATATTATATAAATATAATTTATATATATTTTTATTATATATACAGTCGCGAACAAAACTAGAATTTTGCGTTTTATTTCAGTTTTATTGAATACAACCTTAAGTAGTTTGACTAAAAATTTTGTTAAATACACAAAATAGACTTAAAATAGAATAATTTTTTAAAAAGAAGTAATCAATTTGCCAACCAAAAGTATTGACACACTCATTTCTGCATATTCATTACTTTTGAAAGGACGGAAATGAAAGGAAACAGATTTTGTATTGTATGCAATAAATGTGCATACAAACAATTTGTCGATATAAATTTAAAGGAAACTCGATAAAACCAACAATGAGTCCAAAACATAAAGAAACTAGCGAATATGAGCGAAAAATAATACTCTACCTGCATAACCAAGCCGAAGTCGTTTCACTGTGAGAAGCGTAGTAAATAATTTTTAAGAAGAGTCAAGTTTCCAAATTTTAAATAAAACCGGACGACTTCAAGTTTTAATCTCTTTAAAACCAAATTAAGCGCTTGAAATAAGCGCAAGATTTTAAAAGTAAACCTATTACTTTATGGGATCAGGTTAATGTCTCCGATGAAGTAAATTTAATATATTTCGTAATGATGGCCGAATTACCGTGTTAAGAATATGAAAAACAAAATCTTTATCCTACTGTCAAATGCGACGAAGGTGATGTAATGATATGGGGGTGTATGCCATCTGCGGATGTGCGGAAAAGATAAATTAACAAACAAGTTTCACATTCCAACAAGACAACGATCCAAAACAAGCCCATGACGTGCGTTAGTGGTTAATTTACAATAGGTTATTTGCCATATAACCTGTTGTGCTCGCCACAGACTTTAATCCAAGGAAGAACTAAACAGACGCATTAAGAAACGACCTATTTCAAATCAATTTGATCTTAAAAAAACATTAAAGGAAGAGTGAATAAAAATCAGTGAGGAAGTTAAAAGAAATTTAAACCATCAATGCTAAAGAGTTTGAATGAAGTTATAAAGCAGAAAGACTTCTTCACTAAGTACTGAAATATTACATAAATATAGTGTAAAATATTTTTTATTAGGTGTACCAATACTTTTGTTCGGCAAAATGGAGATAGTATGTTTATATGATGAAACCTACTTGCGCTATTTACAAAATTGGTGAAGGAAAAAAGTGAAAAGTTTTTGAACAGCTAAAAATTGGGAATAAAGAAAAATACGCTTGCTGTGCCAATATTTTTATTTGGGACTGTATACAAATAAATTAAATATATATTAATGTATGTGTAAATATAATTAAATGTTATTGGAAAGGAAAGGGAAATTGTTATATATTGATTATATATATAAATAAAATATAATTAATTTTATTTATTAAGTATTTAATAACGTTGGCGAGTGAGGTATTTATGCATGTATGTATGTGTGTTCATATTCCATTAAATAATATAGGAGATTTTTATAATTGTAAAAAGGGTTTAATTAAGGCTTAATTAAGGTTTATAAGGAAAATTATAATTAAAATTTCATTTATTTTATTATGTTTATATAATGCGATCGAATTACAAAAAAATCACATGAAATTAAAGTAAATGTTTATAAGGCTGAGACGCATCTTGAATACCCTCCACTACATACAGTTTATATATACACTGCCACCACAAGTCAACCATTTGAGGCAATTGAATAAAATATCTCTAAATAAAGCTATAAAAGAGCTAAATTTTTAGCTAGAGGAAGCCAGGTGTAGTTTGGCTTTTTAGCCAAGTTATATCCATGTATTTGGTATTTATGAAATCATTAGGACATAAAATTCAAAACTTTTAAGGAACAAATAAGTGGAATTTCATTTGATGTCAAAAAATGTATGGGAAACTTTCCATTTATTTGAAGTTTCTATTATGACATATAAACCCGTCCTTGTATCAGAGAGTTAAAATATCAACACTTTTCCTGCGGAAAAACCCAAAACTCCAGTCCGTATAAATAATTTTCATAAATTTGATTTTTTTTCATTGAAATGATCATGATGTTAATATAAGGAACATCCGGAAGAATTAACATTTATGGTGTTTACTTTTCATATGTAGCTACACTGATGCATATTCCTTTAAACGCATTTAATTAAGGGTATTTAACGGAATTTTCATGAAGTGAATAGTAATTTTTTTCTAAGTCTTTTTGTTTATATTGTTAATGTGATCAAAACTTCTTGGTGCTATTTTATGTGGAATATTTCTATAAAAGCAGGCGTGAAAATAGCATTTAAAAAATTGCCAAACATAAAATATTATACAATTATGTTTCTTATAAAGATGTATTTAATATGTAAATTTCATAACGTTTGAAGATGACCAAGGGAACATCAAGAAAAATTCCAAATTTAAGTTTTTAATGATCAAGGAAGTTCCAATAGAGGAATTGGTAGTCAAATTGAACTTCTATGTTCGAAACCCACCAAGAGAAATACTTCTGTTGGGGGATTTATCAATAGATGTATTATAGCACTCACATGTGCTGAAGTGTATGAAGATTCTACACAGTTCAATATAGAATTTTTATTGTATAAATTCAATCAAGTTATCAATAAAATTTTGGACATTTTGCAGAAGAAAAATATGAATACCTGAGGTGACGAAATTTGGTTTACCAGCGCCTCCCATATAAAACTTGTTCTCTTCCAAATCAATTAGAAAGAACTTTAATGCGAAATTTTTTAATAAAAACATTCAATTTACAAACAAACTTTTTCTTACTTTAGTAACAAAAAATCGCCCGAAACTATAAAAAATAAAATATTTTCGTCAAGTGATTTAAATGAATTTCTGAAAATTTAACTTTGATTACAAGCTTTTTATTTAAACGATGTTTCCTCGAGAAGAGAATGAATTTTGATGGATCCTGTAAGACGTATTAACAAATCAGGATTTTTAGGAGTGAGATCGAAAAATTCTTTTGATCAAGTTACCGGTGTAAAACATCTTAGTTATTATGTTTGATGTGAAACAACTGAATAAAGTGATTAATATGGATGACCGGAAAAAAAGTGCGTTCTAAAATTATTTAACATTTTCAACAAAACCAAATTTGCTCCAACAAAAAGTTGACCAAGGTGTGTCGTCAAACTGCTTCCAATGTTTTTTAAGAGTAATGAGTAAACTTGTCCGTTGATATCTGCACGCAAGAAAATATGGTTGCGGTAAACATAAACGATAAGCAATATACTATTGTTATTAGATATTGTTACCGTAACTACAATTTTTTTACTCGTATTTTGATTTTCATTAATAACAGTAGTTATTGTTATCAGTACTAAAAAATATTGTTATTCCAATAAAGAATATTGTTATTGTAATAAAACTTTGTTTATTCGCAATGTCATTTTGTATTGATAAAAAAAGTTGTTGTTACAACCACTAAAAATATTATTATCGCCACCAAAATTATTGTTATGGAAACTAAAAATATTGTTATCGCCACTAAAATTATTGTTATGGCTACTATAAATATTGTTATTCGAAAAAAAAATATTGTTAGTTCAATAAAAAATTTTTTGTTCGCATTATTTTGTTATTGAATAAAAATATTTTCGTATGAAATATTTTAATATATTTCTATATTTGGGAAATATGTAAACATTATATGAAATATTTTATTCATGTAATTTTATTTAATTTAATTGATAAATTCTTTATGTATAAATAATGAAAATATTAATTCAAATATGTATTTTTTTTATGGTGACACAAATTGTAAACAAATAGTTGTTGATATTCCGTTGTCATTAAACCGAAAAATAATATTATGTTCTCATAATAATAACTTTTTTATAAAGAGCTGTTTAATAACAATAAAATTGTGATTAGTCGAACATATTTTCAAACTTATTACGACCACAATATTTTTTATTTCATAAAAATAATTTTATTACAGCAACGAAATTGTTACCAATATAAAATAAATTCTCCAGTTAACATGTTGGTAATAACAATAAATGTTTGCCGCGAATATATTAATGTACGCGACGAACATTTTGCGAAATTACGTTTCTCTGCGTGAGGTACAGGTAGAAGGCATTTTGAAAAGATCTTCGTACATTTGCGGTAGAAAAGCTGCCCGATTAGCTCAGTACTGGAACTATTTGGTAAAGTTAAAACTTAAGCAGGTTTAAAAACATAAAAGGCTCAAAAAGTTCCTGACAAGAACGCTGCTAAAAGTTTAGAGAGCACAACCTACACAAAAATTTAAGTTGCTGATGTTTGAGGGATTGAGGGATTTCTAAAAAGTTGTTAGTATGGCCAATCATTATACAACTTCATTATGTTACCATTTAGTTTTGACCTGACTTGTCATCCTGTCACTATTAGAAACAAACACTTGAGTGGTACAAGAACAACAATTGAGTTAAGCTCTTGCCCGGAGCTACGGCCAAGGAAGAGATATTGGGCTTTTATTAAAAGAGAATTGAGGGGCACAAAAATAGTGTTCAAAAGTGTGGTCGTTTTTTAAGGAAGATGGACTAACCGTTCAAGCAAAGTGACAGAAAGCACTATAAAAAGGTTAAAGAAATTTAATCACTAATAATTAAGGTATGTTAAGAATTTCTCGATCACAATCTTTATTTGTAATATAATATTAAAATATAAAATCATTCAAGTGAATAAAAATAAATTTTAAAGTGAATGATGATGCAAGTAAAATAAAAAAATAATGCAAAAATGAGCAGGTGCAATTTAAAATTTATCCTTTTTCTTATTTTGTTAAAGTGTGATTTGTAATTAAGAGCACACTTACCTTCGACTTTTTATAATCAAACGTTTTATATTTAAAAGTGTTATAATATTATATTGAAATTATTAATTTGTTATAAAATTGTTATATTTTCAAATATTAATATTTTTAAGTTTTATTAAAACGTTGAAGTTTTGTGTTGTTGTTTTGTATTTTCATTTGAAGAAGTTTTTGTGTTTTAAAAATTAAAAAAAATATATATTTTAAAGATTAAAAATATTTGTTTAATAATTTATAAATATTTTATTTTCTTTTAGTTTTAATTTTAAACTTTTTTTCAACTAGAGATTATTTTTAATTTAAATTTTTAAGTGAAAACGATAAAATGCATTCACAACAATACAACTAAAAGGAAAAAAGGAAGAAATTTAAGTTAAATAGACACAAAAAGGAGTAAAAAACAAGTCAAAATTTTAAAATTAAACCAAACAAAAATTATTCTTTTTTTTAAATAATTTTTTTTTAATTTTGACTTGATTTTCTCCCTTCAAGTAATTTATGTTACGAGATTTAAGTTATTTTTTGAAATGGATTTTAATTTGGCAAATAACAACATTGAAACGCAATAATAAAAATTTATTTATTTTATATTTAATTTTTTTAAGAATTTTTCTTAAAAATGCATAAAATATCATTTATATTTTTATACCCTACACCAACATAGTTGGTGAAGGTATTATGGGTTTGTGCAGATGTTTGTAACGGGCAGAAACCACCTATCACTACTTGTAAATGTACCGTTTCACTCAGAATCACTTCCTGAGTCGATGTAAACAAATCCTTGCGTCTGTCCATCCAACTGGTAAAGCATGTTCGCAGAGTACCGGTAGCTGTTTTCAAGATATGTTAATGAAACTAGGGACGCACTATAATTGTAGCTGAAGATTGTCTATTTCATAAAGGCCCCATACAGAAAAGCCCCCGAAATGGTTTTTAGTTCATAAAACTCCTAAATATAAAACGATCTTATCAACGATCTGCCAATTTATACGAAGACTGATTCATTATTTCTCATAGGTCCCATACAACCAGCCTTCTAAATACCACTTTGAAACTCATAAATCGCCCATAAACGAGGGAATTGTAAAGATATTTAGGCAAATTAAGATAAATATAAACTGAAACCGCTGAGCAAAATTATACGATGATCGGTTTTCAATTCTTCCTAACTCCCATTTAATTTTCCAGAAAAGCAAATTATTCGAGGGCTGTTCATAAATTGTTCGTAACAGTCATTTACCACCAACAATATGGTGCAGGGTATTACATAGTCGGTACTTGACCGACTATAACATGTTTACTTGTTTCTATTAAAATGTTTTTTTTTAATATTATTAACACTTCTACAATATTATTTTCAATAAAAGATAAATTGTGTTAACTTTTACACACATATAAAGTAAAATTTTTCTTCTTCTTATTTGAAATGCAAAAATTTTATTTAAATTATTTATTTTGTTTTATTTTTTATTATAAACATTTTTTATAATTTATTTATTTAAATTATTACAAAAAAGTAAAAACATAAATAAAATTTACTATATTTTTTCAAATTGTAATGGTTTTTTAACATGCAATAAAAATTACAACCTAATAATGTAAAATTACTTATATGTACATTAAATTGTTTCAATTTAGAGCAAAATTAAAAAAACTTTGTATTAAAACGAGTGTAACTGTTTTTTTATCAGAAAATCGTTTTTAAACTTAAGAATCTTTTAAAAGCACTTTTAAAAATATTTTTATCGATCTTTCAATTACATTCATATGCAAAAGTTTACACCCCATAATTTTTGAATATTTTTTGAAAAATTTTCGAGAATATATCTGATATCTGAAAATATAGCCGATATCAAATTCTACACAGAAATAAAATAAAAGTGTATATCTGCCTGTTTAGTAGCAAAAACCTGTTATATAGGTGTGTGCATTCATACAACTATACACTTGTATTTGTGTAAATGACGTAGCAAAAACACTGCTCAAATTAAATAAATAAAATTCCTGTATAACGCATTTTTTAAATCTCTCAATAACGTTTTTTAAAACATGTATATTTTACTATTAAATTGTTATATGATCGGAAATTATTATATAGAGAATATCTTTTTAAAATTAAGAAATACACTTTAAAGATATTTCAAAAAAACGACAATAATTTTTATTTCGTTAGTTAAGTTTCTTTGTGTCATATAACAGAGAGAAATTATTGGGGTTATCGATCGTTAAAAATCGGAGTATCGGTCAAATTGCTTTCATATTTTTTTACGTAATATCTGTGTCCAAATGAAGATAAAAATAACAGATTGATTTAGATATGATTAGTTGAAAATTTTAAGAATTATATAAATCGTTGAACTTTATGATTCCCTACAACTACATTGGACTATATAACTCTCTACATTATCACTTTAGGAAATTATGTGATGATCATCCTAAAATTCGGTACTGTGATTCTGATTTAAAATTTTTATATACACAATTCTATTTTTAGATTTATGCTTTAGAGCCATTTCCAAAAGTGAGCCTGTATGGAGCTGCGATCATTTGTGTACCGATCTTTATCTATATCCCACATTTCATTAAAAATAACACTTCTGGAGGGTAAGAAAATCGTTTGCGTTTTATAAAAAATAATAATATTAAAAAATTTACCATTAGGACTTAATCCATGTCAGAGGTATGTACCTCTCCCCTTGGCCTATCTGCAAAATTGTTTAAATCATAATATTTTATTATTCAAGCATTTTAATATTGCGAATCGTATATCTCTAAATGAAATATCATTATGCTAAATTTTATTAAAATCGAATGAGTCATTTAGTCATAATTCGCTCTAAATTTTTTCAGTTTAAAGAGGTTATCTCTCGGCCTATAACTATTTTTCTAATGAATTGAAATTTCCGTATAAAGGAAACTTCTTTTGATAAGAACACAAATTCATCACAAATTTGTTAAGCCCTCGATATCAACTCAGATTTCATTTTGCTCCAAGAATATATCTACTTGTAGACCTTCTTTACCGGAGAATATATACCTTTGTGCCGCAAAGGTATATATTCTCCGTCTCAGGTATTTTTCTTGAAAAAGTGTTCTTTTTTATAAAACGGTCAAAACCCATTTCAGCAGAAATTTTATCTGATACAAAATTATATATGAAGTCTTAGATGACTTGGAGTTGGTCACAAAACGATGCAAAGTTATTAGTTTTTCTTTCAGCACTTGTGATTGAAGGTTATAAAAGAAATCTTAATTATTTCTTAAAAAAGATTTCCCATTAAAGTCTTTTCAGTATTATTAAAAGGTATCAGAAAATTTTTAGGAACTCTCTTTCAGAAATAATATATTGAAATCCTCATGGCAGAAGCTTCGAAAAGATATGAGAGAAAAGCTCTGCTCATTCGAAATGACAATTAAATATTAATTATAGACTTTCCATAGTCTGAGGTTTTCTCAGATATCAGTCTATAACTTTTAATTATCAGTATCAGTTTAAAAAGCAAGCTTTCAGGACAATAACAAATAATCATGACAAATTTCATAGAACTCCCACCATGAGTTTGGAAGGAAACGTAAAAGCAACAAACAGATGAACATTGACTTAGATATTAATTTAAATAGTGAACATTATTAAAGGAAAACTCTAAAATAATCACAATTATTGTGATATTGTAAATTAAACCTTATTAGAAAATATTCCGTTTGTGATTTATATTAAATATGATTAAATACGATTAAAGCTCATTTCTTTCTTTTTCAAATTGCGGTTTCAAAATGTCTTGATCCCAAATGTAATAAAATTAGAAACGATAAAAGAAAAATAATACTTTATATGTATGTAAATGTTTTTTGTATTAATATTTGTATATAAATAAGTAATAACTTTAATTAAAGACATAAACTATATATAACTGTTTTTTTTTCTAATAGAAACTTTATTAACGACAACTTATGGAAATTTGAAAAGGAAATATTATTTTATTTTAAGGGAAATAAATTGAGAATTTAGAATTGAAAGAAATATCAACAGAGTTATATAGGAATATATAGTAGAATAGAAACATAAAATAAAAACACAAAAAATCGGAATTTATTAAAGAAAATCGATAATCATTTAACAAATTTCGAACTCAATCAAAAATTAATTAATTATTAAAATAATTCTCACATTTTGTTAGATTTATTTGAAACATTTTGGCAAATAACTTTTTCACACAATTTTTAGGAAACACAAGTTTTTTTTTTGGTAACGAGATGGTATGAATTTACGCAAACACTCACGCACTATTTTAGAAGAGTTTTTAAAAAAGTTTTTATTTTAAAGTTAATTAATGTCAAAATTTTGAAAACTAAAAAAAAGAAAAAAATTATAATTATTTAGGACTTTTGTGGTCAACCAGTCGAGAGTAGAAAAATGTTAAAATAATGTCAGTTTAATTAAGTACATACAACCGTTTGTTTAGTTTCCGTTTCCGCTTACGAACAAGAATAGAGGTTTATTAGGGGGTTTTATTTATAACGATAAATGGAATTTATTGTTGTTTTCATGGTGAATTTTTTTTATTGATTTTTTGGAGAGAATTTTGAAGTTTATTTTTTTATATTCATTTGGGGAGTTAAATACCACTTTATTTGAAATGAATATTTAAATTTTTAGATTTTTTCAAATTTATTACATTTTCTTCTTCAAGGATTTTATTTATTTATTTAATTTTTTAATATTTGTTGCTTTTTCTTTTTCACTAAATTTCAAAACTTTTGGATTTTTTAAAAATTTTCTTTATTTATTTTGCTTTTCTCGGTTCGATTACTTTGATTGATTTTGAAAGTTTTTATTTTTCAATTTAATAAAAAAATTTTCATTTTGTTTATTTTTAGTTTAAGAGGGTGTAGAAGGGAGTTTTAGTATTCTATATAAAAAGATTTCTTTGTTACTGAGGCGCCATAAAATGCGTAAATATGCAAACACCAACACACACACACTCTGGGATAAATGGTTATAAGAAAATATAATAATAAATAATAAAAACAACAAAAACAAAAAAAGTTCTAAATAAATGAAAATAAAACCGAAAACCAGAAACAACAAAAAATATCACAAAAAATCAACAAAATCAACAAATGGTCTGATGATGAAAAAGACTTCTTTATTTAATTCCAGTAGAACATTCTTTTCCAGCGTATTAGTAACTGTATGTGTGTGTGTGTGCCTTAGTGAAAAAAGGAGTCATCTATATTGTATGTTTGGTTTTTGATTGTAGTTGTTTTGTGGTTTAAGGCGAGTGCTATAGTGTGTATGTGTGTGTGTGTGTGAGTATTAAAAACTTAAAAACGGAAATAACAAAAACGTTTTCGTTGTTTATGAGAGTGTATGAGTGTGCAAATAAAAGTAAATAACTGTAAAAGTGTATGTTGGTACTAAGCACGCTTTAGCACAACACGCACCATACCTTACTCACACACTCTCAAGAAACCAACAACACGCACTTCTTGACTCTTCTCTAATGAAAAAAATAAACTTTTAAAATAAATTCTCAAAAGAACTCAACAAAAGAAACCGAAAATTAAACTTTACATTTTTTTCATTGATTCAGATTTTTCTCTTTTTTTATTTTAATACCGTTTTCACAAGAATCAGCTGTAAATTTTATTATTTTCTTTTAATTTGTCTTCAAAGTTTTCATTTTAAACATTTTTCTTATTTTTAAAATTTTTATTTATTTTTATTTTTTTTAATTTTCTTTAATTATTTTTCTTTAAAGTCAATTTTTCTCTTTATTTGAAATTCGGTTTTTCTTTAAGCGCGTTCGAATACGTTTTTCCAAGGAGTACAATGAAGGACTAAATGTAAAAAATTCTTATTAATATTCTCCTTGAGTAGGATGTCTGTCGTTGTGTGTTGTTGTTATTTGTGTCCCCACCATTTAGCTGAATAAGTTTTTGTAAAGCTTTTTTTCGCCAAGAAAAAGTTTCTCACTCTCTTTTTATTATAGCGGTGACAGATTTGTTGCTCTTGCTTTCAGGTTTGAGACAATTCAGCGTAATTTTTTTTTTTGCAATAAAAAAAAATAATATTAATTTGACATTTCTTTAAATTTCTATTTTGCACATGAGAAGAGAAAACTTGGGTACAATCAGGAAATTGTTAATACAAGAGAATGACAGCTGACATATTGAATTAATCATTAATTTGAATGATTAAATCGTTGGAAACGTCAAAAAGTTGTATTCTTCAGGAATTCAGAAACAGATGAATGTACTCAGTATAGACAACTTTGAATAAAAATTATAATGATATTTATCGGACCTATGGAACATCAAAATATGATAAATTTAAAAATATTATATTAATAGCTGAATGGGTTAAAAGGCGCTATATTTAAAGAATTCAGAACCAAAGGAATTTTTTCTAGAATCACCAGAGTAATTATGTTAAAGATTTACGAAATTTTGAAAATGTTGGTATCTCCAAAATTTTCCCAGTGAAACTGAAAGAATCGAATGGAGTTTTAAGGAATTTGGAATAGTAAAAAATATATTCCGAAAAGACATATTTTTTAAATAAGTGAATCTGGAATCTTAAGGAAAATGAACGAAATTAAAAATAGTAAAATCAAAAGTGATTTATATTACCGATTCTGAATTTTAAAAAGTTTATTCGGAACCACCAGAGTTTTAGAGAATTTTAAGTTTTGAAAATATAACGTATTTTTAAATTTCTAGAAAAGGAAGTCTATTGGGGTCAGACCAAAACGAAAGATCTGATTTAAAAAAAATTCAGAATAGAAAATAATTTTTTTGGAATCAAAAAATATTTGCAGGTTCTAAGTAACGCGAAAAAGGAATCATCTAAGACCCAATGAAGTATACATATTTCTGCATTAAATAAAAATTTGAATCGATCTGTTGTGATTGGCCTAAGACAATTTTTGGCCCTATACAATTTTCGAATAGGGCATGGTTCAGGAGTATCCCTAATATAAACAACGTATATAATAACTAATGCCGAGATAGGCTTTTAGATAGGCATGGATAAAGTTTACATAACAAATTAATTTATATTAAAAAAATTTAGGATCAGGCATGAACACCGTTACAAGTGGTATTTGGTGGTGGGAAGTTATTTAAGAAACACAACCGATAACAGCATTCTTACATGATTCAATGGTTGGATCTTAAAGAACATCCAATTATTAACCAAAAATAAAAATTAAAACCTAGCAAAATCGAAAGCTTCGTTCTGAAGGAATTCAGAACATATTAAAATATAAGATTCATATTCAGATTTATAAACTTATTGATTAGATCAGGAATAGAACTATTTAGTGTTTCAATAGAAGTTTATAAAAAATTTCAGGTTTGGAATAAGATGATTTTTGGACACTATTTCAGTTTTCGAGTTGGTTCCTTTGGAGTATCAAAACTGATTATAAAGAAGTAACTATTTGTCAGAATTTTCAAAAAGGCTTCCTGGAGATTTAAAGAAACAGGAGCAAGTGTCATTATAAAGCGGACTAACAAAAGAAGTTATAAAAAGTACATTTATAATCAAGTTTCATGGTAAGACGATTTCTGTAGAGGAAAATATCAGGAAAAAATATTAACACAAATGGAGAGTTGGACGAAAAAATCAAGAAGCCCAGAAAGTTTATTGGACAAGCGGAAGTCATAGGACAATCTCTAGAATGATATCTCTCTTGTTTTTACTGTCCCTGTTCGAAGGCCTTGTGAAAAACAATAACAAGAAAATGTTTGCCCAAAAGATACTATGGAAGCAAAGTAACCTACTTAATGAGCGATTTCATGAGGGAAATAATTTCAGAGAGACAAGTTATTTTTAGATTTAAACATTTACTTCCAGAACTAGAAGTTCTAAAAGGTCTAAACCAAAATACTGAAACTGAAATAAAAATATCAATCAGAATGTGAGAGAATTTGCAACTCCTACTACCAAGACTAGACGTTCAAAAAGAACTAGACTGCAATAAGAACTAAAAAAATTAATCAATGAAAAACTCCCATCAATGGAATAATGTTATCTCAGCATGTAAATTGCACGCTCAGTATAGTAAGATAGCGCCATTAATTCAAATACAATTCAATGGAAAAGCTCAGATATATTCATGATAATCATGATAAAAATGTTCAACGAATATTTATTTTACGGAAGTTAATTTAGGTTGCGTTATTATCGACTTCTTTGACATAATGGATACAATTGAATACCTTTACAAAAAAAACATTCGAGCAGGTGATCTGGATCAGTTCTAAATTTTTAATATGCTAAACTAAATTTGCTTTTTGTTGTAATCCGTTCACATTTATTAGAAAAATTTACAATTAATTTTGGGGTTTGCTCAGTCATAAGTCTATAACTATTTTATATTGAACCGATTTTTTATCTTAAAAGCGATTTTCGCAGAACAACAACAAACCGTTCTAAAAACAACTCTACATAAGAATGAAAGAGCAGAGGCATATGATAAAATCGACTCAGATTTTAACATATTCTCTTTGGGATCTTCCTTTTGTTACAGTGGAATGATAACGTTAATTATTGTTGTTGCATTCTTATAATGATTTATTATCAATCATACAATATTTGCTAACAATATTTATTCTCGTACATTATTCTGAAACATTTGAAGAATTTCCTCAAATTTTATTATTAATAAATCATTTCTGATCACCTAGAAATTATTTATTCCATACAAATTGCTTTTGGCCCCCTATAAAGCCATCTCTGGCCTAATAGCATGTTGTCATTGATACTGCCTTTTTTTCTAAGCAAAGAAAATTGAGTTATTGACAACTCATTTCACCAAAAAAAATTACCCAGAAATAATAAAATAAAAAAGTGAAATCTCCGAAAAAAATACTATTAAAAATTTATCAGATTTCATTAAATAATGCATCAAATTAAATCGATTTATATATATTCGATTTCTTTATAAAATCACCAACAGACAACAACTTCAACAGTTGTATTTATGGCAGAGAAGAAGAAAAAAAACGAAAAACACATTTTCTGATGACAAAACATAATGAAAAAAAAAGGATTTTAGAAAAAAATTTGGTCTTACATATTGGAAAAATTTTCGCAAAATGTTCACGTATTTTTCACTTTTTACGTTTTTGGTTTTAAATATTTTAAAACACTTTTTTAATTTTTTTTCGAAAACACTTTCACTTTATTTTCACAATATTTTTATAAATTTTTTTTTTTTTCAGTTTTTTTTTTAATTTTATTTTGTCTTGTAATTTATTATTATTTTTTCTCCTTGTGATTAAAGAAAGTCTACAGTCATTGTATTTTTTGTTGTGTGTGATTATATGACTTTTGCTTAGAAATGATTAGTTTTCATGTTTCCTTACTTCTTTGTCATTTATTTCATTTCTTTCTTTTATTCCTGTTTTGCCTTCTTACTTCTTCATTCGTACGTATTTTATGCGCACATTTTTATACATTATACAGTTATTCATTATTCATCGTTATCTACTCTCCACTTTCTCTCATACTCTCAACCTTGCTAAGTTTGATGTCATCCCTTCGTAGCTTTTGATTAGCATAAAATACAACTATGTTGTAAAGCTTTAGCTGATTAAGTTTCAAAGTTTTAGGGGGAGATTTAAAAGCGCCCTCTAGTTGTCTAATAATAAGATTTTACCGTTAGAAATGTAAAAACTGTTATTTTTGAGCTTAAGAAAGCTTTGGGTTCTCAGGGTTCCGGGTTTTAAAACAATTATTGGAGGGAATATTCTCGTTATTGTGGGAATCTTTAAAAATTCATGCTAAAATGAAAACAGACAGGGAATTTTCTTATACCCTTCATCACCACAAGTGTTGATGAGGTTATATTAACTTTGTCATTCTGTGAGCAGCATTCACGCGTTAATATAATTTAACTAATTTCTAAACAGATCGTGGAATAACTGAAAATAACATTCCCTGTTTTTATTATAAATCGTGTTCTTCCTTAATGTCCGTAAATGCCGTTAGTCGATCCTAGACATGACTGAACTAAAAAATGATACCTCCTAAATAATTTTTCTACATATTAAGTTATGTTATACACTGATGTATATACCTATAAACGCATTAAATTTCTTTAAAACTCTTGTTTCATCTTTGTTCTTATCATCCAAAAATAAAGTTAAAGTTTCTAATTTAAACGATATATTTCACTACGTTTGAAGATGGCGAAGAAAACTTTTTTCTCCGATCACAAAAATATCTTAACTAAATTATTTGTATGACCAAAAATGATCCCATAGAGAAATGGGTTGTAAAATTAAACGTTCCGAAAGCTATCGAAAATTAATGATCGACTCTCGAAAAAATATATTTTCTAATTTGTGCTTAAGAGTCCAGTACATTATGATACTATTACATATGTAGGATTTATGCGCCTTAAAGTAACTTTTTTGGGGAGATAATACGGGAGTTACAGGAAATTGTGAGATTTAAGCCCTCTAAGGGAATATTTTTAAAGGGAATTGTATGGGACCTATGACAAATAATGAAACAATCCCCGTATGATTTGGCACATCATTTTTGAATACTTTAAGAATTATTTGTGCCAAATTTTATAAAAATCGCTTTATATTCAGTACTTCTATGAGCTTAAAGCCATACTTGTATGTGGCCAGGTAAATGAAAGTCAAACGGTATTTTAAAAGTGCAATATTTTTTCTGTGCGTTACAAACTTAAGCACAAACGCATTACACACCAACCACCTATGGTGTTGTGGGGTATAAGAAATCATAAAATTAGTGCCAAATCCAGTTTTTAGAGCGTTGCTGGGCGTACCCCTCCCCATGGTCCCACTCGTCCAACATTTTGTCCTGCAAAACAGTTCATTGAGGAACTTGTTGGGACTAAATTTGAGAGTTCTCATTGTTGTTGTTCTCTAGATATTCGAAAATCAATATTTGCTTTCTAAAGAGGGGACCTTTCCCCCAGGTCCTACATGTTCTACGCTTTATCCAGTGAAAGAGTTCCTTAATCAAGTTATTAAGAACATATTTGGGAACTCTCGCTGTTATAGTTCTTTATATAACAATAATTGCTTTGTATGCTGGTACCCCTCTCCCTGGTCTAGTCCTAAATAGCTAAGAAACGGCAATATAGGATTTTTTGGTACTTTCAAAATTTTTTAATGTTACTCTATTTTTATTGGTAAATATTAATTGGTGTATGTACTAGAATGAAAATTGATTAAAATTAACCAAAGAAGATTTTGTGGTACTTTATGAAATTTCCTATGGTACTTTTTGAATTCTTTGACTTAATTAACAAAAAATCATAAAACTGGTTATACATCCATCCAAATAAAAAAATAATTAACTAGAGGTTATACTATTTGGATCTTTTGAAGGTATTATTTGGTGATTTTGACAGTAATAAACAAAAATGGTACTTTTTTATTTTAGGTTTTCCCCTAAACAAGTTACGCGTAAAACGGTAGATATATCTTTTGTTTGTATAAAAAACGTACTTCAGATTTTTTTAAAATATTCAGTGTCAGAAAAAATATCGATTGTTCTCAAAAATTTACAGTTTTTTAGTACAAAATTATAAATGAAAAAACTTCATTTTTGAAAAATTATTATTTCCTCAATCCCACTGTGCTTCCTTTAACGGGTTTTCTCAATTTGTAGTAGAATAGTGTACGCATACATTGTAAATTGTAATAGATTAACTACAAAATATAACATGTAACGGCACTTGTATCACACACACAATGAGAAAATTTTCAAACACAAGAATGTAACGACAACAATAAGAGAACTCAAATTGTTCTATAAACATTTGCAACATTACAAATAAATACGAGAATACAAAGTCCTTAAAACACCTTCAGGGCTCCATTAAACGATAAAATAAATACAAGAACAAACAAAAAATACTCGTACAATTTAATATAAGAAAAAGAGGAAAAATCACCCTTAAGGTCTTTAAATACAAATGAAATGCTGACAGAAATTGTTGTACAACGAAAATGGCAAAAAGGATAAAAAGAAAAAAAGCAAATCAAAGAAAAAATGTAGAAAACATAAGAACCACAATTTAACAACAACAACAAAATGCCAAACATAAAAAAGGGGAGAAATAGTAACGACGGACCAAAAACAACAAAAATAACGATATCAAACAGAAGCAACCAAAACAAAAAAACGAAAAAATCAAAAACAGAAGAACATTTTTTGAAAAACAACCACCCACCCAACAACAACAACAATAAAATACAGAACTGATGTACTTATTGTATGTCTACAACACTTATTTGAATGTGTGTGAATATGTTTGTTGCTAAAGGGTCTCAATGTAAGCGTGTGTGTATGAGTGAGTGTGTCTACTAGTTACAATTGTCTATTTGTTATAAAGACAATACAAGAATATGAACTAACTAGTTAACACAACAGAGTATGATGAAGATGTAGAACAAAAAGCAAAAACAAAAAAAAAAAAGAAAACATGACAGAAATGGAAAAAAATTTAAAAGCAAAATAAAGCAGCACGCGCTCAGAAGGTAAAATACTCTCTGGCAACGCAACGTATGTATGTACGTGTTACCACTACTACAACACAGACACAAAGTAAAAGCACAACAAACCGTAAAGCATCGCGTAAAGGACAATTGTATACAATATAACACAACTACACACATCCACGCACACTCACAGATATTTGAATGGACGTTTATATTAACAAAAAAGGACAGACATGAAATACACACAAATACACACACACCGAATAGAAACAGAAATAAACACCACAAATATATTTATGTCTGTCCATACAAAATCGATGTATAAAAGTTTATTTGTATGAATGTCTATATGTATGAATGTTTGTATATATGTAACTCTGTTTGGTTGATGGTGTTAACAATACAGGCGCATAAAGTAAAATTCGATTTATGACCAACACATGGAAACAAACAAACAAACAAACAACAACGATATTCAGAGCAAATACACAAAAGTAATAGAGAAAGAGAGCGAGTTAAAAATTATATATCATATGAAACAGTTATAAAATAGTATGAAATCATTAATCGGAAATGGTATATTTTTTTGGAATTAAAGTTCAAATAATTCTAAATCGAATCCAAGATTCAATATTTAATCCGATTCTTCAAAACCAACGCTTGAATTTCAAGTTCCTTCTGATACCGATCTAAATATTTTATACAATATTTCTTTACCGTGGTTGAGGGTATTAAAACAAGGCGCTTAAAGTTGTCGATTATTGTTAGATAGAACCATACAGTCGACACGATTCAATAGTGGTGATTTTGATATTGAATGATGAGGAATTGGAAATATACTTGAAAATTGTTATCAAACGCAAGAAGAAATTACATTGTATTTGGGAGTCAATTCCCTACATTTAAAAGCATTAGAACGTTTATAAGTCGAGAGATGTTAGAGGAGATTATAAGTATCAGCAAAATCAATGACACATCCGATTATATATGCCAATCATCACACAATGTGAGCGCTGTTCATGATGCCAATGTAATATTCATTGTGTTGGTAGAATTAGGGTCGGAATATATATGCTACCAGAAAGATTAGACAAAGTAGTGACTAAATATGGGCAATATTTTGGCAAATCAAAAAAATTGTTTGTAGACAAATGAACGATCAGTTTCTTTGTGCTAAATTGAGAACTGAGATCTGCAGAGAGTTTCTGTACGTAAGTTAGTGAAAGTAGACAAATTAGTTTGTTTCCTCGGGATAAATCAGCGAACACGGATATAGATTCATGGTTGTAGAGAATATTTTGCTACCCAGGATAGCATCATCCAAAGTCTTTAGTTACTTTCATCTACAAACAATATACAAAACGCTTGACAGAAAAATGAAACTCTCCGTGGTAAAAGGCGATGACTGAAGGCAACGTTCGTGGTATTAACCATTACGAAGAAGACATGTTTAGATCTATAAGAAAACTTTCCAATATTAGTGAAACAGTGCAAGGACGTATCATTATAATAACAGTTCTCTCTAAAATAACTGAACTTATATCGCATCTAATGCATACGCGTGACATGTAAAGCAGTCCCCTTTAAAAACATACTGCGAAGCTTATCGTAAAATTGAACATGAAACAGTGACAACCATGTTGGAATAGAATTCCGACACGGACCCGAACATTGGAAAGATCAAGATAATGGATTTGTGTGGAAACCACAGGTCGCCTAAATGCCATGGATTACGCAGATATTATCTAGTACACAGATACTTTCTTCAATCAATATACTTAAGAAGCATTACTCATCCGATATTTTCATGGTAATATAAAATACACACTTTGGTATGGATACGAATGCAGTCACTTGTAACATATCCCTCACATGTTACAAGTGACTGAATTCTAAGTTTCGTAAGTTTCGTATAAACATGAGCAAACTATCAATATCCTAATTGTATTCTGAAATAGAAGTATAACTAATCAAAAGGGCTTTGAAATATAACAGGATGTAAAATTCTTGACCATCAAATAAAAAGACAAAAATTTCGATTACTGATCCTCGCAAATTGCTATAAATTGGACGCCGCAAAGGAAAACAAGAAATGGAGAACGAAGTCATTAATTTAGACAAAGCCAACAAGATACGGATTGGGCGCGACATGGTGTAGTGGTTAAAGTGCTTAAGTCAACAGAAGAAGTACTTCAAGCATCCCATGTTAGAATCTTACCACTGTTAAAAATTTTCAACTTGATACTGTGAAATATATCTGACCACAAACGAAAATTCTCAATGTCAAAAAGACGTGGCTTTATTTCCCTTTCAAAAAGATCGTAAAAGCCCCACTTATGCACCCAAATACTGACAACATTAATATAATTAATAAACAGCAGAGTACGGTCAATATGAGAAGACACCAGCAAGAAATGACAGATTAGCAATGTTCCCAACCACTAAATCACCTATAGGTGGACGGTTTTAGAGAACGTTAAAGAGGAAACCACATTATCCTGAAATTAAAATGCAAAAATATGATTGAAAAAACTGAAAAAAGCTGAATAATAGGAACCACTATTGATTGCTATAGGAACCACCAGCAAATATTTAGATGATTCAACAAAAATTAGAGACTTAATGAAAACGTTGGCTCTAAATAATAAAATTAAAAATTTTCATAAGGAAACAAATATAATTTTAAAACTAAAAAAAATACAAATCATAAAATGCGATGTCGAAATTAGAAGTCTAAAGTATTTCAAAATAATAAATCAGATAAATTCTATATAAAATTTTGAATAATTCGAAAATCTTAATTAATAATTTTCTAAACGAATTTACTCCTTCAAAACACTGAACATGAGGCGAATTTATACAAAATAAAATAAATGAGGATGTTAAGGATTTAGTAGAGGACTAAGAGAAGATACCGTCATCATCATCATCAACGACAACAACAAGAACACACATGTACATTTAACAAAAAAAAACGGCAATAACATTTACTCTATAAAAATTGTATTAAGGAAAATCTAACAGAAAAAAAGGGGAGAAGAAAGAGGACGATAAATAAAGAAGAGAGAGTTATAAATACGAATATGAAAAGGAAAAGAAAAAGGGGGATAACGGGCTTTCAATAAAGCAAAAACCACGGTAAGAAAACAGAAAACAGCAGGAATGTTAGCGATAGCAGCTAAAGCTGGCTGACTGACTGACTGAAATGGTTGTGTTATATTATCGAGTACTTAGGGATATAGAGAACATATAGAAAATATATTTGTTAGATGCATAAGTTTATGGGTGCGTGTGTTAAATGGGTGAGTGTGTATGAGTTTTTGTTAGTATTTATGGCGAAAATGGCTAAAGAGAAGGGCGAATCCTGTGATTATGTTATGTTGATGTTATTGCCGTATGGCGACTGAAACAACTACAAAGGCAAACTACGACAATGTTTACGACGACGACGTAAACGACAACAACGAAAGCCAACCATGAGGTGGATATGAAATGGGTGGCAAATAAACTTTCGCATACTGACAGCAACTTTCAAACCAACCATAAATAAAAAACTTTTTCATTCCGACGACTGCGAAAACGGCGAATGACACGAAATACCGAAAGAAAAAATTCACGGTGACTGTAAATGGAAAAATATTTATCATAAAGAAAAAAATACTTCAAATTTTACTTACACACAAAAAATTCATACATGAAAAATATTGTGCATTAAATTCTAATAAAAAATCAAATTTATTTTAAATAAAAATTCCGAAAAAAATAAATAACAACAAAAAAGTAAAATGTTTTTAAAGAAATTTAAATTTCAAATATTAAACAAAATACAAATTTAAAGGAAAGGTGAAGTAGTGTCTTTCATGTGGAAAGAAGGAAAAAAGTGAATATTATTTCTTTTTTTTTTTTGTGGTATCATCTTGAGTGAGTTTTCTATGTCTAAGGATGTAAAGGCAGGAAAAATTCACCAAAAAACATGGATAAAATAAATTTCTAGGAAAAATCTATAAATTTTGAAGAAATATTTTTGAAATAAATATTTATTTAAATAAAAAATATAGTGAATATAATAAAAAAGTAAGCAAAGATTTTTTGGATACAACTTCCGGCAAACGGAAATGGGCGTTGGATTAACTCCCCAAGGAGTCTCAAATTTTTTTTAAAGGAATACTTACAAAAAATTAAATGAAAAATTGTCTAAATATAAAAAATTAATAAAAATTTATTAATAAATTAAACAAAATTATTTGAAATGTGAAAAAATATAAAAATTTTACAAATTTTTTCAATGGGAGTGTTCCAAAAGTGTAGAAGAAGAAAAAAATCCAACACAGGACGACGACGACAAAGAAATTTTGCACACTTACACACAAATAAACACATTTACATACATACACATATAATAAATATAGAGTCGCGTTAAGCCATGTCGCGGATCGAAACGTCGCGGGTGTACATAGAGAATGGAAAAAGAGTATAAAAAGTAAACGCAATCAATTACACCGAGAAAAAAATAATAATAAAACATAAAATAAAACATAACAACAAAATAAAGGCAAGAAATAAGTGTACTTACTACAAATACACTTAAACACACATACACACAGACAGACACTCAGACACACACGGACTCTTTTAATACACTAGAATACACTCAGCGTTTGTGAGAAAGTAAGTGAATATACAAAATAACCGTTAGTTTTTACTCGATAACGAAGAAAAACAGAAAAACACAACAAAAATCAAAATAAGCAATAAAAAAAAGAAAAAATCATTTACACTCACACACAAACATATGACAACAGAAATGTCAGAAAAGAAATGAATAAAGTGTAAAGAAGAAATAAAAGCAAACAAGAATAAAATAATAACAACAAACAAGCGAAAAAAAATCCAATAAATTCTCATAAATCTCTAAAAATGAAATAAAATATTAAAAAAAATCCTTTACTAAACAAAGAGAGCAAAAAAATATTAAGAGAGAAGAGAGCAAAAAAATGACAGAGAGAGAGAAAGTTATAGTGAAAACAGCCCCCCATTTTTCACAACAAACAAACAAATAACAATAATTTCTCTAAATTTTAAAAGTTAAGGTGGTATGTGTGAGAGTGTTGTAAACAAGGATATAAAAGAAAATCTATGAAAACAAAAACCACCAAAAATCCAAAAGAAAAGAGAATGAGAAAATGTGAAATAAAATATAAAGTGAAAATAAAAGAAAAAAAGAATATAATTATAAAAGAAAATTCATAACAAAAAAGATGAGAAAAGGATAATCCAAATAATAACAACAACTATTAAATCAAGAATATAAATAATAAAAGATAAATGAAATATTCACACACACATTTAATACAATCATTTGTACTTTATAATTCTTTTTTTTCTTTTTGTTCAGATCAGAAACAATACAAAGTTAATGTACCATTGAAATTTTTTCGTTAAATTTACTTTAATTTTTTTTCCTCTACACCCACCAAATTCATACACACACATACACATATTCGTACAAACATGCATAAATAATTTTCCATATGAGGAGCAGCGTATTTTGTAGTAAAAGCTGTTCAAAATTTTACAAAAAAAAATATTTGGAATTTTATTTCCATATTGTTTGTGGTTTTTAATGATTTCAGTTTTCAAAATTGAAAGATTTAAAAATTTATCATGAATTTAAAAAATGAAGAGTTGAGATCAAAATAAAAGATTTAATTACTGTTTTCAATGTCTGTTAAGTTTGTAGTAGGTCAGACCAGACAACATATGTTGACAATAAATGGCAGGTTCAAGAGTTTTAAATTAGAAGTTCTTGTAAAATTTATTTTAACCCGATATATTTTCTAATAAAAAAGATAACTAGTTTTATATACAATATATATTTATCATTAGCTTTGAATTGGAACCGACTTTTTATCTATATATATTCGTTAAAAATTTGTTTTATTATATCAGAAGATGAATTTCTTTTTAAAAATCTCTTTAATAACTGTAAAGATTAATTGAAGTCCGTTGAATGTTACTAACTTTCACGAACCCGCTTAAGCAGATAAAAAATATTCCATTTTTATTTTTTATCCTTTTCAATTTGGATTCTTTGCAATTATTGCAGCTCATGTTTCCCATAAAGCTAAATTTATACTCTATATCACTCGATGTTATAGCCTTCAACGGGATGACGCCGAAAAATCTTTTTTTCCGGTAAAATATGCCAAAATTACGTAGTCCATAATATTTTACTATTATTGTTCCCTCAATGCACTAAATTCTATTAAGTTTCCTATCACAGTTTCCGATATATGTGACATTAAAAATATTATTAAAATGGGGACTATCAATACCTCATACTCTATTCAAAACTTTTTAGTCCTTAATATTTTGATTTTTTTGTCCATTGAGACAATTTCAAGAAATTAACCTTTAAGAGATTGTCTCAGATATCGGTCTAAACTTTTTTCCTAATTTAGAAGATTTTAAGTAAGAAACATCGCAAGATAATAACAAATACTTTCATTAAGCTCTACATGAAAGAGTGTAACAGTCGATTAATTATTGACTGATCCTCGGAAGCTTGGGTAGCGTGTTTTCTATTTGTTTTTCGGTGTCACCATAATACTAAAGTTTTTTTGGCAGACTTATACACATTAAGGTAATATTCGGAAGTGGGTCATGAAAGTGAAATTCGGACTTATACAAATCAGAACAAATTTGTGAGTTTTATGAGCTTAAAACCCCATTCCTGACACATTTGTGTAACTCTACGAAATTCTATAAAATTGTAGTACTCTCAACGTTTATATGGATAGTCGTCCAGCCGGACAGATGCGCGGACGGATATTGATAAATCAATTTAGAAAGTGGTTCTAAACTAGGTAGGGTATTAAGATTAATTTCTATTTTTAGGAAATGAACCCATTTTATTTAAGATAAGGCCATGGAAAACCTGATCATATATAATATTCATCTCTTGTAGTTTTCGGGTTAAATCTTGTAAATAATATTTTTTCTTATCATTTTAAAATTGTAAATATATTAATAACCTTCCTAAGAAGTTATAGTTTACGATATTAGGGACCAATGGACTTGTATCTAAGTTTTTTGTAATATTAAGGAATCCAAAGCTTCCTATGGAGGCAAGGTATAGCAATGAACGATTAGCACAACTAGAACGATTATGATCAATATTCATAATTCGTAAAGAGGTGTATGGAATAAATTAGCATTTAAAATTAATTCCCTTTATTAAAGATATTCCAATTAGGAAGTTGCTCAGATATTGGTGTGAACGTTTTTTTCTTATATATCGTTTTTTTATTTATAAATTTACTAGCAGACCCGGCAAACGTCATTTTGCCAAGACAAATTTTTAGGCCGTTGCTGGCCTTTACCAAACATTCATGTTTTATTGCCATACAATTTTATAGACTATTAGTAATTAAAATTAGCTTTGTATGGGAGGAACCTCCCGCCTGATCATATAAGTCCTATTAGTAATGGTGTCTCACAGTAGCATAATTGGTGCAAAGTGTTAACACCTTCGCTGTAATAGTTTCTTAGATATTCGATAATCAATATTTACTTTGTATGGGAGGTACCCTTCCCCCTGGTCCTATCCGTCTAACGTTTTGTTTGGTAAAACAGATCCTTAAGAAAGTTATTAAAATCAAATTTCAGAACTCTTTATTTATTCTTTATTAATCTCCTTGTCCTATCTTTCCTATGTTTTGTCCAGTAAAACAGTTCCAATATTTGCTTTGTATGGGGAGTACCTCTACCCCTGGTCCTATCGAAATTTTTTATAGCCTATGTTACTTACTTTTCGTGTATATCAGGATTATTCTGTAAAAATTTCATCAAAATAGACCCAGATTTTTGGGAGTCTATACGTTACATATATACAGATTAGTATGGCAATGAGAGTGTAAGAATTTATTATTGAATTCTGAAGTTACAATTGCACCGATTTTGATTGGTGAGGTTTTAATTAAACTTTCTACCGCTTAATTTGATACAGTGAAGTGTATAAGTATGGTGAACTTATCTTGATGTCAAATAACTTCATTAAATTCATTAATTATTTCTCAAAACAAATCTTGAAATATGGGTTCCATGGATTCTTAATTCTGTAGTGGAATACTACGATTACAATTTTTTAAACGCCCTGAAAACTAGTTTAGTAACAAAATCTGAAGTCAGTCTTTTCTTTTTTAGTTTGAATTCTATTAAGACCTCTTTCCTTTTATATTTTAATTTATATCATTTATTTTATCGATTGGGTTCTTTATCTTCATGTGTTAAAGACATTGTCTCTGAAATGAGAATAATCACCCAAAACATGGATGGGATCAATGTACAACCCATATTAGATCAGTGTAAATTTCCACTTTTAATTTCTAAATACCATTCGGCTGAATGTCAGTTAGAGCTCAGGCCTTCAGAATTTTCGATCACTTCTCAACCACAAAAAATCCATGTGAAAATTGCCGCAATTTTGGTCACTTCGGATAAAAGTAAAGAAAAAAAGATTTTGAAGAAATTTTATATAGCGGAAGTCACAAGAATTGAGCTGAATATGCCTTTAATGTCTAATAGTTAGACAATAGGAATTGCTGGAAACTGGTGGGTTTTCTGAAAATCAAAACACCGGTTAACCGGTTTCCAGTTTCGGTTATTGAATACACTAGTTTTAAGTCCCCAAAATAACTTTTTATTTTAAGTTTAGGGATCCTTAAACAAATAAGTAAAATGTAAAATATTGATTCAAGAAGTTTGAAATTCGATAGGTTATGTAAGTAGGTCTATACACGTAAACCTTAAAATATATACATGTATGTATTAACTCATCAGGGATCATATCAAAAAATGTCTTTTGAAAATATTAGTAGAATATGATTGTGTGTAGTTCTAATTTTCACTCAAGAACATTTCAAATTTAGCATGAAATCATAAAAATTAACAGAAAACCACAAACAAGAAATAATTTTATATAAAAATTAATTTCTTTTACAGCTAAAATGAATTCGTAAATTTAATAATAAAATTAAGAAAATTATACAAAATTGTATACGAAATTTTTTCAAAAAACAAAATCCTCCCACGAAAAAAAAGAAACAGAAACAATCTTTAAAATTAAATCGATCGCTTAGAAAAAGAATTTAAGAGCTACGCAATGTCCAAGTCGAACGCCGATTTTAGTGCGTTCGACTTTAATGACAGCTCGGATAATTCAGATGTTGAAACACGTGGGCCATTTCTTAGTCGAGTGGCCCTAAGCGGAAATACAAATAAAAATTTAACGAGTAATAATAACAATATCAATAATAGTAACAACATAAACAACAATAGCAACAGTAACAACAACAACCTTAGATCAGGACATCATAATACGAATCAACAACAGCAACAACAACTTAACAATTCTAGTCATTTAACCAGTAGTGCTTCCAATAGTAGTGCATCCAGTAGTGAAGATGAAGGTGAAGGAATCAATGATGATAATGTTGTTAATAGAACAACTGAACAACAAAATCAACAGCAGCAGCAACAACAACAACAGCTGCATCAACAGCAATTGCTGTTGCAACAACGGCAAAGACAACAACAGCAACAACTACACGAAGCCATTAATGGCTCAAACATTAATGAACATCTCCATGACAACAACAGTAACAGCAGCACTAGTAGCAGCAGCAGTAGTAGCAGTTCGGCTCCTAGAGGTTCTAGTGCTAGTGGTAGAGCTGGTATTGGCGTTGGGCTTGGCGGATTGGGCATTACTAACACACAGCAACTACAACAAAATGCCACTGGCAGCAATGCTCAACAGTCTCATAATTCAGATGTCTTGTTAATGGGCACCATGGGTACAAGTGGTAGTGGCCCAACAACAACAACAACTGCTACAACAAATGGCTTAACTGAAGATAATGTTGTTGCAAAATCAATGGGTAGCAATAACAACAACAACAATAATATGAATAACATGGATGGAATGGATGCCAGAGATGGCAATGGTGAAGGAGATGGTTTAGCCTCAAGTCTTAACGAATCGAATGCCACAAACCATAATAATGCCAACATCAACAATAACAACAACAATAGTAATAGTTGCAATGTTAACAGTTTACTCGATTCAGCTCTGGCAGGTAGTCATCATCATCTTCAGAACAATGGACATTCGAATGCCAGCAGCCACTGTAATGAATTGGTACGCAGCAGTAGTAGTGCCAGCTTAAGTAATGCCAGTCTCAATCATCATACGGGTGGTGGTGGTAGTGGTGGCGGGGGTGGTGGTAGTGGTAGTATTATAGGTGGCGGAGGATCCAACGGTGCTGGTGGTGGTAGTGTAGGCGGTGGTGGTGGGGGTAGTCTTTGTGGTGTACCCACATCCGGCTCTAGTTATGCACTCTCTGCTGCGGACCGTAAGAAATATCGTCATCAGAATTTCAGTAAAAACATTTATATTGGAACGAAAAATGCTGAGAAATGGGAATATATGCGAACACGATTACATTTTAAAAATGATGTCGAATTTGTGGCATATCTACTCAATTTAGCTGATAATGATGGTGAACGTTTGGCAAAGTAAGTAGAGAATCTTTATACAAATATAACAACAAGAAAAAACACTGATAACTGTATGCATGCAATTTAGTTATTAAGATGCTTTTGGGAGAAAAATTGTGGAAATAGAGATTTAAGTTGTGTTGATAGAGTCATATTTTTAAGGTTTTGTAATCGCTTATTCTAATTCGAATCGAAATTGTTTTCAATCATAAAAGATTGGTAGCCAACATAACATGATGGAATCTAAAGCATATTAAAATGTGTCCTCCTCTAAAGAGTTCTTGAATAATTTATATCAGAATTATGTATTCAACTAAAAATCAGTCCATTCTATTAAAAGAAATATATATTAAACTTGCAACATGAATATCATTTGTAACAATTTTATCTTAACATGGGATCATCTGCCTTGAAAGGGAGCCTCATCTTTACCTCATAGCAAAGACCCCAAAGGTCTTGCATTTATTAAGATCAGATCGATCTTTTTCAATAAAGCCATTTCATAGCATGATAATTCTCATAATGCTTTAATCGGTGATTAAGATCGCTTAGACATAGAGACATTTAGAGCCACAAAAAATGAAAATTTATACGGAACCTTAAGGTCACTTATTGAGGAATATATTTAGATATTTTACTTAAATTAACAACAATATAAAGGCCCAAATAACACTCTTAATCTTTCCACTAAAACTTTTATAGAGATTCGCACATTCGCAGCGTTTCATCTCCCGGTACATACGAAAAGCAAAGCATATTTTGCGACAAAAAAATGCTCCTGTTTTGAGGTAAAAAATTGATTAGTTAATGAAATGGTGGTCAGAAGTAGTAAAGTGGCAAGACATGGGTAATGAGAGAAATGAGAAAAAAATCCTACAAGCGTTTACGAAATAATTTATAACCGATCTCTCAAGTTTTGTCGATCGTTTCCATCTTGGAAAGTTGTAACTACATGTCTGGATATACATTATGATCGTTTTAAGTTAATTTTTCTCCTTAAGCGAATATATGATTTTCGATACAGGTGTCCTATCGTAAGCTGACCCGAAATACAAAACACCTTTCTGATTCTACTAAATACCAAGCAATAACTTGTCGTTTTATTTATGAATTTTCGGACCAGCTTCATCAAGCATAATTTCTGATATCCGAAATAGTCTTTCAAAGACTTTCTTCTTCATATTATTTGGACCCTTTATGTAAGAAAAAGACTCCCAATCATAATGTAATTTTCATCTCGACAAGTAACGGTACAAATTCTTCATCTTCAAACCTCTTTCACAGACTGTTCTCCTTCTCTAAGTCTTTCAGCTTTATGTATATTAGAACCTAATTCCTTTGCTTTCGAATGAAATGCAATGTTTTAAGGGAAAGAAAATGACATACTGTGAGAATAGCAACGACCACATCATTCGTCAAGGAAAAACGACAATTCCTCAATTATTTCACTTTAGCTCCAAAATCACTGCACAAGCCATTCTTCAGAATTATTTGGACTGATACATGTTGTCCATAATTTCTTACAATCAGTCGATTAATTTCCGCAACCGTTTTTTTATATAAAAGATTCAAAATTGACAATAATATAGGGATAGAGAAATCTGATTCCTGTCCCACTAAGGGCTATAAGCAACTATGTTGGACTTTATATATTTCCAGCTTGCATCGACTTTAAGTTCTTGCCAACTTCTGATATTCTGTAGTTTAGTAAAGATCTTCCAATAAAGGCTTTCTGCATCGATCGAAATAAATTTTAGCAGAAATAACCAGGCTATAAGACGGGTGGAACAATCTTTAGTATTTTTCTTCCATAAGCGTTTGTCAACTTTGGAATATATTGGTCAATCCATATGATGTCCACTTAATTTTTCCGGGAACTTAATTTCCAAATAATAATCAGACTATCCTTATAACATTGGAATCCTTTATTTGTAATAGTTTTCACGCTCCTGTTTAATTTAAGCAAAAAAAATAATCTTTATGTTCACTTTTTTCTCTGATATTTTTGTTTGGTGAACACTTTGCCACAAAGTAAAGTTACGAAAAAAAAAACTTCGAAAATAAAATAAAAATAAAAACAATTTACATTAAAGTTTATTTTTTTAATGGCAGTTTACAAGAAAACAAGGGAAAATTTTTAAAAACAAGAAAAAGCTGAAAAAGAATTGTATATTTATGTTTACTTGTCGTGTGGATCATTGCAATGGCACTCTGGTACTCTTTCCCTTCTCTTTTTTTTTTTTTTTTTGGCTGGAAAATTGTTCATACTTTAGTTTAGTGTAGTTGCACGGCATTTCATTGCATTCATTGTAAATTACATGCTCGATAATCGTGACGACGACAACGACATTGGCGATGATGATGATAAGGACGATGATAATGTTTTTTTTTTTTTCTTTTTGTTGCAACTCAGCTCATGATGACGATAATGAAGTTCATGATTGCGATGTTGCTTTGTTAGCGGAAGCGGAAATAAAAACACAAACGTAACGAACATACAAAGAAGTGCACACAAGTTTTACGAAAAAAAAAAAATAATAAATGAAAATAATAAAACAAGCAACTGCAAGAGCAAACAACAACAAAGTAAGAAATAAAAGAACACAACAACAAAAATTATTTACACCAATTTCACAGTGTGAGTTAAAAACTCATTCGCATGATATTTCATGTTTTTTATTACTCTTATTTTTACGCGGTTGTTTGTTTGGCAGCGTAGATGAATGTGTATGTGTGTGTATTTCTTGCAATTTTTGTCGGTGCACATTTTTAATGCGTCCCTTGTTTTTGTAGTTTTTTGGTCAGAATTGTGCAACAAACAAGAAAGAAAAAAAAACATTATGAAAAACAACGCCAAAATGTTAAAAAGAAAATTTTATACGAGGGTAGGATGAGCAGAAAAAGTAAAATTATTTCAGAAGACTTCTATCGAAACCACAAATGCATAAATGTTGGTCAAACGAATACAAAAACAACGACTTGTATCCTTGTAACCTTCTTATTAGGGTGGTCTCTGCCCTGTTCTGTTCAAAGTTGGTCAATCATTATTTTCACTATTTTAAACATTAAAATCGCTTTGTAGAGGTAACAGACAATTTCCCACGATTCCTCTTATCGTTCAAACATTTATTAATCAAACCATACATTTCGAAAATGTTATTTTAAAATTCGTTTGAAGACCGCATAATTATTGAATCTGTAGAATCGACGTAAGGAAGTCTCTAACCCTACATGAAGGGAGCAAAAAGTGATTTTTTTTATTTGTGAAGACTCCGATTTCTAGCATATATTGATCATGAATCTTTGAGGTCTCTTGTAAGGATCATCGATCATTGAGGATCATTTAACTTATTTTGCGGCAAAGCACAAGTAGTGATTTATGATTTTAACCAAAGATATTTCGATTTGCGCTAAGCTGGTACCACAAAATTAAATTTAATGGATATTTTTAGACAAAATGTCTATTGTCTTCACAAATTTTTTAGGGCTGACTTGCCAATCAGCAATACCAATCATTTAGCTGTAGGAATACAAATAAAGTTTGACTTAATGGTATTAATTTTAAGATATCTTCTTGGTAAATCCAGTCCAACTGATTCTAATCAGAACTGTTCAGTAGATTATTTCTAAGGCAGCTTTGTGTCAGTTTATCCTTACGACCTGACGCATAATCCAGCTGCAATGTCTACTTCTGAATTTAGTATTTAATACTCTTTAATAACAATTTCTTAATAAGGTTGTAACATATGACATTCCAACTTCTTGTTGACACATATGGAAGGCATTGATGCCATTGTGAGGGACTCACTGCCTTTTTCTGTCTGTGTAAGATTTTCAAATTTTAAGAATTTGTATAATTTTGTCGTAATCAAGTAATAAATCAAGGTTTTTTAATTTTCAAATTGGACTTTGTTAAACCTCCAACAAAACACACAATTTATTATACGGTAGATATCACAACTACCCGAGAGTCATATTTCAGTATAGTATTTCCGAGATTGTTCAGTTTATTTAATTTGATGAACTAGCGCATAAACCTTCCAAAAAGTCCATAACTGGATTCAGTACCAGTAAATTTATCAACAGCTTCTTAGTTAATCGGGAGCAGTTTCTTAATATATCAGAAGTAGACTGTTAATATAACGATTCCTTTAATTGTACACTTGGAATAATGGTGATTTCTAAGAACTAAAGCGATTTGTAATACTTTTTTATAGATAAATTCTGGTAATTATTATTTTTTCTTGATTGATAGGATGGTGCAGAATACTGTTATAAGGTCCGTAGCTGGTTCCAAAACATAGAATTGTTTAACAACAGATTCCAATAAAGTCAAGACTGATGCTTTAAATCATTGTCAGTATAAATGAAAGATCCTAGCAGATCATAAAAGAAGTCGGATGAAGTATGTAATAAGGCGGGTCCTAATATTGGATATCTGGAATGCTAGAAATTGTGATTCGTAAAAATTGATACGATTTGATGGATCTCCTTTGATTTGAGAGATTCTGCTAGTCCAAAATCATTATCGTCGTAGTTTATTCCCATTCGGGTATTCTTAACCAGATCACGAACTTATTGAGACTTATTTTTTTCAATATTTACTAAATTTAGTTTTGTTTATGGAAATGGTATGAAAATAGATCTGCAACTTCTAAAGAACTAATTCGATTTTCATGAATCCCAAAAATCGTATGCAACTAAAAAGAATTTTATGCCACTAGAAATTGTAAAATAACCCTCATAAGTTATACCTTTTGGTTAACCTTTGCTCAGGCAACAACAAAGCATGGACTATATATTTAACAAAATACCTTCAAACTGTAGCATATGATTTGCTAACAACGTTATTTAGATCAATAACCAATCAAACGGATTGACAGATATCACTAAATCTGTGATCGAATATTTATATAAAAAAGACTTAACTTTTTGACAAATATCCTTCCTCTACTACACTCCTAAATGTTGGCTTGGCTTCATTGTGAAACTTTGGACGTTAGTGCTGCATATAGTTATAGTCACACATATATCGGGTAAACATTGCAATTTTGCTGCAAGTCTTGTGTGTGTTTTTTTTTTCGTTGCCACAAAAATGAATGCAACAAATGCGCGCACATACAATTTCCTTTGTAAAATTTCAGCAAAATTTATGGTTCTTTTTTTTTCATCTTCTTCCATTTTTTGTTTATATCTTTTTCTACTCGGCATCCTCTTGATGCCTGTGGGGGAGTGGTGGAATGAGTATGAAAATCAAACCAAAAGTGAAAAATTGTTCAAGTGCAATTACAAAAACAAAGAAGAAACAAAAAACTGGAAAAAATTACTGTGGTTGGAAAAACGTTTGTTGCCAGTTTTGCAAAAGATTGTTGGAAAAATACACACACAATTACAAACAAATATGAAATGATTTCGAAAAATGAGGGGAGGTGAAAGTGAGGGGGTTTAATAAAGATTTTCACGAAAACTACATGATGTATAAATATGTATTATACATATGTGTATGTAAAGATAAATATGCATGTGTGTATATACAAACAGACATTGACTATTTCGCATTTGGTGTTCATAAAACCGTTACAGGAAATTCATCAGTAGAACTGCCGCAACAGCAACAACAGCAAGAACTACAACAATATGACGACTAACAATCGCATCATTATCCTTCTTCATAACATTAGCTGTGCGGAAAAAAGTATATTCACTGTTGTAGTTTCCAACATACAAAAACAAGCAAACATACACACACACACATACTAACATAAATATTTGTATTCATGTATGTATATAATTTTGTATTCACATTAAGTTTTACTTTATAAAACATACAAACAAACTAACAACATCTACATACATGCATACATACACACATACATACATACATACATACATACATACATACATACATACATACATACATACATACATACAAATGTACATACATTACACTAACTATTCAAATCTCAATAGTATTCACAAACATTAAACACGCACACACATATTCGTGCAAATACATACACACATTCCCATAAGTATGCACATGCTGTTTTACTACTTTAGTTTCTCTGACTAAATGAAAAAAATAAAAGAAGATGAGAACAAAAAAAGAAACTTAATAAAAATAAAAACAGAAACAGAAACACGTTAAAACACACAAAATCCGAAAAAAATGGAAACAAACTTAACAACGAAAAACCTTCAGTTTGTAGTAGATTTTTTTTTCTCGGTTTTATTTTACCCTCCTCCTGATAGAAATGTATTTGGGGTATCTCGAATATTCTGACCGCATATCAAAAACATACATAAATATAAACACGCATATAATTATACAATATACATACATATGTATATATATGTAGGTATATGTATGTATACACATTTATAAATGTAATTGTATGTACATTTGTATATATTTGCTTTATGTATGTGTAATTGTAATTTCGACATACAACTGGGTTTTGATAACAGTGTAGACCATCTTTCAAAGGAAATAATGTATATGGTGCATTCAATCGATTTTTTGGTTTTTACTTGGAGCTTGAATGTGTATATACGAGGGGCGCATTAAAAATATGCCGTATCTCTCCTCTTCTTCACATGTATTAATCTTTTCAATTTATTACTTGAGATTAAAATTGCGTTTAAATAATTTTGATTGATCTTTCAATAATCCTCATTTTTGGCTAAAGACTCTTGATCCCTTCCAAATGACAGGGTCTCTAATTAACATGTAGCTGAGAAAAATATTTTTCCAATTTTATTTACGTCAAACTCTTGTTATATTTCTTAATGTGGGACTGAATCGATTTTTGATCGAATTCATTTGAAATTTGACTTATCGATAACAAAAAGTTGTAGATTAATAACCCTAAAATGGAGTGCATGAAAAAAGTTAGAGTCCCAAAAAAGTAAATCTCGGATATAAACATTTTTCAATTGCGATCCAAATTTTCTTATCCATATCCAAAATATATATCGCAACAAATAAAAAGTTAAAGTCTGCCAAGCCCGACTATGTAATACCCGACATCAAATTGTTAGTTTAAAATGGTAGCAACCAAGAATTAATTAACGACCCTCGTATAAATTTATTTTTTATACTTAAAATTTACGTGTTTCATGCGTTTTTAGAGGTTTTTTTCTGGCGGGGATTATACGGGAGTTTGAGGAAATTATGTACCGACCCTCGTAAAATTTCACACATATATGTTTGCTTATGTTTATCACTATTTGGAAGGTGGTTTTATGGGACCTATGAGAAATAATGAGCCGATCCTTATATAATTTGGAACATCATTTCAAAATATTATACGACTTATTTATGTCAAGTTTCGTTAATATTAAGGATTTTTATGAACTTAAAACCACATTCCGGAGGAACATTTGTATGGGGACCCAACTCATCAATTTCAATTGATACTGTCGCTGAGTTTCATAAAAATTGTGGTGGGAATATAAAGAAAATTAGAAATTGGATAACAAGCAAAAAATTTTGCATGTGGTAAAGAAAGGAAACACCGATTCCAGTGAGCTAATATATAAAAATAACTTAATTTTCTACCAAATTTCTTAATGTTGGCTTAGTATCACATGTGAATTTTGGAATAAAGCGCATGATTCCTATAGCCCTGCCCTTTTTGATAACTATTTGTTTTGATCGATGTAGAAGTTCACTTGGTACAAAATCCAGAAATTAGTCGTTAATATTGGACCATATTTAGGATAATTTATTACTTCATTTTATAATTATAATAAAAAATCATAACTTCAGGGGATTAATTTTTCATATTTTCATAATGTGTACGCCGTGATAAACAAAGAAACTGAATTAAAAGAGAAGAAATTTAAGGATAATTTTCCTGAAGCTAAAATTTAAAAGCAAATTAATCTGAATAAAATTTTCTTTGGCAATAAAATTGGAAATTTAAGAAAAATTTAAGTTAAATTTCTTCAAACGAGAAATTTCTTTAAAAAGAAAATTTTAGGAAAAATTTCCTCAAAGGAAAAACTTTTGGAGAAATATCATAGAAAGAGCAAATTTTGAATAAGCTTCCCCAAAGAAGATTTCTCTCACCAATAGAAAATCTTAAAAAGATTTTATCAAAAAATACAAAAAGAGACAATTTTAGAAATATTGTTTCTAAAGAGAAAATTTAAGAGAAATTTTCTTAAAAGAAAAATTTCCTTTAAAAAGAAATTTTCTCTAAAGGGTATTTAAGAGATAATTTCTCTAAAGAGAACATTCTAAGGAAATTTTAGGGATATTTTCTGTAAAGAGAAAATCCTAGAGATATTTTCCCAGAAAACATTTTTTTAAAAGAGAAAATTTCAAAGAAATTTACTCAAAAGAGAAAATGTTTAATACGTTTTCCCAAAAGAGAAGATTCTAGAGAAATTTTGTCTAAAGATATTTTTGTACCAAAATAAAAAACTTAAGAAAAATGTATCTGAATAAAAGTAATAGACAAATTAAGAGAGTTTTTTCTGAATAAAAGATTTAAGAAAAAATTCTCCTAAAGGAAAATTAAAGAAAAAGTGTTCTATAAAAAATCTAGGGAAATTTTCAATAATTGGACAATTAATTTATTGATAATTTTCTCTTATAAATAAACGTTTTTCTATAAAAACAGCATTGAAAAAATCTTCTATTTAAAATAATATTTGAAGGAAATTATTCATAAATAAATTATCAAAGTTTTCAGCAAACAAATGAAAATATGAACAATTGAAGAAACGCTGAAAAAATCTAACTTGACAACACTTTTTTCTTAACATCATTAATATTTTTGTATTTTACTAAAAGGCAAATGTTTTACCTTCTCACATAAATAAAAGCAAAATTATAATTTATGCAGGCAAATGTATTAATTTATGTACGTGAAAATATTACACTCTCGAAGGAACTAAAATTATTTAGTATTAAACCACATTAGAGGTATAACCAAATTGAGAAAAGTAAATTTTTGAAATTCCTTGACAGAGTTGAAAACTTCTGACCTTATTTTCTTCTAAAAAAGTTTCTAACAAAATAAAAACAATAAAAGAAAAATGTTTATAATCATCACAAAACTTTCATTACAATTTTGAACCTCCCTAATTTCTACACATTTGCACAATTATAGATCTTTATAAATAAGCTTCTACTACTTCTTGGGCAAAAAAAACTCTTATTGCATTCCTCTTAGCATTTGTTATGTCTAAATATGTTTATAAGTTTTTATTGTTTTTATTTTTGCTGTTCTTGTAGCCGCTACTGGTGCTACTTTCAGCATAGTAAAACTGTTGTTGTTGTAGTCGTTATTAATCTTTGTTTCAACTAGCTGAACAATTACAGCTACTTGCTATTTAACCATAAAACTACATAAAATCATATATACATACACATACATATATACATATTAACACATACCTATTTTATGTTTACTTTCAATGTCTTGGTTTTTGCTTATTTACCATCATACACATACACATTCATCTACACACCCTCGTTATGTTATATTTCTTATAGTTATAGTTTGTACATTATGTTTATTATAAGTAGCACCACCTAAACTCAAGGGAGTCATACATGTGTACATACACACATACACATACATATAGAACTATTAAACAAACTTTGATACAAATACAAACAAACTCTAGGAGGGTAAACGGAAATCAACATTTAAAATCTTATAATGCGAGGGAATAGAAACGTTAAAGAACTGTTATGCAAATTTCTGCCGACTTTGTAATAATTTCCGTTGGATTCTGTAATTTCCGGTAGATCGTGCAATTTCCGGTCAGAAATAAACTTTGGTTAATACTAAAACGATCACTCTTACATTTTATCAAGATGGGGAAATAATAGTTTTAACGAAAGTTCTCTTACAAAAACAAATTTAGGAAAATTTTCCATACAAAAAGAATTTGGCTAAAAATTTCCACAAAGAGAAAATTTAATGAAATTTCTCTATAAAAAGAGAATATGGCTAAACTTCTCCATGAATGTATGATTTAACGAAAATGATCCTAAGAGAGAAATTCGAAGTTCTTCTTAAAAAAGGGAATTTAGCAAAACTTTTCTTTAAAAACAGAATTTAGCGAAAATTTTCTCTAAAAACAGAATTTAGCAAAAATTGTCTCTAAAAGTAGAATTTAGCGAAAATTTTCTCTAAAAACAGAATTAAGCGAAAATTTTCTCTAAAAGCAGAATTTAGCAAAAATTGTCTCTAAAAGTAGAATTTAGCGAAAATTTTATCTAAAATTTAGAAACAAATTTCTCTAAAAAAAACGAATTTAGTGATTATTTTTATTGGAACTTATGGAATCTTTTCACTAAAAAGCGAATCGAGCAAAAATTGTTACTCAATGTTTCTCCAAAAAGATAGTTGTGGAAAAAATTTTCACTTAAAGCGATTTTGTTTAAGAGAATTTTAATTTCTCTCAAAAAGAAGAATTTACCGAAATGCTCTTTAAATCATTATTTAGTGAATTTCGCGAAAAAATAGAATTTAGAGAAAATGTATTTCTGAATAGCGAATTTACCGGAATGTTTCTATGAAAAGAGAATTTGTTAAGTAAGATTTTTTAAGAAAACATATTGAAATTTCTCTCTAAAAAAGAAATTTTAAGTAATTTAAAAAAGGAAAAAGAGAATTTATAGGAACTCTTCTGAAAAAAAAAAAGATTTTATAGAAATTTCTCTCTCAAATAAAGAAATTCCTCTATAAAGAAATTCTCTCTAAAATTTTTTTCAAAAAAAGTGAATTTATCGAAAATTTTCTCTTTAAAAGAAGAAAACTTTTATAAAATTATCCCGAAGAAGAGAATATCGTAGACATTTTCTCCTGGAAGAGAGTTTCACGAAAATCTAACGTTTATATTCTACACTCTCAAAAAGTCTTCCAAAACGTCCCTCGTTTCTACTAAATACACACATTACCATATACAAATGTATATAAATAGGTGCACGTATGTGTACACATTTCGATCTGAAAATCGTACATGTTGTTGTTCTTGTTATTAGACTGGGCACACATTAATAACGCGATTGCAAGTACAAGTACATTAAAATAAAAACAACAAGAAAACCATATACATATAAACCCACATAACACATACACACACACACATGCATATCTTAACAAACACTATAGAGTTGTACATGTGCAGGAATATGAACGAACAAATATTCACTTGAATACACATAAAGTGTAAATACACAAACATACATATACAGAAGTATATCTATAGAATATGTATGTGTGTTTATTATTAGATGAGAAGTATATCTTAATCTCTTATGAAGGGCTCCCTTGCATTAGTACGTGTTTTACTTGTTTTTTTTTGCTAAAAATATTTTCTGCTCTTTACTTTTTCGTGTTTATGCTTTAGTTTCTTTTTCTAGGATTTTCATTTTTTTTGCTCATTTATCTACTTTTTCCAGTGATATTCACCGTTTCCTGACGTTACTTTAACAATTTTTTAAGTTTCATTTCTCATTGGCTTTGATGTTGTATGATATTTCTTTCCAGTTGCGGTTGTGGATTTAGTTTATGGCTTTTTTTCAGTTGTTTATTCGTTATGCCATATTAATTTAGTCGTTTTAGTTCATTTGTATTTAAAAGTTTTTAGCTAAAACTGCGAAGGAGTTAAAGTAGGATATTTTAAAGTTTGCAAAATGAAGAGGATTTGATCACATTATTCTTATTTTAATTTTTTTTAAATCACCTTTTTTATATAGATGTGCAACTGAATAGATTCGAGATTTATATATTATTGTAATAACTGTTCTACACTGAATGACATCATATAAAATTTGAACTTTAAATATTAATATATAACTTGATCGTGAGATTCGTATTCTAAATATCTTAAATATTTGAACTGAAATAAAACAAGATATTATACATCAATCGACAATGATACACCTGTTTTACATAAACCAGCGGTTGCACCTATATTTAGCGAACACTTTCTCTCAAAAAAAAAATAGCAAAACAACCTCTCAAAAGAGAGAAAATGAAAATTTTTCCTTAAAGAAAGAATTTCGCAATATTTTTCTTTAAAGTGAAATTTAACAAAATTTGTTCTCTATAGAAGGAATTGAACAAAAAAATTTTGCAAGAAGATTTTAGTAAAAATATTCTCTAAAGAAAAGTAAGAGAACATTTTATTTGAAAAAAGATCAAACGAGAATTTATCAAAAAATCTCTCTAAAAATAGAATTTATGGAAATTTTAATTTTTAAAAAGAATTTATTTAAAATTCCTTTTAGAAAGAGAATTTATGGGAAATTCTTTCTAAAAAGAGAATTTCTCATAAATTCTCTCTAAAAAAATGATATTTTATCTAAACAAGATGACTTCTTTATCAAATTTTTGGTAAAAAAATTAATTTGTAAATGCTTTGTGAAATGGAGAAGACTATGTAGGGACCGAAAGCTGATAAAGAAAGATACCACAATGTCTGTTCATCCTATAAAAAATATACTGGAACCGAATTGAAAAATTTTAACCGTAATAGTTCTTCAGATTTTCGATTACAAATGGTTGCTTCGAATACGGAGTACATCTCCCTTTAGTAAAACAGATAATCAATATTTGCTTTGTTTGGGAGCTACCTCTCCCCCGAATTGTATTTTTTGTAAACTTTGTCCAATAAAACAGTTCCTCGAGGAACTGATTGAAATTTGAAAACTCTCTCTGGAATAAATATTTTTATTGTATGGGAGTACATGCCACTCTTCCCGATCCTACACAAATCTTTGATTGCTTATATTATTTTCGGATACATGAGAATGAGAATTATTATGAGATTTCAACAATGGTGAAACTTATATGTATAAAATAAAAAACGGTTTCACTTAGTACCATCTGAGAGTTATATGTAAATTTTCCCAGAATTGAAAACACATTTGATAAGGTTTACACATTTGCGATGTTACAAAAGTTGAGTAAGCGAACCTTCAGTTTACCAGATCTATATTAAGTCATTAAGAGAAGTAAAAACAATTATTCGGAATAGTTCTCTCCCTACATTATACACATAAGCCGAATTTTGATGACGACAAGTTATTACTCAGTACTTGATGGAATCAGAAGGGTGTTTTACATTATAAGATGTTTAAGTAAAAAAGTCCCTTATTGGAAAATGTTTTTCTTTACAAGAACGTATCAGAAAATATTAATTAACTCTTTATCTCAAAACCGGAGTGCTTATTTTGTAGCTGATCCATATGTTACCAGAAAAATATAATGAACAACAAGATCAAGATCCTTAAAAGATAACGTTTTTTACCGCCCACTAATAAGGATAAGAGGGCATATTAACTTTGTCATACCGTGTGTAACGGCAACCATATATCATTTAAAACCACATAATGTTTATATATTTTTACACCATATATAAATCTAAAGCGATTGAGCTATGTCCATCTGTATGTCTGCAATAAAAATTGGCCTCAATATTTGTTATTGTCCTGATATATTTTATATTTAAGTCAGTGTATTAAAAGAAATAAACCGATATCTGAGGCAACTTCCAAGTTTAGGCGAAGTTCTTTCATAAAATTATCAATTATATATCGACAGATTGGAATAAAATTTTGTCATAATATTAATATTATATGTTCCTCATTACTATTCCAAAAATGATTTTATATAGAAAAAGTATTATAGCGGAAAGATATATGACTCATAAAGTGTTCTGTGTATGTATTAAGGAAAAACCTTTATATGTATTGAAATATATTTGTGAGTGTACACATGAGAGCGTATTAACTTGACATGCATTTGTGGTGGAGGGAATTGAAATATTCGGCATAATCGAATGTAACATTCATAATTGTTAACACTGTCAACTAACAAAATTCATTCTAATCATAAATATATTCAACTTTATCGCTTCTCTTTTTCTTTTCAAAAAATGACCTGCAATGTTTCGATCAATATTTTTGGCAAATGGAAGTATAAAGTTGAACAAATTATATATCAATTATGTCAAATTTTCAGAAATGTATAACATTATTGACAATAATAAAATTGGTTGCACACTTTTTGCGAAGAAATGTCATTAAAGTGTTTAATAGGCTGTTTTCACTCAACCTATCTTAATGAAATTTAGATTTTTTGACATTTTATCGGAAACTTTTAACATTACTTTGTTTCTCCTAAAAATGCAGTAATTTCCAAGAAACTTTCGAAAATTTCTAAAAATGTTTTTTCACAATTTTTGCTTTATCTTTCTAACCGATAACGAGAAGCAAAAATTTCTATAACAAAAAATTTCAGGCTTTGAAAAAACCATAAGTCTTTTAAAAATCCAGCTTTGCGATTTGAGAAATTGGAATTACGAAAAGTGTAACAAATTTGTTGGCAAAAAATCGGCGAAAAATCAATACTTTTTGAAATCAAATTTAAAGGCTTATAACTGGTTCTGTGAAGATATTTCAAAACTTTGTTCTTTGCAAGTTTGTCAAATAAAAAATATTTAACAAATTTCGGACAAATTTTGGGACTTACTATCGCATAAAAACTTCGCCAAAATCGGTCAAAAAGTAAAATTTTAAACTTTTGAAGCTGAATATCTCTTAAACTATAAGAGGCAGCCTACCTTTTAGTTTTTTAGTAGCAGAATCCACTTAAATCTTGAAAATCGGTTTAGATAAAAGAAATCTGAATCGTTTAAAATATTTTTAGGTCCAGAGGTGACCAGAGGGACTCTGTAGTCCGCCCGTTCACAAAGTCTAAACTTAAACTATCACTATGTGAAATTACATTAAAATTGGACTTACCATTCGGAAATTATAAATGTATATCCATTTAATTTTTCATTTGAAACACTGTGCATCACTTAAAGAAATATTCTCGTTCCAATGATTTTTATATTGAATTTCAGTAACGAGGAATAAAACATTCCAATAAATGCCGTTTTTTATGCTCCGTTGTTATCCTTTAATATAACATTTAAGAAGGAGTTTCCGTAGAAATTAGCCATGCATATCATGCATATCAGCCAACTCCTCAATCTGAATTATCTCAAAGTAGCGCTACTGATAAACATGATTTAGTTAGAAGACAGTTTCCTCCATGACTGTCGAATTAGTGGCATCGAGAGTTTAATTAATTCCGTAAAAATTCCCTAAATCTATCAACACTTATTTTTTTAAAATTTGAAGTTTAGTTATGCAAAAAAAACAGATACTGATTATTCCAAAAAAAAAAATAAATATATTATCGTCTTTATAAAAAATAACTACAATTCTCTAAATAATCTCCATCACTGTTAAAATTAAATTCGATAATATAATTTTAATTCACTTTAATTAATTTAAAATCACAAAATAAAAATCCATTTATCAATGAATAAAAATAATTGCCAAAATGCGTGTCATCCAATTGTTCTATTTTTTCAGTGCACACATTTCACAAGAACCTATCAATTACTAATCTCATATAAAATATTTTTATCTTTTGTTTTTGTCTTTACAGTCTTCCTCCTCCTTCGGCCTCAACAACACCTACCAAATCTTTCGATAGCAATTTCAAACTTGAGCCAAATTTAAGCGCCAAAGAATTTGGCAGCAATAGTCAGACAGGTGAAAATGGTGGTGCTGTGAGTTGTGGCGGTGGTGGTGGTGGTGGTGGTGATTCACAGCCACCACCGGTTAAACGTAAATACAAGAAACGTGTACAATTCAATGACAACCTAAATGGTCTGACAAAGTTAAAGAATTTCTCAAATTTTGCTTTGAAAGCTAAAAAACATATGGCTGGAGAAAATAGTAGCGGTGCTACAGGAAATGGTTCAAATGGTGGTGCAACGGCTGATGGTTTACCGGAAGTACTGGACTGTCGTATAGCAGAGAAAATCAAAAGTGAAATGGAAGAAAAATCGGCTTCTAAAGAATCTTTGGCACTGTGTCTAAAGAAAAACGATGGTTATGGAGATGATGAAGATGATGACGAGGATGATGCCGGAACATCGGTTACGGGAGATGGGGTAGATGGTTTGAATGGCCCGAATAGTGGTTTTAGAATGCGCCATAAAAACAAACGAGGACCTAAAGGAATGAATCCTCCAGGCTCATATGTAGATGATGATGAGGATATAGGTGATGTAAGTGATGACGACGAAGAGGATGAAGAACTAGATGAAGAGGCTTTGGCACGTGAAATGAAAAATGAACAGAACTTTGTAGAGGAAGAAGATGAATTGGATATTGCCTTTCGTTCGCATCAATCATGCAGGGAATGTTCTTTGGCTCACGATTATAAAGTATGTCCATTACGCACTTCTATAGGCACCATAACAGATGCAGTCGATTTGGCAGAATGGGTAGAGCGAAAGAATTTAGAAGCTTTAGCCAAACTGAAATGTGATGCCCAACGTCAAGCCAAACAATTGCATGGCGATGATGATGAAGATATGGATGATTCCTCCCAGCTATCAGATTTAGAACTAAAACCTTTAATAACCTTTGCCGAAGCCTCGGTACCAGCCGAATTTGAATTGCACAATGTAGAACCTAATGTAACGGGTGTTTTTGCACGCACTGAGGTAAGAGCGTTTACCAAGTTGGGACCCCTCATCGGTCAGGCGGTACAATCCACCGACATACGTGAAGCCAGTGATATGAAATGGATATTTGAGATATGTGAAGCGGGTGCAGAAAAATCTCAATTTCTTTTGTGTGATAATCCAAACTCATCCAATTGGTTACGCTACATACGACCGGCGCCGACCTATGATGAACGTAATGTGAATTTGGTCTATATAGAGTCACAGGCGTTCTTTGTGACATGCAGGGATTTGAAAAATGGTATGGAATTGCTGTATTGGAGTGATGATTGCAACACGATGTGGCGTAAGAAACATTGGTCGGAAAAGACAAGTGAGTTATTGAAATTCTCAAATTTTTTGTTTGATAAATTACAATTTAAATTTAAATCAGAGTTTCGAACCCATTAAAAAATTAGAAACGTGAATTGAATCTAAAAAGCAAAAAGAAATTATTTTTCTATTTTAGATTCTAATCCTGATTTTGAACCCCTTAAAAGAATCATTTGATATAAAAATAAGTGATTTGGATCTCAGAAATGAAAGGAAAATGTTTTCTTTTCCAATAATTCAGTTATATGTATTTAATAATTAATATATAGTTTATTTCAAATAATTAAATAAATAGAAAGTTTTCAAAAGACTTACCGGAACATGGACTTGCTGAATACAGTCCTAGAAAAAAACGAAAATAAAAAATATTATTAGATTCTTAATTTTCTGCAATATAAAATTATATAATAAATTCAAATATTAATAAAAAAGTTATTTTCCCCTCCCCTCTTTAGATTGTGGCGGTTGCAATTTGAAATTTGATCATCCTCTTTATTATCGTACCCACTGTTCGGTATTCCATGATCCAACAATGAGTCTTACAATACGTAAATATCATTGTAAAGTTTGTGGTGAAGCGGTATTGGGTAAGGACAATATTATGAAGCATGCTGCGGAAAAACATGATGGCAAAGGTGCACATCAATGTCAATTTTGCAACAAATTCTTTTTACGTCTCAGTTATTTGGAAATGCATCGCACATACGGTTGTGCCGCAAATCCGAATCGTACAAGGCCTATATGTGATTTTTGTGGTCGTAAATACTATAGACCACAAAAACTGAAAGCTCACATTAAGCGTATGCATAGTGGTAAGAACAACAACAATAATAACAACAACTACTACTATCTACTACTACTACTACATCTACTGCAACAACAAATAAAAATTGTATGACAAAACAAAAACTAACAAAAAAAATCTAAAAAAAATGTACTAAAATTGTTTTGACCATTTTGCAGCACGTGTAAAATTTTGCAAAAGAACTGTATTTGAAATTTAGAAAAACTGCGTAAAATGTTGAAAATTTATTGTAGTCTAATTAACAGATTTGAATTGAAAATTTATAATTTTTTTTAAGTTTTTTTCTTAACAAAACTTGTGTAGTTTGTCTAATCTAAAAGAACTAATTTATGGTTTTATTAAGTCAATAACACTATTTTTTAGAGATGAAATATGATATCACAAATTACAACTGGTTTTAACGAGGACAACCATTTTAAAAACCTGGTATTTCATCTCTGAAATTTATTGTTAAAATGTATTCAATAGTGCGTCTTAAGCGTGTATGTGTGAGTTTATATATTGACTATGGCAAGGAAAGTCAACAGAAAAAGAGTTCAAAACTTCAAGTCAATATACTTATAGCTAATTTTTGAAATTTGAATTTGATAGTTCCAAATGGATAATTTATGATCTCTCAAATGTTTGAAAAATCTACCACGCTTCCCGAATTTTTAATATTGAATTTCACATATACGTAAAAGATAACCAAAGTCTTCTATAGGGTTCAAATGTCTTTAATCTATCTCTTCGCTGTCTTCAAACTCTATTTCTCTTGTGGGTTTATTAAAAGCTCTAAAATCTTATAAATACGGTTTTTAGGCAGCTGTACACAGATATAAATAAATCCCCTGTGGATTTCGTTATATCTTTAAAATCGTTTTCAGGTTTATTGATATTTTATGATTCAGGCTGCTGTACACAAATTATCTCCAATAACTCTTAGGTCCGAATATATGATGCCATTGTATGCGTGTCTAAAAATTAAGTAATACATCTTGATTGAATCAAAACAAGCAGTTGCGATAATGAAGTGAATTTTGTTTTCAAAACCAGCAGTTATGTAAATAATAACTCTTAGAGCAGAAATTGCTCTGAAGTTATGATTTACTTCTACAGAAGTCGTCAATCTCCTGGCATGTGTACCTATTACATAGTGACTGATGTTCAATGTAGTACATAGTGCGAGGATTAGACTGACTTTTCAGTATAATTAAATCCTTGATAAAATAAAATCCTGCAGCCAGACAAATAATGAAACTTAAAAATTTTGGAATCGTCAGTCAAATGTGGTGAAGTTATAGTAAAATTCATTATCTGATATCTTGAAGATTTCTTATACAATGAGTACATCTTAAAATCTTTATCTTATGGAGGGAATAACGGATTTAGAGAAAACTGCTCTTCGTAAAATGTAAGAAAAGCGAATACTGAATAGATTCTAGACAATCAAATTATCTAGACTTTCAGGTTAACTTCAGTCTGCATTTTCCAAATAAGGGGAAAGTAACGTTCATACATAAAGTAGAAGGTTTATATGCAAGATTATCTCAATTTCAAATCTAATCTGACATATAAGTGGATGATTTGTTTAATCGTTTATCACACTTGATGCAACGATCATACCAATTTTTATTTCAACAAATTGTCCGAGTATTTGGACGGAAAATAGATAACTACATGGTTCAATTAATGTAGAAATGTGGTTATTCAATATAACAGAAGATTTCCTATCATTGAAAAAGCTTAGGCCGTCGAACTAAAAAGCATTATGAAATTTATTGAGAACTTACTCTCGTTACGTTAACTAGATTTTTTGTCTTATTATATTCCAAGAAAACCTTACGAGTTGAAAAAAAAGTACTCTGCTCACCCTTAAAAAAACACATACAAATATTTATGTCAAATTCTCTCTTACATTTACACTTACAATTGTCATAGCGATTGAACTCACACATAAACCAAAAACCGAAATACGCATTTTGAATTGAATCAATATTTTCTTTTGTTTCTATATACACTTTATGTATCTCTTTATCTATGTATTTGTCTATATAGAGTATGTATGTAATATATAAATTTTGTATGTATTTATTCGTATAACAATCAGCTCATCAACATCATTCATCGCATAACATTAACATTCATTTATTGTTGTACATTATATTTGGTTTCGTTTCTTAATTTTGGCGTTAAGTTGATGTCATATGTTTGATTTGCAATTTTGATTTTTTTTATTATATAATTTTAACTCATAAACTCTAACATTGAATTGGTTGAATTTGTTTTTATGAATATTATTTTATTTTGAAATACAATCAATTTCCCTTTAAGTCCAGTTCGACAATTGAAACTAACGATCAATCTCTCCTAATGAACCTTAAGCCTACCAGCAATGCAATTTGATTTTCCAAATTTTGAAATAACATAGTTACACCTCCCGAAAATTTGATTAATTTCACGTTTAAGCACTATCAATTCCCCTGATCCTAATAACATTAAAAGACGATGGTGATCGACAGCAAAACGATAAGCATCCTTTCCGCATTATCGTACAATTAAGCTGAAATTTAATTAACTAAATCAATTGGAAATAATTAACTAATACTCATTGAAAATCGGTCAATATAAACTGAAAATCTGATGGGAGTAATACGATGAACGAAGGCAATCGACAACAAAACTAACGTCAAACATTTACTTCATCGAAAAATCTGCAGATGGAGAAGAAATTGGAATAACTAGATCATTTGGAAATTCTTAACTTAATCTGACTATAAATCGATTTTAGATCTGATGACAGATCACGATTAATAGTTTACAATCTCAGATACTAGAAATTGTAAACTTGAAGAACATTAATTAAGAGAAATTTAACTTTCCGATAACTTCTCATGATCACCGAATGGAATAATAAACTTCTCGAATTCTTTTCTTCATTAAAGACTCTTTCGATTATTTAAAATTATTGGGAAAATTATTCAAAACAAATCAATTAATTTCAAAATTAATCTAACAACGCATGATGCATAAAGTACTAACCCAGAAAAATAAATTAAAATCGCTACTAACCCGCCTTAAATCCAGTATTTGATTAAGAGAAAAATCTAATCAAAAATTCTTAATGAAAATCTTTTGAAAACGTCTTTGGTTTATGATTTAGTTTTGCTACACCAAAAGTCACCACTTCTCCAAAATTTCATTTCTCTTCATTCCAAAATTTTCATTTTAGATGTGGCTGATGTTTTACGAGATTTTCAGTGTAACTTATGTTCAAAACTTCTAGGCTCACGGGCAGCATTGCAGCGTCATGCCAAGGAGGTTCACAGTCGCAATTCGACAGTGGTTAGTTGTCCCAGATGTCAGAAGCTCTTCCAGAATCGTAGCAATTTGAAGATACATATGCTAACACATTCCGGTGTGAGACCATTTAAGTAAGTTATATGAAATTAAATCCTAATTCTATTAAATCAAAATAATATCTCTTCCAATTTCCCTAAAGATGTTCGGAATCGGAATGTAATGCCGCCTTTACCACCAAACAGTGCTTGCAATTTCATTACAAAAAGGTCCATAATTATTCCCAGGAACAAATGCCCAAAATTGAACGTAGTGTGGCTTATACATTTGATGCATATTCGGGTGGCATGAAAGTTGATTTCTTGGGTGAGTTTTAGATTTAAATAATCCTAGAAGAAAATATTTAACTTTCATGATTTTCTACCAGCAGAACAAGCTCCTCGTCGTAGACGCAAGAGTTTGGAAGATCAAAATTCAGTTATGAGTTCAAGCATACAAAGTGATGCTGAATTTTCAGATGACAACATTTTCGAAGCCATCAAAAAGTCTGGCAAATCTATTAAGGATCTTTGTCGCAATGAACCCAATTTATCACTGTTATCTTCGAAAATCTCTAGTATATTTGGTGAAAAACCTCCACCTCGTAAACGGGGTCGTAAACCTAAAGATTATCATCTAATGGAACAACAGGAACAAGAGCATATGGAACAAATGAGACGCAAACAAAATGCTCAATTAAGTTTAGTTGAATCCTTTTTAACCACCACCGCCCAACGTTTAACGGCCCAACAGCAAGTACAACAGGTTGTGGCTGCAGCAGCTGCTGTCTCTGCTATGACGGGAGCAGCTAATGAAGATCCCACTAGTAAAATGCACATGATGTCTGGTTTAAATAGCCAACATATGGGCATGGGTCATCATCACCATCAATCGGCCATGGCTCATGATGAAGAGGAGGAAGAGGAGGATGATGAAGAAGAGGAACATGGTCATCACGGTCACGGTCATGGTGGCCAGCAAATGACCCATGACAATAACGGCTATCGCCACAATCCAGGTATGAATGCTATGGGTCAAAATTTGGTTGTGAGTAAAGGCAGTAAAAAATGGATTAGTGATGATGATCGTCATTTAGCCAGAGACTGTGCGGTAGGCGAAATGGGCGGTGCCGCTGGCATGACAACGAATCAAAATTCATGTGGTATGTCAGGTGGTGGCAATAATGATATGGCTTTGCCACCATTTGCTGTACCTCAAAGTAATAACGATGATCCCACTAAACTAATGGGTTCCAATAGAGATTTCCTTTCACGTCTTATTAACTCAGCCAATCCCTCTCACAACCATCACACCGGCAATACACGGGAAGAGGATGAAAATTCTTCCTTCTTGGATGTTGTTGAATCGAATAATGCCGCTGCTAATGGCCAAATGTCTCAGTATCATCACAATTCTGCTAATAATGGTGGTAATGGAGCAGCAGCCAATCCCGGCAATCCAGTGGCAAATCCCAACAATGGTTTAGGTGCCGCCAATGGTGCAGCCAACAATCAAGGTGAAAATAGTCAAATGTCTATGAATACTTTGTCACAATCTCAAGCCTTTATGAGTTCATTTTATAATAACGCAAATGCAAGACTGAGTGGTACCGGTACGGGATCATCTTCCTCGGCCAGTATGTTGGTTGAGGCAGCTTTAAATTCTGTTGGCAACATGATCGACAATGATAATAATGACTTGAAAGTTCCCACCGAAAACAATATTAACACCGATAGTCCCATGAGTTCTCATGTCGATACCGAAACGAATCGTTTTAATGCCTCAAATCCCATGGATAATTTAGAGAGTGAATTGAAAATGATGAAGAATCTGAATAATTTTCCCATGCAAATACCACCACTGCCAATGTTTCCGAACCAAGGCAATAATCTTAATTCTTGTAACATATCGCCCAGTGCTTCAACGCCAACAAATCCCCGAAGCAACCAAAACAATGAAGTGGATGTGGATGCCGGTTCCACGCCCAGGGCACAACACATGGGAAGTGCTGGTAACAATGAGGCTGATCCATTTCCCTCCGCAGCCCAACATCGAACACCACCGTCTCCCCAACCGATTTCTCCCGGGCGAGATTATAGCATGTTTGGCAACAATCCAGGATCAAATGGTGGTACACCAGGTGGTCCTGGTACAGCGGGTAGCAATAGTAGTGCTAACAGCACGGGAGGCAATAGTAGTAATAACAACATATCAGCCTCTTCACCACTACCCGCTGCTTTGGCTCAAAATCAACGAAGAAATGCCTCTAGTGTTGGTAGTAGTTATCCAGAACATGAACTTATTTCACCGGCTTCCTCACCTTCTATACCGCGTTATAATTTCAATAATGGTGATGTCATGCGTCACAAGCAACGTTCGGATTCTGAAAATGACCGACGACAAGCTTTGACTGGTGGCCACAACCATTTGTCCAGTGATGAAGAAAATAGCATAATGCCTCAGAATAGGTAAGTAAAATTATTCGGACTTTCTTAGCAAACTCTTTATAATTCTCAAATTTCTTTCAAAAAAACAGTGTGGGTCAAGACATGCGCATGAAATTCCCTCAATCACAAATGGATTTGATGTATTCAAAATACGAAAGTTTAGCAAATTCTACAGCTTTAAAATATAATCAAAATATTGATTCACCCACGGAATATCGCACCAGTAATTCTGCAGCGACTGCCAATTCAAATAATGATATATCCGATCTACAAGGTCTTGATATGTCTTCACGCTCAAATGTCAGCTCTTCAAATTATCATCACAACTTCCAATTGCCCAGTAATAGTTCAAGCAATTTACCGGGTATAGGTAGATATCATCATCATATATACGACATACTCTCCGAAAGAGAACAAAGTCAACAGTCACAAGCTCAAAGCCAACAACAACATCATAGTTCTTCTTCAGGTGGTTCGGGAGCGGCTTCACAACATCAACAGCAAGAACATCCCAGCCAACTGAGTATGCAACAACATCAATCGGCTATGCATAGTATGCTCTCTGATCAGTTAAGTGAGCAGGAACATGATCAAGCCACATCTGTTGATTTAAGTCGTACCGCAAACTATGTGGTACCCTCACCTCCCCAACTACCCTATAATCATCCTCACCATGACATGTTAAGAATGGCTTCATTAGATCTTACACCCAATACCAACATGTCAGTGGGCAATAATCGATCATTCCTCTCCTCACAAATGCAACATCAAAGTCGTGAAAGTTTAGAACATCACCGTCTACTCTCCACCGTAGAACAGCATCGTATATTAGCTGCTTCTAATGCTGCGGCCGCCGATCAGCATCGTCTACTTGTTGATCCTACAGCTCATCTATTAATGGAACAAAATAATCGTTTATTGGGCTCCGATCAATCCCGTCTTTTAGGTGAAAGTGCTCAGAACCGTCATATGGCTCGCGGTTTTGGTGCTTATCATCAAGTGGCCTCTAGTAATTATCATCCAGGTGTACGACCACCAGTATTACCTTCAGCTAATCATCATGCTTCCAATCCCTCAAATTATCATCCATTCCCGGCATACTATTAGTTAAGAATTTAAGGTATGATCGATGTAAAGTGAAGTGTTCTTGGAAATAGAAGAACAAAGTCTACAGCTAATAGGTGAAATTTTAATTTGAATTTGCATGTGAATAGAAGTGATCGATGTAGAATTTAAGTTGGATTCAAAGTATTATTGGTGTTTATAGTTAAGATTTTACTTATGAGTAAATTTTGGTACGAGCAGGTGGATAATTTATTTCCGGATCCCATTTATCATCGCAGCCTTTCAAACTAGATGAAATGATCGTATTAGTCTCACACCTCCATAATGAATTTTGGAATCATATTGTGAAGTTTTTTCGGAATACAATTGAATGAAATTAACAAGAATAAATTGCATCTTCTTAATATCTGGTAAAATTAATCTAACCTAAAATTTCGTATAAGTTTTGTCGATATACAGATGAGTGAAATGTTTGTGGGAAGTTTGAAAAATTTGACTACCAAATATTTTCCTAACAGAAACTTATCTATGAAATGAGGATCAGTATGTCAAATCATTTCTGTCCCTAAACTGGAAATCTCTTTAAAATATCGATGATTTTTTAGAATATAAGATTTAAAAGCTTTAGAAAAGGTCAAATCCTTGTGATCAATTCCAATCTAATAAGGAAATCTCTACGTAATCGCGGATTTCATTGGATATAAAATTTAAGATTATAATTTTAGAGAAAATCAAACTCTTAATTTTTGATATCCCATTAGAGAAAGTCTGAATAATGCGCTAGGAAATCTTTGCAATTTCTTGAAACTTCCAAACAATTTCCTGGACTATCAGATTTTCTAGATCCGAGAAGGAATCAAATCATTGATTTTACATATCTGGAAAAAAATCAATTCTTAATAGTTGAGCATCTTTAGAGAAGATCAAATTTCTATGATCTCGTATCATTCAATTTTATCCCCAGAAGCAAATCTCTGCAAACTCGTTGATTTCTTGGAAATTAAAATTTAAAAGTTTTAGAGAAGACTAAATCCTTATGATCATTTAAAGATCCTTATGATCCATGGACCAAACGAAATCGATAATGATTTTTATATCTGGAGAAGAAACAGTTTTTGAGGATTTTTAGAATCTCTTAAGAGCGCATAATTTTACTAAACCGTAGTGTTTATTATGTGAGAGCCATACTCTCTCTATATACGATCTGTAGATATGAATTGTATACTACAGATTAATACTCAGATTCTCCATTTCAACTACAAAATTAGACAGTTTTGTGTAATTACTGAGCAACAAGTCATTTGTTATATGTTCATATATATCTAACCCGATTTTTCATGTAAATATCTTAAGAAAGCTCTGAAGGAGCAAGAGAAATTAATATTCCAAAATATCGGGGTTTAAATCTAGTGATGTGATATTGGACTTTATTGGACTGGGAGTTGAAAGGCACATAAAAGAAGTCCTACAAATTTGAAATCATCTGAAACTGTTTTAATATTGATGCACATATTTGAACTTTAATATGATCCGACCCTGTTTATAGTTTGGCCATTAATTAGTAAAACAGATTTTTTCGAGTTATAATAATTTTGCATAAAATTACCGATAAGTTCGAATTAAAAGTATATATACAGGGATTAATTAAAAATAAAAAATTGTTTTTTTTATAAATTAAATGAGGAGAATTTGCTGATTTTCTAAAGAATCAAAATTTTCATCATAAAATTTACTCTTAAACAAAATAACCCTTTGAATCCAAAATATCAGATATAAAAAAGATATTTTGCACTGTAACATTTTGTCACAAAATAATTTTAATTTTTTTAGCAAGTAGTTTGAAAATTACACTAGACAACAATTTTTTTCGAATTTTATTTAAATGTTTTTGTGAAAAAATAGAAAACAATAATACACAATGGATCAGAATTAAGAATTTTGTGGAAATAAATCTATAATTTTCGAAGGTCTGATGAGATTTACATAAAATTTTTCATAGAAAAAGCTGAGGAGTTAATCCAATTTAATTTCTTGAAAAGGGTTGCCAGGTAAGCAACTATTAGGGCTTGAAGAGGAGAAATATTGGACCTGAAGGAATTCATGGGATAAGGAGTGAGTTAGAAAAATTCATAATATGGCTTTATTCATAAGTGATGAAATTTTGAACCTTTTTCGGAAACCCTTCCATTAACTTGTTCGCTTAGCTCGAACAAGTAGTCCATTTCCGATTAAAATCCACTATACTTTTTGGCACCTTTTTTGTGATCATCAATTCTCTTTTCGAAAGAGCCTAATATCTCTGACCTTAGCTCCGGCCAGTTTGAAGAATATGCCAGTCTTTGTACAAATACCACAGTATTGTTTTTGTTCAAGGGCTTGTTTAACATAGTGACAGGATCCAAACTCAGACCTAAAATAAGTGGACATATTTTAAAATCTTATGAAAGGAAGCAGTGTTTTTGTAAAAATTAATTGATGTAAATTGCGTTATTTATAGAGCCCTTTGTAAAAAATGATTGGGTCCTTTTACCGCAACTGCATGTTGCTTGCCGTATCAAGAACTTTTTGAAAAATTTCAACTGCTTTTTGGATGTAGCGAAAGTATATCTTTTTTAGAAAGCTTGTCCTATCAGGAAAATTTTGAACTTGTATGTTTTTAAAAGCATTAGATTTAAATTTTCCAGGAATTAAGTTTTCAATCAACAGACAAGTTCTCTCGGTACTGTTTAATAACATTGGAAACAGTTGGAGACTTTTGAATGTCAAACTTTTTGTAGGATCGAGTTGAGAAACTTCATATGGACACTTTCCTCTACATGAACCAGGTTTTCTATTAACGGAGAAGATCTCCCGGTACTGTCTAATAGCATTTGAAACAATTTTACGGCAGACCTTTGAATGCTTGTCCAATTTTTTTCTAGGACAAAGTTGAGAAACTTCATATGGATTATACATTCTACATGAACCAGATTTTTTATTAACAGACAAGTTTTTCCGCTACTGTTGATTAACATTGAAAACAGTTTGACGACAAATTTTTGAATGCTTGTCCAACTTTTTGTAGGACCAAGTTGGGTTTTGTTGAAATATTAAATAATTCTCGTCACTCATTTCAGTCAGATTAACAATATATTCTTTTGTTTGTTCGACATTAAACATAATAACTGACGCGATATGCAATCAAAACTTGATCAAAATGAAAATCAATTAACATTTGATTTAAAAGTTTTAATTAAAAACGTGTATTAATAAATTTTTCTATCTCACTCCTTAGCTTACTTTGAGACCCCATAGTTTCGTTCCAGAGCTGTTGATGGGTTTTCTTTTTGAACATATTAAAAATTTATAGATTTATTTCTAAATAATATTGAATCTGACCCATTGTGTATGAAAGAAATAATTTATTATAAGTGTTAATAATTATTTAATATAATTTGTTCCTTTAATATTAATTCCTTTAAGTAAATTTTGTGTTCTTTTTGTTAATTTTAGTTTAAAAAAAATAAAAATAAATGTAAAATACACATCAAAAAATAATATTATAATATAAATTGTGCCAAGTTGTAATAAAAAATAATAATAAAATTGATAATGTAAATTATAAATAATAAAAATTAAATAATATTTGTAAGTGTAATAAATAATTAAAAATAATAATAAAAATAATTAATGTAGCAAATAATCAATTTAAAATAAAAAATAATAAAAAAATCTATTCTTATAATAGAAGAAAAGAAAAAAACGCTGATAGAAACCAAAAAAAAAGAGATTTCAAAAATATAAAAAAATAACTAAAATTGGAAGCTATTTTTACACCTTGTATAATCTTAAAAGAATAAATTTATAACAAAAAAAAATAATTATAAAATAAAAAAAAAAAAACATTTTATGAATTGAAAACCCAGAAAAATTAAAAATAAAGTAAAAATAAAAACAATTAATAACAATATATTCGGCTATGCCGAATCCTCAATACCCTCCACCACAAATGCGAGTAAATGCGTGATGTTTCATACATACACACTCAAAGACACACTCACAGATGTATACAATATATATAAAAGATTTTCTTCGATATAACACAGGATCACTGAATGAGTCATAAAATTAATTATATTTTTGGCTATAACTTTCTTCCTACTGAATCGATATTGATCATTTTTGGAATAGTAATAAAGTACATGTTGCTTAATATTAGGTCATAATTCATTCTAATTCGTTGCTTTATAATCGGAAAATTTTACGAAAGTTTTTTACTTGAACTTAAAGGTTGTCTCAAATATTGGTCTATATCTTTGAATATACTAAACCGATTTTGCTGGTTTTTCATAGGAAACTTCTCAGTAGTATAACAAATACTCAGGCCAAGTTTCATTGAGCTCTATCAATTATTGAGGTTGTGAGTGTGCCAACAATAGACGAACATAGCTAAATCGACTCGGATTTTAATTTGTTGCAAAATATGTATATGCAATATGGGGTCTGAAATGACACCTTCTCAGCAGTACACACGGTATGACATAGTTAATATACCCTCTTTAGCACTTGTTGTGGTGGAGGGTACAAAAATACAAGTACAAAATAAACTCCAAGAAAAAAAATAATATGAATAACGCTCCAAACTCAATGTATACAGAAGAAGTCCTTTATAACAATATTAAATTAAAAAAAGAATCCTTAAAAAACAATGATATTAAAAAAAAGAAATACGAAAAAAAAAACAAAAGCTAACAGCATTTCATTTCTAACCATATATGCCTGTACTATACTATATATATAAATATATATATTTACTATATAAATATAAATATTGAAAGAAAAAATCTTAAAAATTATATATATAAATTTAATTGTATGTATTTATGAATTATATTTTTATCTTTTTTAGTCTTAAAATAACAAAATCTCACACAAAAATTTGTATGTCCTTAATTTCCTTCACCTACTCCTCCCCTCAAACTCCTATTTTTAACTTTATTCCTTTGTGAAAAAAAAAATTTATAGATTCCTTTTCCTCTTTACATTTATCATCAGTTGTTTTTTATGTAATAATAATGAAAATAATAAAAAATATTTCCCAGTAAATAAAAAATTATTATAATTATAATTAAACGAAACTCTCCACAAAAGAGAATTAAATATTTGATTTTAGGCATAAAAACATTTAATCAAATATTTATGATTAAAATGCAATAAATAGAATTTTTTTGGTATAAAATTATGTTTAGCATTTCATGTAAAATATTAAAAAAATACAACAACAACAAAAATAAATTTAAAAACAAAAAGAAAAAAATAATAATTATAAAGTTATCATATATTTAATACATTATATACATACATTAAATAATATAATACATAAAACTATATACATATGAAAATAAATTTACCAAAATTATAAATAAATTTAAAACAAAATCCAGGAAGATGTTTTATTTAACAAGTTAAATTACTCAAATCTTGAATATCCTCCACCAATGGCTACACTGAACCAAATGTCATGGGTAATATTAACGAAAATTTTTCGTAGAACTTTAACCAAAAAAAGGTGTTAAATAAACAGATTTTTATTTTAATTAACAGAATTTTTCTTCAAATTGAAGAATTTTCTTCAAAGATATTAAAAAATTTTATCAAAGAAATTTTTTAGTAAAAAATTTAAAATTGAATTAAAATTTCGTTAAAAAAATTAACGAAAAATAATTTATATAATCAGATATTTAGTAAAAAGGGCAGTAACGCCTCGTAAGTAAAATAACCCGTAAATTTATTCAATTCAATTAAAATGAAGTTAATTTGAATAAAATTTTTGTTAATTTAACTATTTTTTTCGTCAAATAATTTTGTATATTTTCTTTGACATATTAAGTGAAAAATGACAGAGAAAGATATATATACAGGAGGAAAATAGTTAATAGAACATTCTAATTAAAAATGATTGAAATTAAAGAAATATTTTGCATAAATTCAAATGGAAGATCAACTGATCAATAAACATGAAAGTAACATTTTATCAGAAATACAAGTCGGTCGGCTCACCACCGTTCTATTAACATTTCACTAATTTTATCTAAATCTTGCTTTTACCCTCTGCACACAAAAATTCTTCTCAGTTCAAGATCTCGAAAGAAATTTCACAAATCGACGTGTATTAAAAAATTTCATTAAGATCAAATTCTTGCTGTTTTAATCAAAATCAATATTTGCTCTGTATGGAGTCTACATCTACATCTCCCCCTGATCCTATTTGCCTTACATTTTGTCCAGTAAAATAGTATCTCGAGATAATATTCTCAAGAAACTATTTTTACAGTGAAACAAAGTTAAATAATCATTTTTTATCTATAAAGTAAAATCATAATTAAAGAAATTTAAATTATTATAAGTTGGAACTTATGTAATACATAATATCTGGAATATATTATTAAAAATTTCAAAGGAAACGATTCTGAATTTCTTATAGCTCTCATGTAAAAAACAATAAATAATTATAATAATGGTGCCATGATATTTAACGCAAACAAAGATTTTATGCGCGTCGGTTTGAAAATGTCAATAAAAGTTGTGACGAAATGAATTTTCAATATCTAATTTTCTCAAATTTGTCTCAGCCTCTTTGTGTTTTTAATTAAAAATATTCTAAATAAATAAAATAGATTTATAGGGGCTCTACAAATACTTGCTTTAGGGGTTTCCACCTTTTATTAGTGCAAATAAATGTCATTTTTGAAGTGAACTTTAATTCGGAAACCGGTTTTTGATTTTTTAACATTTTGAATTTAAAATATGTATATTTTAAATCGGTATTTTTTAAAGTTTACTGTTAAAATATTTTGATAAAAATCTTACCGTGAAAAATTATTTTCTTAGTGAAAGAATCCAACTTTCCAACAAACATCTCGACTAAGCCATTTTTAGTCTAAATAATATTAAATTATTTCCATTGATTAAAATTGAAATTCTTTATCAGCAACAAAAGCTCCATGAACTCCTTTTAGGAGTTGAAATTTGATCACATAATGTTTTACTCATTAATTTGTCAACTCAAATAAAATTTTAGTTTCAAATATTTTTAGTGAATGACACTTTAAAAATTTATGTAGACATTTATATCGAAGCAAATTCTGAATATGAAATAAATCGTCACCATTATTGCCAAAACACATTTAAAATCTCTGATTTCATACATCGCTAGTTTTCGGAAATTTTGAGTTAAATCAAGAAAGAAAAGAAAATTCCGGGATAATAAAATTTCCCTTTCTTTTCAAGAGAAATTGAAATGGCATCAAATTGTTCATTACTTTGGGTGACAAAAATGAAAAATATAGAATCTTGGACTTAATCTTTAAGACAGTATTACTGCCTGAAATTCCCTAACATGTTTGCATTAAATTAAATCGATTTAGGTATGTCCGTCTGTTGGAAATATTTTCACGTCCGCTATAAAAAAATTTGGACTTGATATTTGCCATAGTTCTGTTCAATCTGTCATTTAAATCAAAAAATTATAGATCAAATTTCAAAATTAGTACGGAATAAATTTTCTAATTTAAAAAAACAAGTAAAAGTGCTATATTCGGCTATGCCGAATCCTCATACCACAAATGCCTAAAAAATAAATAAATGATGTTTTGTACATGTACATTATACGCACATATACACTCACAATATCTTAAATATAATTAGTAAAAAATTATTTACATTTTTAGCTATAACTTTTATTCTACTGAACCGATTTTATTTTAATTAATTTTGTTTTAATGAGTCAATTAATAATTGATAATTTTATGAAAGTTCTTCGCTTTTATTAATACCGATTTTATTGGTTTTAAATAGGAAACTTCTCAGGACCACAATAAATACTCCGGCCAAATTTCATTGAGCTCTGTCAATTATTGCGGATGTAAGCATGTCAACAACAGACAGACAGGCGGACATGGCTAGATCGACTCATATTTTGATGTGATGCAAGGAGATATATACATTATGAGATCTTAGATGATTCCTTCTTAACATTACATACGAAATGACCCTTCACCATTTGTGATGGTGGAGGGTATAAAAAGTAATTGGATTCCATCATATCAAAACTCATAGAAATTTTGATTGATAACCAAAAATTATAGGCTAAAATTTAAAAAAGTTTTGATGCACCTCAAAAGAAGTGCGTCATATTTGTAAGAATATACCCGAAATAGTTGAATTATACAAGGACCTTTACTTGACCAAGCTTATTCCATATTTGGCACCTTCCTAGAATATGAACCAGTTTTATTGATGTCTTTAATTATTCTGTTACTTAACTGTCTTTAATTATTGGCAATTTGGTTGTAGCTCTCATAGAATGCTCCTTTCGGGAATAGCTTTTAGGCTGATAGGGTTTGGAATGAGCGTGCCTTTAGCTGAATACAGTGACCTGCATGATTTTTTAGTGAAATGAATCAGTAAAACCAATATTACGCTTTGTACCTCGATAAAGAAGTGATTGTTTGTATTGACGTTTAAAAATTACAAATCCGAAAAGTATACAGCTCCTTTCTGTATCATTTGGATAGAAGCGATAATATAAAATAAATAAAAGTCGAAAATTTCACAAAATTCTGTTCGAATAAAATCAATTATTTGGAAATAAAAAAATATTTAGTAGACTTTTTATAAAAGTTGTTGGCAATTAATGTTAATTTTGATTGGTAATATAACAGTTTATAAATTCTCCGATTTCTAAAATCAAAAAGTTTATTAAAGTAAATAAATTTAACAATTAAAATGAATAAAGAAAACGAAAATTGCGAGCAACACAAATCCGGCAATACGAGACTTACATATCTGGAATATTTAAAACAACAAAATATCAAAGAATTTCAAAAAACAATAGAAATGCCCGATTTCAAACTTCATAAAATTTTTGAAGAACCTTTTCAGTACGAAGATAATTGGAAATTTTTAGAGAAAATTCAAGCGATCACAACAAAACACCAAAACTACATTATTTTACAAGTCGAAGCAGAGCAATCTATAGGTCAATTAAATAAAACAGATACATTCAAAGATGAATTTGAAATAAAACCTAAAGAACCTTTAAATGAGGAAGCCGAACCGGAGAATGCTAAGGAAAAGGAAACTACTTTACGGGGGAACCTAAAAAAATATTTTCAAAATCCTCAAATCAGTAAAGAAAAAGAAAAACCAAAAGATGAAGATGAAGATTTTATGTATGAAGATTTTGTTTTGATAGAACCAGACATTTTTAAGGAAAAACAAATTGAGAGTAATAGATTTAGACAAGGTCTCATAGATTTAACGGCGGGATCTTTGGGTAACTACTTCGGTTACTAATTAAATAACTGATCATATTAATTTCGTCTTTCTAGCTGGTGCAGCTCAGGTATATGTTTCCCAACCTTTGGATACGATTAAAGTTAAACAACAGACTTTTCCTAAACTCTATAAAAGTATGATTAAATGTTTCATACATACATATCGTAAAGATGGCGGATTTCGTGGTCTTTATGCTGGCACTGTACCTGCTGTTGTGGCAAGTGTTGTGGAGAATTCGGTATTATTTGCTGCTTATGGAGTTTGCCAGGATTTTGTGGCTTTTGTTATGGATATTGATAAAGCTGATGAATTATCAGCACTGGGTAATGCTTGTGCAGGATTTTTCGCCGCCTTCTTTTCTTCGTTTAGTTTGTGTCCCACGGAATTGGTTAAATGTAAACTTCAGTCAGTTAGAGAGGTAAAATTTAAAAATTCTTATTTATTACGTTTCATATTTCATAATTTTAAAATTTAGATGAAACACTATGTCGCCAAGGATAGCAAGGCAATACCTGTAACTCCTTTTAAATTAACAAGACATATTTACGAAACGGAAGGTAAACGGATAAATAATAAATTATTACAGAAATTATTTGGAAGGATTTTCGAAATGACTTTAGTGTTCATTCATTTCTCTTCATATCTGTGAGCGCTATATTCTACAGGAGATTTTCTGACCTGGTTTCATCAAGTAATTTTCCCTTAATACCTCTGAGCGCTACATTCCACACTTCTTGAGAGTAAAGATAAATCCGGTCTCGGTTTTTCCCAAAGTTATTTAAATTAAATCTTACGGATTTCAAAGTAGTAGATCTCTACCAATCCAAACATGACTTTAGAACTACTTTTCATTAACAATAATTTTTTTCCGGCAGTTTACTGTTACAAAAAAGGGTTTCCTCGAAATGAGAGCTTTACTTCATTACCTGCACATCCAGAGTATACATTTTCTTAACTCGATCTTATTTTCTCCTTAGGAATTCCTGGTTTTTTATCGCGGCTTAACCTCAACACTTGTATCGTGAAATGCCTGGATTTTTCTTCTTCTTTGGTGGCTATGAGGCAACAAGAGAATATTTTACTGAGTAAGCTGCTCTTCACATGCTAAAATCGCTAATAAAATTCTTATTTTTATCACAGACCCGGTCAAACCAAAGAAGATATTGGTGCTCTTAAAACAATGTGTGCCGGTGCCGTGGGTGGCATTACTCTATGGACCACTACATTCCCAGCGGATGTTATTAAATCCCGAATACAAATAAATAATTTAAAAGGAAGCATGTTAACTGTCGGTTCAGAAATTGTAAAGAAAGAAGGCTTCTTGGCTTTATATAGTGGTCTGTTGCCTTCAATTTTAAGAACAATACCGGCAACGGCTACATTATTTTTAGTTTACGAATATACAAAGAAAATTTTAGCAGTTAAAACATAATAAATGATATATTATTATTTAAAACTGTTTCTAATAATATTGGAATACTATATTGCAGTGCACTTACAAACTCTACTCAGTTAATTTGGACTGTGATTAAACGTCGCGAGACTTACGTTTATTTTTCCAAATGTCAAAGCTTTCAGAATTTATACTGAACAAGGGCATCTCATATTTTATGAAGGCGCTTGAGTGATCTGATAGTGTCTACATTCCATGTGAAGCGAGTGTTTGAATTTACATACACGATATACCTCTGAATAATCGTCAAAACACAGTCATCTGATAGTGTCTATTTTCCGATGTTGGGCACTGCGCTGTTCGCCTTACATTTGGAAAGTCCGTATTAACGAGTATAGTTGGAAACAGCAAGTGCCCCTAATCTGCAACCTAGCGATCAAAAAGTTTTTACTATCCCATGTGAGGCGACTATTAGAATCCACAGTGTACGTCTCTCTTTAAATTGAGAAAATTTGACTCATGTTTGGTGAGATAGGTATTATAATCTTGGGACCCTGTACCTATGAGTTAACGTCTACTTGGCACCAGAGCCTTGTAATCTTATAGTGTCTATTCACTACACTGCTCTTGCTAAATTTCCCATCGAATCCAAAGTCCTATGACAATACCTATTTCTCTACAATGCGCTACTCATCCTTCATTTGGATAGTCCGTATGATGTGTTTTGTGGAATTGGTCCTTTAGGCCCCTTTAATTCTAAAAATACATTCGTCCAAATGTAACAGTATCTCTTAGCATAGAAGGTGCTGATAGTCTGTGTATATCCCACTTTTGTACCAACTTTGTCACTACCTAACTTGGTTAAAATGAAAGAAATCTATTAGACACTACCAGCGTGAAAGAGCAAATTATGATAGTGAGAATGTTAACGCTACTCTTCTCTCTGATTTAAAAAAGCGATGTCAGTTACTCATTCTTTTTATGAATATATCGAAAAAATACATTTCTTGTAATGCTTTTGAACTCAATATCTTTTTTTTTAATTTCCAAAACAATTTTTGAACAAATACGAGACAGGTTATAGACTCCTTCACAGCTACCTTGCTCGTTTACAGATATTGAACCTCAAGTGGTCACAGACCTCTAATAGAAATGCATTCACAATAAATTCAAATAAAATTGATAAGAAAGATTTTTTATTATTTTCCAATTTGAATGAAAATTCCCTTGTTATCTTTAAAAATCTTTCAGATCCCCTTCTCACTCTCAACCATTTTTTAATCTTTTAGCAACAGTTGGTTTTATGAATTGTTTATAAGCGATAATTATTTTATGTTCATAAAAATAAAACAACAAATAACAGAAAACGTGCATTTATGACGCAATTTAACTGATAAGAAGAAAAGAGTATTATTTTGTTATGGCAAACAATAACAACAATTTTTTAAGAGATGAATAATAATATGAGCATAAAATATTTCATGCTCTTTTATTTTCCATTGATAAACACTGTTTAATAGAATTCTGAATTCTTGTGTTCATATTGTTTAGTTGTATCTCAAATGAGTTCCAGTAGAGAACGATTTTGGTTTAGTTGTGTTTGATTCGAAAATAAAAAAAGTGAAACCAAAAGATATTTTGCTTATAAAAAATTCTTTGTTAATTAAAAAATTATTATTTTTTAATTGTTTGGTAATAAAATCCCCCAAAAAATGTTGGGTGAGTTTAGTGATTTTGATAAAGAAATATAAGTGAAAATGTGAAAATTGTGCAAAAATTGATTTTATTTCAGATATCGATACCAAAACAACAGATAATAAATTCCGTACTGGATGTATAGACTTTACAGCGGGGTCTTTGGGTATGTAAGCATTTTTTTATAAAACAACAGAGAATGAAATGTATTAATTCTGAGAGACTTATTATAATGAAAATAAAAAGAAATAAAATAATGGAAATATGATACAAAAACAAATAGTTCTAATTCAGTTTAAATTTTTTTTGAAATTTTAATCGCCTAAATAATAGAACAATTAGGTGAATTTCTCTTTTGCTGATCTCTTAACATTTACATATTCAGACTAATACACCGATATAAATTTGTTTAGATGCTCTTGATAATTCAAGCCCTCATTATTATACTTATAGTTGGAACTTTCATATAAATTAATAGATCTAGATGCTATAACACCGAATCTATTTTCTTGAAATTCAGGTTTTTCGCTGTTAAAAATTTCTATATTACGAATGTATCTCACATCTGATAGATATTCATACTTTTCATTTCATTAAATATTTTACTTATTAAATTTGAAATTACGAAAAATGATCTTACCTTAAAGTCTTGATAATAATTTGTCGTCCTGAAAGAAGATTTGGAAACAAAAATAAATAAGACTTTAAAAATTTAAAAATCTAAATTAATTAAAAACTCAAGAATCTAAATTAAAGTTTCTAAAATGATCAAAATATGAAAAATATATTTTATGTTAAACTAAGATCAAAATTTCAGACTTAATGTCTGATATTTCCGTATCCTTAATTTTTTTCTAGTAATTTTTTATCTGATTTTTTAAATAGATATTTTAAGTGATCTATCAGATATTGTTTTCTACTAAACCGATTTCCACAGTTACGAACAAAAAAATTTATAATCAATTTCAATGCTTTCAGAATATGAAAGTTTATTTCATGTTAACCATTATTTGTTCTTAAAAATAATATCATATTACAAATTTATTTTCCTTTTCAGGTGGCGCCCTACAAGTCTATGTCTCCCAACCCCTCGATACAGTGAAAGTTAAACAACAAGCCTTTCCCAAACTTTACAAAAGTATGCTTGATTGTTTTGTAAAAACTTATCGTCAGGATGGTATATTTCATGGTCTCTATGCTGGTTCAGTGCCAGCCGTTATAGCAAATGTAGCTGAAAATTCAGTATTATTTGCAGCCTATGGTGGCTGTCAGAAAGTAGTAGCTTACGGCATGAAAATTGAAAATACAAAAGATTTGCCAGTTATAGGAAATGCTTTTGCAGGATTTTTAGCCGCCTTCTTTTCCACATTTACGCTGTGTCCAACAGAATTAGTGAAATGTAAATTACAAGCTTTAAGAGAGGTGGGTAAAGAAAGTTATTTTGTTTTTTAGAAATGATGTTAAGACATTCATTTGTAGATGCAACAACAAAATCCTAAAGCTGGCAATAATACTGTGATGACTCCCTGGAAACTTACGAAACAAATTATGGCTACTGAAGGTAAATTTGTATTTTATGTTGTTGTTTTTCAGATTAAAATAGATTTTTGTGATATAAACAAAATGCTTAATGTTGTTAAAAAAATAGTTTCAGTTAGAAAATATATATTTTCCTAATGTTATCAGTTGGCAAAATTTATGAGAAAAGATAAGATTGCTAAGAGAATATTATGTGTTTTTAATCATAAAGCAACTAGAGTTTGAAGTAGGTGTGACCAGTACTTTTTGTTTTCATATGATTCAAATATCTTTCGACAAATGTAAATAATAAAATCTCTCTCACTTTCCTCATGGCTAAAATTTATTAATTATATCAAGAGTGATATAAAAGCACTTATGTATAACGACGTTCAACACTGCAAATTTGTGTGGTGATTTTGAGATTTTTTAAATGCTAATTTGCAAAATGATTTATAATTTGACAGATAAATTTAAAATTAGAAAAAAATAATTTTAATATAATCATCTCGAACATAAAAAATAAAGATTGTTTTTAAAAACTTTTCAAAGAATTCCAATTCTTCTGAGTGTATTAAGCAAAATAATTCTTTCAAAGCGTTGAGAGGCATACGATATTAAAATCCTCTTATAAATTTAGTTCTCAGTTTTTGTTTTAAGTTGAGGAAATCATTTTCATTCTTTAGATTGAGATAGAAATGCTTTCAAATTAAAGAGTGAGATCGAAAAACTCCTAACACGCCATTATATTACAACTTTTAACCTACGTATTATTTGACATATTTTTTATCAAGTTACCTTTGAAAAATCATATCTGTTATTATGTTAAATATCAAACAAAATAATATATTGTTAATCTATTTAAAATGAGTGAATAGAAAAAAGTGCATATTAAAATTATTTAATATTACAAAAAAAAACAACTTGGTTCTTTGAAAGGTCTGCCGTCAAACTGTGTCGAATATTATTAAACAAGCAGCATAAAACAGCAACAAACAACAGCGTTGACAGAATGTCTAGTTCAGGTAGAATGGTCCGCATAAGGATAACGAAACGAATATTATTTATGCTCGAAGGTAACAAGTTTGGGACCCAAAAGCAATCAAAATTTCCCAATAAGTTCTTAGAATGTAAAATAATATGCCGCAACTGCATAAATAAGCCAATCATTTGTCATAACGAAATTTACATCGAGGAATGTATACAAAAAGGCATCTTCCATTCATAAACCTTCATAATATGTCCAATGTGTTTTCGTTTTTATTAACATGTATCTATGTTAAGAATTTTTCGATTTCAATGCTTAATATTCTGAAGACTTTACATAAATTTGGTAGTTTAAGGGATTTTAGTTAAAAAATTCCTCTTTTTATGGTTTCAAGATATTTATTGAAAAAGTTCAGTACAATTAAAAAAATATTAAAAATTTACTCTCTTTTCTCTTACAGGCATTCCTGGTTTCTTTAGAGGATTAACCTCAACATTTATGCGTGAAATGCCCGGTTATTTCTTTTTCTTTGGTGGCTATGAAGGCACCAGAGAATTGTTGGCCAAGTATGTGTTTTTGTTGAGCAGATTTTTTTCTTTTTATTTTCTTTTACTTACTTTAATTTTTAATATATATTTTTTCGCTGTAGACCCGGTCAATCGAAAGAAGATATAGGCGCTTTGAAAACAATGTTTGCTGGTGCTGTAGGTGGTGTTACTTTATGGACTTGTATATTCCCAGCTGATGTTATTAAATCACGTATACAAGTTAATAACATAAAGAGATCTATGACTTCAGTGGGTTTGGAAATAATACGCAAAGAAGGAGTTTTAGCTTTATACAATGGTTTATTGCCATCGGTGTTACGTACAATACCAGCAACGGCTACTTTGTTCTTAGTATATGAATATACCAAAAAGACTTTAGATCAATTACTGTGATCTAGAGAATGAAAGAATAAGAATTTATAGGAAATTTATTTTGTAAATAAATTATAATATTACTTGTTTTGTTATTTACTGTATGTTATTTATAAATTAATAACTGTAGAAAGACGACGTTTGACAAAGTTTACACGATCTTGATGAGTTTCTAACTCCCGCCATTCGTGCCAATAAATCTTAAAAAATAAGAATTTTTAATAAAATGTAACTAAAAATATACATTTTAATATTTGGGCTAAAATTTAACGTAAACTTACCACCACATATTTATGACCCAATAATTCCAATTGTTTTAATTTCATATCAAATAGACCCGTATGTCTATCTTTGCCTCTTACCACATTATTCCAACCTGCTACAATTATTGCTATTGTATCTACTGAACTGCGATTATTAGCACCCAATAGTAAATCTCTGGTTAAGATGACACCACTATAATTTTCTGGACAATCTTTAGAAATCTCTAGAGATTTTCTTTTTTCACGATCATAACAAATAACAACATCCGATCTCTCATAGTTAGGTAAAATATGTTTTAACTGAATATGAGGTAAAACTCCTTCAGTGATTTCCTTAATTTGCAATAAAATATTATCAGTAGCATTCAATTTATATTTAGGATTACGTTCGGGTATATAATGTGTTAACATTTTACCCATAGTTTTTCGTATTCTATCTTCCAATTGTGCACCTTCATAACCTTTCTCCCGAAGATTTAATTTCACAAATGTATCCAAATGAAATATTTCACGACTTAAGGCTAAGTTAGAGCCAACCGCGTGTTTGAGGAATTTTCTTTGTAATGCCGAAGATAACATCTCTTGATCATAATATCCTCTTAGAGTAAGATAATGTAAACAGTTTGTAAAACATTTTGGATGTTTTAAAATTTCCTCTATGCGACCTTCTAGAGATTTTAAAATTTTTGTACACAACAGTTCTTCTATTTTACTGGGTGTATGTATATTAAATAGGGCTACAACTAAACTTATACGTTCCAAATCTTTAAGTCTTGTGCTATCAAGTTGATCGTGAAATTTATGCATAATTTTTTCAATGATCTCATCATGACAACATTGTAATTCACAGCCGAGTAATGCTACATGTAGGCAGGTTAATAGATTCATGCTTTCTAATTTTTCATGACAAATTTTATCGAGAAGTTGCATCATTATATCAGCTTGTTGTAATTTAGAACTGTAACGAAGGATCTTGAAAAGATTATAAGATATTAAGTACTAAGTTATTTTCACGGTCATACATTTTGTTATATACAAATAAAATGAAAACTACTGTAAAGTGAATTCATTCGATTTTCTACCAAAGAAATACGAAGTCTTCTGTATATTACAATCACAAAATTGTTTCTTGGAAGCTGAATGATCTCAGAAGATCGGACATAACTATTATGAATAAGGCGAGAACTTATATCTATTGAAAGTACCGAAGATTATATTAAAGTTTAAATTTATATTCGAATATATAAAATTTTGATTTGAAATTTTTAAGTATTGCGAAATTTAAATTTTTATACTTTAGAGATCGATAACTTTATATGATGAAATTTACTATGTAACCCCAAAAAAAACCGAATAAAACAATAACAAAAAATATAAAAATTTATTATTTTTCGCTGGAACAAAACTAGTGTTACGAATGTGAAAAATTTGTTTTATAACTTGTTTCAGTCTTCCCGACATTTAAGGTATCAACTCTGATCTAATTTATTTCGTACCATTATGGTATTGAAATGTGTATGACAGTGGTAAATTCAAGTTCTCTACACTCTTTTTAATATCGTCGTTGAAAAAATTAAGATAAATATTTTTATCGATTATTTAATTATCCTGCAGAGGACACGCAGCCCTAGACCACTACTCCTCCGTAACCATTTTTTCTGTTGGTGTAAGATTTTTTTGCATATGTAGTATTATAATTTCTCAATGGTATGGAATGTCCATCAGTAGGTTGTTAAATATTAAATTTACTCTCATCTTAGAAGAAAACCTGATATCAGATCCTACATGGATCATTTCAATAACATGCAAGTCCCGTGTTTTTTATAATCAGATCAATTTTTAAGTTTTTTAATATTTTGACACGTTTTCATTCAGTAAATTCACGAGGACGTGCGCTACGCTTCGCACTTTTAGGATTAGTTTACATTTTAAAATGATTTATGAACTTTCGAGTAGTGAAATTACTGCGATTAACCAGTTCTCCGATCTTTGTAAAAAGTTTACCTGGGTTATTCAGATGTTTAATAATATATCGTTCAGTTGTTACAAATTTAAAGTAAAAAGTTGTCTGTAAACGATGATTTTAAAATTGTGCCTATAGTTCCATCCCAACTGATATTTGTTCAGAAGAAAAATTTATGGAATATTGGTTCGCTTCTAATCATAAAGGATTAAATTTTACTTCAACAGTGGTATGGTACTATATCATAATATACACCTTTTTCTACGTTCCTTAATATATATACTGACTAACAAATCAATAACAATACAAACAAAAACTCACCTTTAAAATCGCCACAAATGTGATTTCATCCACCGTCTGCAACTCATCCATTAAACGTTGATACAAATAATTTATCAAATCCTTATTTCTTATAGGAGTTTGAGTCTTAAAGAAACCCATCGACATAACACCCAATTCTGCCAGAGACATTTCATGAGCACATTTTGCCAAATTCACCTCAAAATCGAACATTTCGAATACCGTACGACGCATAATATTGCACAAGAACATGGTCTGAACCAATTGCGAGGGTTGCATTTTCAAAACTTTACGTCCCAATTTACGTAAAGCTTCCCAAACAAAATCACAAATACGAGCCAAATTTAACTTATACCAGGCATCGCAGACAAGTAACAACTCATCAGTTTTCCAATGCTCTAAACGACGACAGCACTCTATATCAAGTGTATTCCAAAGCTCAACAAAATTTGGAGAACGTACACTTTCTTCGGGAGGCAAGACAGCCAGAAGTTGTAGAGATGCTTTTAGTTGTTCATCGCTCAGGAGGTGTAACTTATCACAGTAAAGTTTAACAAATTCATTAAATTGTGGTTGGGATATAAAGGTGTTGGTTTGTTGGCAATAACTGCAAATTGATTTGAAGTTGTCAAACACTTCTTGAGCGGAAATGTTGTCTTGAGTTGGGGGTTTCAATATTTCCGTTTGGAGTTGGGAGACATTACAAAGATCATTGTATGCAGGAAATAGTTGATAAGATTTCAAGGAAGCCTCCAACACCTGATGGGCATGAATATTTTCCCGATCCATGTATAGTTTAGCTTTCATGCTGGCACAAACATGCACTAGTCTGCTGTTACGGGGTATCTGGGGCCATTTTTGTGGATTAAATTTATTTACACTTTTGTTAAGATTTAATAAAACACTTTTCACTAAATTATTATAAAACATTTTTTCTATTTTATTTAAATAAAATTAAACACTTTTTAATTCATTTTTCACCGAAAAAAAACTAAAATAAACTTTTTAAATACGCAACAAAACCAAACACTTGTTCAACAACGCGATTTTTTTATTTTTTGTTTTAAATGTCAAAATGGCTGCAAATCAGCTGTTAAACATGTGTGTTGGTATTTAATGGAAAATTGTTATTGTTTTGCTATGCAAAAAAAGGTAAACAAAAGGAATTTCTGGTGGGAAAATAAAGAGAGTCTTATTAAGAGAGAAAGAGCTATGAAGATAACAGTAGAAATGTTTTTCATTGTATATGTTAACATCATTATTAGTTCTGTGAAGTATTTTTATGGGAGAATAATGTAATTTTAACATGTTAAATAACTGAAAATATTAAGCAGTATTTTCATTAAGATTCTGTTAAATAACAGTTAAGAAAATTAAAATTATGTTTAATAAAATCACAGTAGGTCTAATTTCATATCTATGGCGAAATTAATGATCGTTCCTAAACCACAAATTCGTATGAAGCAACATATACACTCACAAATGTATACATTATATAAAGGTTTTTCTTAAATGTAACACAGGAACATTTAATGCGTCATTAAATTAGTTATAATTTTCGCTTCAACTTTTTTTCATAGTCGGTCAAAACCAGCTATATTACACCCTACACAATAATGTCAGTTAAAAATGGTGGCTACAAAAATTAAAAATTAAGACCCTTGTATAATTTGCAAGATTTATTCGTTTTAGAAAGATTTTTTCTTGGGGCTCACAGTGGCCCAAAGAGCATTTCTTAAAAATAAATCTGTAGCATCAGACCTATTGAATGTTTTTTTTTTAACGAAATTTCACATGGACATTCTTGAGATCTTTTTCAATTGATTTGGAAAAGCCTCGTTTCTTGTTTCTAGTGATTCTTGGTCCGGGAAGATTTGAAGATTTGTTAAAAAATCGCTTTTTTTTGTTTTATTCAAAAAATATTTTATATATATAAAGCTCCTATCTATAAAAATACGCTTCTCTCCTTGTATGGACAGATTTCTTGAGTGGATAAACGTAACAATATAATCAAGTTACCTTTTTTCCGATTCTAGCTTTAACATTTTTTATAGTCCCGAAGAAAATCATTTATTTCAGAGCGAAAAAATATTACCACCTTTTTAAATGGAACCCATTTTTTCACTACAACTTTTTAATGAATCCACTTAGTATATGATTTGTACAAAATCCAAAATATTTTAGATTCTTTTTTTTTTTTTTTTTTTTTTTTTTTGTTACTTGACCAATCTAGATATATATATTTATAATGGCTTTATATATCACAAATTTTTTTCAATAAAATCATAAATAAAATTTTGACGATTTTTTAAAAATCTTTATCGAGGTTCCCCGAACATATCCTTCGCTAATCACTATGTGAAATTTCGTTATAAAATATTCAATAGTTCATAAATTACAGAATTATTTAGAAAATAGCTCTTTGGAACAAAATTTTGAATGAGATAACTCTTTCTTTCTTAATTTAGCCAAATATTCCTGCAATACCAAGTGGAATATAAGATTTATTCATTTCAAATTAGTAACGGAAAAGAGTCCTAAATTTCTTTTAAAATATGTAAAATTTATATTTAAGAATTTTTCATCCTGAACATTATCAGATTCAATTTCTGAGTTGATTAAACGATTTCGCTTCCGCCTGTCTGTCCGGCTGGCTGGTTGCCCATGTAAACGTTGTGAACACTATTCAAATTACAATAATTGAGGTATTTTGATGAAATTTAATAAATAGTACAATTATGGGTGAAGAAAGTGATTTGTTGAACTAGTAAAGTTTGGTCTAACAATTCAGGTTTGTCCTATGTAAATGCTCTCTCTGAATTGCCTTTTAAACTTATTTCATTAGTCCATGTCCACATGTAAAATTTTTAAATCCCACAAAAATTGGATCTATATTCCGTATTTAATATTTTTCGTACGCACTTCGTATCATTTATGTAATTTATTTAATTCTATTTAACAGAGGAAGACAAGAGAATGCGATAAAGAATCGTTTATTTCTCGTATGCTTTGCATCATATAAATTTTGCCTTAAAATATGCCATTATTTACTTATAAAATTAAAATAAGAAATGTAAAATTATATACAACTGTAATCAAAATTTAATTATTTATTTAACATCATTAAAAGCTATTTTGTATGATTCAAACAATGTAATACAATTTAATAGCAACATGTTCATTTTTACTATAGCATCACTATACCTGCAAACTTCAATTCAAACATTAGAAATGTTAGCACATTAAGGAAGCAACATGTTTAACAGAAGATGTTAGTTGTTGACATTATAACATGTAACAGTTTCTTTAGTACAGAAACATGTTACGTCGCCAACATTCAATGTTTATAAACATTTAGCATTGCCATATAACATATTGTTCTTTTCTTTTCTGTTTTATCTTTATTCGTATATACATTTTAGTTACTCTCAACATTTTGCTTGTTGTAGCTGCTTGTGAAGTGTAAAAAAATTGTTTTTGTATTTTCAATAAGAAAGTAAAAAATAAAATAAAAAGTTTAGCATTCAAATTTATTAAAAAACGAAATAAATTATTTGAAAATTAAACGGTAAGTGATTTTAATTAATTTATAAAAGATAAATGTTTCTTAAAAGTAATTTGGTCTGCTGGCGAATGGCAGGACAAAGCGTAGACAAAAAACACCACTTTAATAAGTAAATTATATAAAGAGAGAGCTTAAGAGAAGAGAGAAACTGTCCATATTGTTATTCTGAGGATGAAGTGCGAAATTAAATAAATGTATGAAAGAGAGAGAACATAAAATAGAGAGAGATTTTTTTATCTTTCTTTTCATTTTTAAACTTTAAATCGTATAATGAAATAGATATATAGAAGAACATGAATGGGGTTTATTTTTAGAGGGTTTGTGTCTAAGCTATGTAATTTTATATATAAACCGAAGATAGGTAAAAGGACGATAATTTGCGATATTAATTTCAAGTGATGTTGTCTCAATGATTAATACTTTCAGAAGGGAACATTTTGGATTCAAGCAATAATACAAATTGTAACTGTTTTTCGAAAAACCAGTGGTGGATTATTAGATCTTGTAGTTTCTGGTACACACAATATTCATACCTTTCACCACTAAAGAGAAAAGAAAAATAATGACCACTCCACCCATCGACTCAAACCAACTTTCTGACTCGATTTAGTTAAATCTATCAATAATTTTGTGAACAAAATAATCGGTAGAAATGCTATATTTGGCTGTGGCGAATCTTAAATATTATTCATCACTTACATTATGGAAACATTTTCATAAGTTGAAGTTATTCATTCATCTCCTTAAATCCTGATTACGGAAAAGAATTCATATAAAAATTTGAAATAATTTATAAATGGTGGCATCAAACTATAGAACTAAATGGACGGTTTATTTAAATTTGAAAGGAACAATAATAATAAACTTCGGACGGATATTTGTCAAATTAGTAACCATTATACAGGACAGTTAGAACAATTATTGACCCGAATTCCAAGAAAATTGTTCTATATTCCATATTTAAGAATTTTATAAAATAAGAGCCACATTCCAGGGAGGAACCTTATATTAAAGATCGGTCAAATAATCCAAGTACAATCTATTTTTCTTTGGGTTTATTACTGTATCAAATAAATTTATGTGTGCAAATTTCGGACAATTTTCTTCTTTTATATATTGTAGCATATAAATTTTTAACTGATCCGATTTTTAGGATTAATGGTATGATGACATTTATTCTAGGCGTAAAGTATTTCTAACAGACAGACAGTTGGGCAGAGGGACATAATTAAATCGATTTAGATTTCTATTTGATATAAGAATATATACAGGGTGTTAAATGATTTTTTCTTGGCGTTGCATACATGAATGACAAAGTTAATATACCCTCATCACCCGTGCCGGTGGAAGATATAGTATCTTGATTGAAATTTAGTGTTTGAAATATGGAATATTCTCCCAAATGATCATTAAATTTATAAATAGAAATAAGATTTAAATGGTATTTGGTACAAATAAGTTTTATTATACTTTATAACTTTAAAACTATGCGTTTATTTTGCGATGATCGGTTGAAAATTTCTGTTGGCTACCGTACATATAACGAGGATCCATAGATTCCCAAAGCATCCTACTAAAAATTTTGTAATACGCATAAATCTCACATAAATGTTAGTTGTTCAATTAAACATAAATAAGGCAATAAAATTATAGAAAGTTCGTCACTAAATTTAGCGTGAAATCGTTCTATAGAGACATAACAGAACATTTTAATATATATCTTGAACAAATATATTAAAATATTAAGTTATGGTAACCCTGTTTATGTATACGTGTGTTTAGTATGTATATAAACAAAATTTACTGAAATGTAATATATAGTTCAGAACATGTTACATACATATATACATGGTCTTCTGTTAATTACTAAAGATCTACTAAAATATTTGTAAGATTTATTGCATACTTTAGGGGTTATGAAAAATGTACTTTAATGAAATACAACCTTGTGTATTATATGATCATCAGATATGTGTACAGATTATGTATTTTTACAAAAATTCGAAATTAAAGTTCTTACGTTATTTAAATCCCTCTCGAAGTTAAATCCCTCTCGAATGAGTGGGATAACTCTTTAAAAAATATGTATACAGCGAATGTCACACTTTAACAGAGTTCGTAGCAACATGTGTATACGACTAAGTTCTGTTAATATTTTCCTATATAAAGCCGAATGCAATGAAATTGTTAAAGTTTGCAATAATGTTGCCATTTCAATGGAAATTATTACAATTAAGGTATACGTGTAAAAGTGAAACCTTTATGAAATTGCGCTAATGATCTAACAATTTTGAAATATTTGCTAACATGAGATTTATTCGAAGTGTTCAGGAATGGATTAAAATATAATATAATTGTGTATGAGAAACGTTTTGACCCAAAACGACTAAATCATCTTCGAATTCTTGTAACGAAATTGTGATATCTTGGCATGAACAGACATTGGTTTGTACGTAAAAGTTTGATTCTAGACCACTTCTCGAGACTAAAATTACTTGGCTGATTCTCAAAGAACAAACCGCAAAGGACCTTATCTAGGTTACAAAAAAATCTCAATAAGCGTATAAATAGACTATAAAACAATCAAATAAACAATAAAATGTTATGTAAGTCCAATTATAGGAGATACAATGTGAAAGAAGCAGAGAACAATTAAAGTATTGTTCAACCAAAGTAACAAATTGACTTCAGTTCTTGAGTTTATTGAAATGCACATCTGTGATGCTCGATAGATTTTCAACTGCTAATTACCATAAAATTGTTGGTGCAACTTTCTCATTCAACGAGTTTATGCAAAAATTCAAATCACTAAAACCTTAAGAACACATCAACCTATTTAAAAAACATAACTTTCGTAAATTTCCATAATTGCGGTTTGAAAAACGAAGCCGAAAATTAAGGGTTATAAAAAATAAAATTTGAGAAACTCTGATTCACATAAATTAAATTTTTTAAAACTTGTTTGCATTATAGAAAAATTTTGGAAGAATAAAAATATGGTTTAAGTTACTTAAGCAAAATTTTTTATAGCTCTAAAAGAGTTTTTTTAGGAAATAGATCGATCTAAAATCGACATATTTTGAAAATTCAAATTTAAATAGAAGAGAATTAAAACATCGGATAAATGGACCCGCTGTAGCATTAAAAGCTGAACCAATATCGGTTAAAAATTAATATTTTGGAAGCTAAAAATCTTTTAAACTATACGAGGTAACCACCATTACGAAAAAGCTTTTTGAAGGATTTTACTAGAAAAATTCACTTATAAAATTTTGTAAAATCGGTTCAGACATAAGCAATCTGAATCGCTTCAAAAAAAGTAAAAATCGTACTTAATAATTTTTGACGAACTTTAGAAAGCGGTGCCACTTAACTTAAACTCATCTATACTTCTACCATAAAAGATATTTTTAAATAATTTTTAAGTCAAGGATGCTATGGACCGGCTCCCTACAGTCTAAGTTTAAAATATAAACTCCACACTTTTGCTATCACAGTGTGAAATTTTATTGAAATCATACTAGATGTTCGAAAGTTACAGAATTATTTCTATTTGGTTTTCAATATGAAACACTGTGCGCAATTATCCAAATGTACAGTTCTCCAAAAATGAATTAGCCAGACACGGACGTTAATGTGTGAATCTCTATTAACTTCGTCTGTTATCATACCGATCAAGTTCTTTCGACTACTTGTACATATCCATCTTATCGCTTCTTTTCTTTCGAAATATGCAACATATTTTTAAGAATAAAAATTTTATTTTTTTAAATTTCTTTATTCAGAAAAAGAGAAATTTCTAAATTATAATTTTGGAGAAAAAATTATTTTAATGTTAAATAATATTTTTCGATAAAACGACTACAAATAGTCCACTTAAGTATAAAATAGGCGCTGAATAATTAATCACAAAATATATTTGTTTTACATGGAGAGTTGATTCTCAGTCATAATCAAAATCGGTTCTCCAATCACTGCTCTTTATAATTTCTGTTGCACTCCTCTTTAAGAAACCAAAAAGTCATGACATATTTATGTCTTCATGAAATCAAATGTTTTTCTTCAATAAATTTCCACTATGATTTTTTTTTAACATTGACATTTTGTTTTATTTTACTTTCTTTAACATTTTTATTTTGATCTCAATTGTTTGTTGTTTTTATTCTCTATTTTAACATTTTCTTAAACATTCAGTTCAACATGTTTTTGTTTGTGTAAAAAAAATATACAAACATTTTTACACATAAATGAGCGACATTATTGCAAAAGTAGTTTCTTCTCGGAGCAGAGATTATAATCCAAGAGTACTGTTATTCAACATATAACAGAATGTTATCATAAAATGTTGCTAAAACACAAAGTATTGCCATAATATTGTGTTCTGTAAATTATGTCGTATCGTGTGTTTGTCTTATATTCATTCGTATACACATTTTTAGTTTCTCTCAACAGTTTGTTTGGTTCGGCTGTTTGTCAGTGTTTTACTATAACAAAATCCCATTTTTTCTGTTGTATAAATAAATAAAGAAAACAAACCAAAGAAATACAGTTTGTTAAAACTCTTAAATTATTGTTAAAATTAAGTTATTAAATAATTAATTAAAAGGTAAGTTTTTTTTAAATAATTATTTATTTAATTGTCATTTAAAGTATATAACAAAATATTTGGTCTGCTGACGAATAGGGGAACAAAGCAGAACTGAAAAAAATACCAACACATCGTTTTTTGCTCGTTAAATAAGAGTACATTTTTTTAAAGAGAAACTAAAGAGAGAATTTTTAAAGATTATTTGTTATTGTATTTTCTTTGTTGACAGTTTGTTTTTGTGTATTGTGTGACAGAGAAAACTATATTTCTTTTGAAAGAGAGTTGTCACTTTTTGGTTTGGGTTGGTGTCTTGGGAAAACTAATGTAGGACTTTAAGGGGTTAACTATGATCGGACTTAGTAAGACAGCTATACAATTCTACGATGTAAATAAAATGGTTGTGGTCATTACTAAGTGGACGAGTTAAAGCGAGAATTTAAGTATCACTATGAAATATCATGCTAGAAGTACTTAAATATTATTTTGGGAGCAAATCCTTTTCTAATCAAGAGTACAAAATAGAACACATGATTTTTTTGGGAATAAACTTCACAGATTGGATGTCATTTAAGGAACTGTAAAGGAATATTTTCTGTACACAAAATCAACGTCACTTGTTGATTTAATATTGCGCATGTCATAGAGAGAATTGTTGTTTTATATTTATTTTTGCAGAGAACTCACTCTCTCGATATTATGCAAACAGTTGGTCTACTTATATCATCTAAAACTTGCGCCCTAGAACAAAGCAAAATGAACAATATTTTGCAAATATCTTATAAATTAAAGTCAATGTGTCTTTGTGTGTATTATGTATGTATGTATGTATGTATGTATGTATGTATGTATGTATGTATAGACGGATAAACGGCTGAACCGATTTTTTTTAAACTTTCATAGTGTTTTCCAGTATGCCTGGAAGGAATCATAGGATATATTTTTTGATAGGAACAAGCGAGCGGTACCCCACATACAAAGTAAATATTAATTATGGTCTTACAATTTTTCAGCAATCATGCTGCTTTGATATAGTTTTACTGGTACAAATATAGGTTGAATAGAATCAGAAGGATGGAAACATGTCACTAGAAAATATAGGATGAATAAGTTCGAAGGAAGAAGTAGAAAATTGATTATAAAAGATCTAATAAATTCTTACAGCAAGAGTTCAAGAATTTTGTCGAAAACATGCTACAATGAGATAGTTCTACGGAAAAAAATTGCAGAGGGTTAATTATCGAATATCTGAAAAACTATTACAGCAAGAGTTTGAAAATTTGGTCCGAACTACAATTAAGATTAGGTACGAGAATGGAGAAGGGAGGAGTATTGTAGTGCGATAAAGCGCGACGAATAAAAACTAGTTTACAATTTTAAATTTAGCAAAGAGTTCTGAAAGAAAATTTTATTGATGTAAAAAGTCTCTATGACATCACGATTTTATTTTTCTCTTCAAAATACACTCTGTGTATCTTGAAGAGAAATTAGAAAAGTCGTCCAATCAAATCTTTTGATTTTTATACATATAAAAATACCAAAAAATTCGGAAATTTTATATGCCATGGAGCGAACAAGATCCCGAAAGTAGGACTACAAGTCCTAATTTTAGAAGGCTTAATGAATGATTTGTATTTTGGACAATTCGAATTTCTGAAAGTTCCAATATGTGAGATTCTACTTTCTTAATTTAGAACTGAATGACATAATTTATATTCTAGTAAATATCGGTTAATATTTGTGCTTCTTGTTAAATGTTATATTAAGTTCAGTTGAAAAAATATGGGGACAATTATTATAGGAATTGATTGTTTAGCATGTTTGACATCCTGGTTATGTAGAAATAATAATTAAGATATAAAGAGAGAGAGAGGGAAAATAATACTCTATCAGTGTTGCCAATTCAGAACTTTTCTTTAACGTTTTTTTTTTTTGCATTTTTTCATAACCATTTTAATTTTATAGACTTTTAAGCTCAAAAATTACTGAGAATATAGAATAAACAATATGAAGGTTAATTCCTGGTACCCAAATTTACATGAACACTTAAAATTCATAAATTTTTTTGGCTGAAGTTTGTGTGCCAAGACATATGCTTTACTCAGTGTAAAGTGTCAATCTAAAATCTGCCAATCTGTTTATTTTCTTGCACGCTCAAATCCAAAATATTTAGGCATTATCAATAAAGTTTGGGTATTTAACACCGAAAAAAATCATAGTTGTAGACCGATACCTGAAATTTTGGGGAACAAATTAAAAAGCAAAAATGATATCTGAGTCAGCCAATTAAAAAAATGGGATTATCAATTGAGAATCAATTTCAGAGTTGACAATATTTAAATTAAGTTTGGAGAAAAATTTCCAAGCCAAATGACCACTTCCGAAAATCGCTTTAATGTGTAAAAATATTTCGTCTGTTTTAGATTTATAAAACCATAAAATAGCGTACCAAATTTTGCGAAAAGTCCTCACGTATGACCCCAACTTCCGGAAATCCCGCCGGATACAGTATTTTAATAATAACCGGTTAATCAGTTTTTTAACAAAATATCAGACGCCTAGAAATAATAAGAGGCTGGTTGTTATTAGTGTATAAATAGGTAGGGTGTGTTTGAGTGTATGTCTATATCTTAATGTTGTTGAAACTTCCTACATATTTGCATGTGGTGGAGGGTATAATTCGGTATATGCGAATATAGAACTCTTGCTTTTAACAACTTGACACGTCATATAGTTACAAAGCTGTCAGTAAGATTTCAAGCTTTCCGGATCGATTCTAAAATAGTATTTTTTTTTTAATAAAATTTTTGGGTTTTTAATATAATTATTTCATTAATGTTCTTAATCATATGCAGTGCCGTCACAATTTAGATCTTTAGATTAAGTTCCAATATCTTTCATTAAAAATTTTTAATACTCCAAAATTCATAAAAATACACTTTTAGAAAAAAACAGCTATTTGGGGAGAAAAATCTGGTTTCTTCGATATTCGAAATGTGAGCTTTTCAGAAAAACCGAAACCGACTTAACCAAAACAACCGGCTATAACCGGTTATTAAATCATCCTAATCTGTACTAATGACAAATTAGGTATTAATTTAATCTAAAAAAAATAATAAATACGCTGATATTGGCAACACTGAAAACGCTCTCTTTGCTTAAAGAACTCAGAGAAAATAATATAAACAGAGAGCGCTGATAATTATAACGCTCTTATTCGTGTACTAATTTAAAAAAATTTGCTTTTATTAATTATAATAAACTTTTATTAAATTGAATTTTTAATATAAATTAGTGATCAAAGTAATATTTTCCTAGCATACACTTCGGCTTAATTCATTCGAAAATAAAAAATGATGCTGTTTTTTTATAAAAAAAAAAAAAAACAAAATAAAATAAAGAAAGAAAAGAAAAAAACAGCTTTACAGGAATGTGGAATAACAAAAACATTGGTTTGTGTGTATAAATGTTAATGTTTGATACAAATGTTTAACATAACAAACGGTGGTTGTTTTTTTTTTCTTACATTCGGCTCTGTGAGAGTTTATACATTGTTTAACATTTCATTTGCTCACACACAACGGAACTGTTAATAATATACATTTGCAAAATCTCAATAGAGTAAACACTAGCAGAGTATAATTCTGTTAATCTTTAATGGTATTTTTCATTTTGTTGCTTTATTTTATTTGAGAAATGTCAATTATTATGATGCAACATGTTGCTAAACACTTTAATGTTAAAGTATTGCCAGTTTTAATTTATTTTGATATTTTCTTATCTTCTTTGCAGATGATTTCAATTGATTTGGAAGAAAATAATGATGCAGTTATGAGTGAAAAATCTGATAAGTCTTCAGATATAAAAAATAAATTGAGATTTAAGAGAAAATTAATATTTCAAGTTCGTAAACATCGTCTGTTGTACGATAATAAAAGTAAACTTTTCTCAAATGTTGCTAAGAAGGAATTGGTATGGCAACAAATTGCTAAAGAATTAAGTGCCAATGGTATGTTTTGTTGTCTCTTTTTTACACAAATGGTATACAGAATTTATTATTTTTTTCTGAGGGATAAAGAGAAATTTATCGATTTAATGAAAATTTTCGATAAAATGATTTTCTATAAAAAGAAACTTCAATAAAAATTTTTAATTAGTAATTTATAGAAAATTTTCGATTAATGGAAAATTTATCGGAAATTTTCAATTAATAGAAATTTTTCGATTGATAGAAAGTTTATCGAAAATGTTCGATTGTTAAAAAATTTATCGAAAATTTTCGTTTGATAGAAAATTTATTGAAATTAATAGAAATTTTATCCAAAATAAAAAATTTGTCAAAAATTTTCGATTAATAGAAAATTTATTGAAAATTTTCGATTAATAAAAAATGTATCCAAAATTTTCGAATGAAAGAAAATTTATCGGAAATTTTCGATTGAAAGAAATTTTATCAAACATTTTCGATTGGGAGAAAGTGTATCGAAATTTTCAATTAATAAAAAATTTTTCAAACATCTTCGATTAATTAAAAACTTATCGCAAAGTTTTGAATAATAGAAAATTTATCGAAAAGTTTCGATTAACAGAAAATTTATTAAAAAGTTTCGATGAAAGGCAATTTCGATTTAAAGATCAGTTATCGAAAATTTGCCATTAATAGAAAATTTATTGAAAAATTTCGATTAATGGAAATTTTATAAAAGTCTCGATAAATAGTAAATTTATCGAAAAGTTTCGATAAAAGACAAATTATTTAACAATTTCGATTAATAGAAAATTTATAAAAAAATTTCGATTAATAGAAAATATATCAAGCACTTTCGAGTGATAGAAAATATCATTTATCAGGAAGTTTATCGAGCATATTCGATTAACAGGAAATTAATAAAAAATTTATAAAAAAATTTTCGATTAACAGAAAATAAATTAATAATTCGAGCAATAGAGTTTTTCGAACATTTTCGATTAATAAAAAAAATGTTCAAAATTTTTGATCATTAGAAAAATTATAAAAAATTTTTGATCAGTAGAAAATCTATCGAAAATTTTCACTTAATTAAAAATTTATCGATATTTTCCGAATATTGGAAAATATTCCACCAAGAGAAAATTTATAGAAATTCATTGAAAATTTTCAGGTTACAGAATTCTTAAAAAGTTTCCTCTAAAAGCGAAGTTTTGAGAAAATTCTCACCAAAAGAGAAATTGGAGAAAATTTCCTCAAAAAGGATATTTTGAACAAATTTCTTATAAAATATAAATTCCCTATAAAAGGAAGTTTTGAGAAAAAATGTTTCTAAAGATACACATTAGAAAATTCCCTTGGACAATTTCCTTTAGAAAAAAATTCGTTCCTTTAAGAGATAAAATTTCTCCCACAAAACGGACATTTATGGAAAATTCCCTTTGAAGGATTTTTTTAATAAATTATTAATATTTTTCTTTAAAACAGCCGATGACTGTAAAAACACTTGGTTGGACTTACGCTACAGCTATCAACAGCATGCCCGACGATTACATAAATTTTTCATGAATGGTCACAAGGAAAATCGCAAACGTCCAGCCATGTATATGGAATCGGAGCTAATGTTTCTATGGAGATTTATAGAAAATCGGTAAGATTATCAAACGTTAAAAATATATATTTTCCTATAATAATTAATTTTCTTATATAACAACAGCAAAACATGTAAATTACAATTTGAAATAAATGAAAACAACTCGTCTCCACCAACAACAGAAATTGAGAAAGTTACTGCACCACCAGAATCTCCAAAGTTGGTAGAACCTCCAACAGAAACAATAGAAAAGGAAACTGCTCCAGTTACATCTCCCGCAAAAGATACAAATGAAAATGTCAATAATAAAGAAAATGATAAGAATTCAAATGCCCAGAAATCAATAGATGATGATTTGATATTAGTAGAACAACCTGTGGAATTAATAGTTATCGATGAAGATGATGATAATAATAAATCAGAAAAACAATTTAAAGTTAGTCCCAGCATGAAATTATTAATAGCACAAATAAAAGCTTATCCAGAGCTATATGATAGTGAAAATTTAGCATTTAAAGATTACACACGAAAGAGTTACATCTGGAATGCTATAGCATGTAATTTAGGAGATAAAGGTAAATTTGATATGGAATTTTAATTGGGAATAAATTAATCTTTAGTCCTTTAACATTCCTATAGCTACAAAATTAATGAAATGTTGGATTATTTTACAAACCCGTTATGAATGGGAAATCTGGCAAACAAAACAAAACACGGACAATTCATCACCACCTCCACAACCTTCTGAATTACAAGTTGAACTGGAATTTTTAAAAAATTATATATTAAATAAGTGAGTTTTGAATTTAATCAAATATTTTAAAAGATTTATTTATTTTTACTACATTTTGTTTTCCAGCCCTGATACAGTTTACAAACAGTCTTATTATCTGAAAACCGCTTGGTATGATCCTATCGATTATTTTAAAGATATTTACAATTTGATTGTACGCATGAAGAAAAATTCCGATATTGTTTATATAACCGATTCATTGTTGAAGACCCCGGAAAAAAGTAAAATTTATTTAACACTTTGGTCGGATATAGCGATATTGAAAGGTAAAAGCTGTTATTTACAAAAAATATTATTTTTACTTTATTGATAACTTGAATTCTCTATAGAAAAGTTATCGATAACTTTATTTTCTATACAAATTAACGATGACTTTAAATTCCCATATTTCCATATTTATAGGCAGCACAGCTGGTCAATGTGAAACAACTTGGCTTATAATGCGTCACTTCTATTGGGAACTAATGTATATGCGTCAACAAAACTATCAACTCACTGATAAATGGTATTTTGAAAGTATCATCACTGAACTCTATGCCATTTCCAAAGCAGCCCAAACGGCTAAACAACAAGAACTTCAAGTTCTTAAACAAAATAAACCCATGAAAAAAGCCACTAAACGTCCGGCCCAAACACCAGCAACATCACTGGGAGCACCAACTACTACACGGACAGTAACAACGATGCAAATGACACCGACAATTGTCAATAATCTACCAAGTGTACCGGCTTCAAACTCAACCCTAACAACTTCTTCGGTTGTGGGACAACAACCAATAACATTCCCAAAAATAACAGCTGCTATTAGTTTGGCTCCACAATCTTTAAATACGGGTACTCTGCAAATTAAACCAATATCGGGACCACCAAATCTATCACCTGCTCCTTCTCAGCCACAAAATATTATTAACGGTACGGTTGTAACGACCACAACAGGTGTTGGCTCGGCTCCAATATCAATGTCATTTAATTTACCAACACAAACAAAAGTAACCTCGGTGCCTATGCCACCACTTATACGAACAGTGGCGCCAAATGCTTCCACACATCAGCCCATAATAAGGAATCCTTCACAAGCCCAAATTACAGTACGTCCTCGAACAGTATTAAGACCTGTGGGACCTAGAATTCAAATAACACCTATAACAACTACGGCAGGTCCCACTGTAAACAATCTCGGAAACATACAAGTGCAGGCAAATAAAACAGCAACAATAGTTGCTGGCACCAGTGGTGCCACGACTGCTACAGCTGCTCAACAACAACAGCAACAATCTATAGCATCTTTTAAAATTACCACATTGCCCTCAAATAATACAACAACAAATGTCGTGTCAACTCCTGCTACATCTCAAGCCTCTGTTAACAATTCTGGACAATTACCTAAAATATCTGGGGCAATATCTTTGCTCAATCCTAATGAAATTCTAATTGAACTTATTGCCTCACAAAATGGTAATCAATTGGTTGTCCATGGTCCTCCTTTGAGTGCCAAATATCAATTGTCTATGCCAACGGTAGCAAAATTCATACGAGAAATTTTAGCCATTCCATTGCTGCATAATAAACGCAATAATCAACCGGGATTGATCAATTTGTATTGGGAACATATTGGAAGGAAATTTAATTTGCCAGGTAAGATTTCGGTTTTATCTTTTAATCTCTGTATTTTATTTAAATTTGGTTTATTATAGTTCATATTTGCCGGGCTTGTTGGAACTTTTTATTGGAGAATTTTAATCATTTCCCACAAATTGCTCCCCTAAAAGAGTTGATGAAACCTTTTCAAACATCGTTTAATGTATGGAAAGAATCCATGGAGTTATTTAAGAAGTTTGATGAACATTGTGGTAAGAAAAATGAGAAAGAAAAATATAAAAATTATAGGAATTCTGGTTATCGATAAGTATTTGAGACGAAGCTTTCTATAACTGTAAAGAAAACTTAAGATATTGATAATTTTTTAAAGGAAAACTTTTATATTATTTCTTCTAGAGAAAACAAATGTAATCGATAACTTTTCTACAAAAAACTAAAGATATAAATAACTTTTCTATAGGAAATATTTGATTTCTGTAGGATTTCTATAGGAGACACAAATTATAGATCTGTTTTTAATAGGAAACCAAAACTATTGATAAGTTTTTTTAAAGAAAATTTAATGTATCGATTGATTTTCTATAGTTTCATATCGAAAACTAAAGATATCAGATTCCTATACAAAACTAAAAGAAAAGATATCTTCATGTTTTCTATAAAAAAGATTAGTTTTATATTGAAAACTTAAGATATCGTTAGATTTTCTATAGAATACAAAGTAAAGAAGGAGATCGAAAAAACCTTAACACACTTATATGAAACGAAACCACTAAAATTTCAGTTTTAATTATTTCTTATTAAAAATAAAATTTTGAACCTTTGAAACCCTTCCATTTAACGTTTTTATAGTGCTTTCTGTCACTTTCCTCGAACACCTTTTATGTGCTTTACAATTCCCAATATCTCTTCACTGGCCTCTTCCTTTGGAGGATTTGCATCTCTTGGTAAAAATATTTTTTGTACCATTTAAAAGCTTTCATATCATATCGACAGGATGCCAAGTTAGGCTAAAAATAAGTTTAAACATTATGAAGGCTTATAAATGAAAGCAGCCGTATTGCTTTCTCTAAATTTCGGTATTTACAGTGGCCGTTGTAACAAATATTAGGATTCTTTTGCCGCAACTCCATACTGCTTGCCATACGAAGAACTTTTTGGAAAATGTTGGCTGCTTATTGGTCCTAAACATTACTTCAACATTTCCTCGAGCTCAGCGTCATAAAATGTTTGACCAGGAAGTTGTAAAAAACCTGCAAAAACATACATGTCGTCATCTTTTATGCATATTTTTTAGAAAGCTTGATTTCAATTTCCATGCTCGGTTTTGCCCCTTAATTTATAGCAGCGTTCCTGCCAAGAATAAATAGTCCGAGCATTAAGCTAACTTGATTGCCTTTCTACCGGATGTGTTGGGAGCTCTTTTAGAAATGTTTTAGATTTTATGGTTTTACTTTCATCTTGTGGACCATTCATTCAATGGAAAAGTTCTCCCGGTGCTCTTTAATAACAATATTAATAACAAACATTTAATAATTTAATGATCAGATCAGATCAGATCAAAATAATAATATTTGGGTATAAAGTTCTAATGAAAAACGTGTGTTAAGAATTTGTCGATCTTTTCGATAACTTTTTAATAGAACGGAAATATTTCGATCAGTCTATAGAAGGAAATAAAGATCGTTATTACAGAAAACCAATATTTTCGTTTATTTTTCAATAGAAAATAAATTAATAAAACGTTTTCTACAGAAGTAATTTCGATCTTTAGAAATGTAGAATAATGTTAGTCAGTTGGTCTTGGATAATTTTTTCTAATTTTCCTTAAATTTCATTTACATTTTTTAACTTTTATTTTCAGTTTCCAAAGGGTGGCTTAAATACGTCCAACGTTTGCCTGAAGTGGTTGAATGCATTAGTGGTTACCCAGTTTTATATCAAGATGTTTCAAAAGATAATTCGGAAAAGTTATCCGATATGGAAACTTTATGTGCCTGGCGTACAATTAGTTTAAGATTTCCCAAAATACGTAAGTTCGATTATAACAAGACAACAAATGGACAAATAATAATTTTTTTGAATGTTTCACAATTCCAGCTGAAATTCAGGAAATTTGGGGTGCTATTAAAACCTGTTTTTGTCAATATATGAATGATTTAGAATTTGGTATAGACAATAAATGGCCCATTAATTGGTGGCGTTCTCTGGCACGATTGAAATTCTTAGTGGAAGCCAGATATACCACAAATGAACCATTTTATTATATAATCAGTAATAAAATGTTAGAGGAAATTGAGAAATGTGCCATGTTGGAAATGAAAACAAGATATAAAAATGGTAAGTTGGATAAAAAGAACTCAATTAAAAATATAAAACTTTAATAAAAAATCCTTAAAAGATTCTACGGAGAAAACTCTACAAAAACCTGAAGATGATAAAATCAAAATCAGTTTAATAGAAAATCAATCGAAGAATAACGATAATATAGCATCCATGATTAACTTAAAAGGAAATCATGATTTTGAATTGGGAACACTGTTAACAGCCATACAAAAACATGCCATTATTTTAAACAAAGGAGCTTGGAGTGTGGCGAAACATGAAGCCTGGAAAAAAGTAGCCAAAGAATTGCATTTGGAAGGTATTTAATTTTGTTTTCTAATTAGTTTTTCACATTTTGTAATAATTTATTGTTTCTTTATAGTTAATGACTGCCTTCTAGCTTTTAAACAGGCTCTCAAAATGTATTTTGCCTATAAAAAACAAGATTCCATTAGCCGTTGTCGTCTAAATGAACGTTATTACAAAAAACTAGATGATATAGTACGTAATATGTCTGCCAATAAGCATATCAAAGGTGGACGTGGTAAATTAAATATAAAAACTCCTTTGGAATTAAATCAAAGTGTTGATACAAGTGGTTCTACAAATAGTTCAGATTTAGTATTTCCTGAACGTTTTATAAGTGATATTAGTATGTCGAATAGTCCTAGTAATTTAGTGGTTAAAAATTGGGTTTATGCTCTGGGTAATGTAGGTGGCAGTGCATGCGATAATGCTCATGTGAAGTTGAAAACTATTTTAACTAAATATTTAACAAGTGATTAAGAAATAAGAATAGTTTAATTCTTTATAATCACATATCTAAAATTAATTTAGTTTTAAATTTGTTTAAACTTTTGTTTTAATTTTTGAATTATTGAATTAAAAATTATATTGTTTTTTTTGATGTTAATTAATAAGAAATAATTATTAAGAAAATATATTAAATGATATGGAAATATAAATAAAAAAATATATACAGTTTTTATTTTAAATAAAAACTACATATACAATACCAAAAACTAAATACAGCATCCTAGAGTGTACTTGGTTCTACAGAAAGATGCTTGGCATCTTGGTCTGGCGTCCAATATTATTAAACATCATTGAAACAACTTGTCCATTGATAAAAAACTGGATCAGGTAGAAGAAATTTTTCACATGATGTCTCTAAACCCAAAAAAATAGAAAACATTTTCAAAAAAGCTTCCAACAAATGTGGTTGGATGCTTTTTTGATTTAACCGAGCTTTTTTCAGCTCGGTTAAATCATTGCTCGTTCTATTTGATACGAAAAGTTAAAGCTAATGCAGATTTAAAAACATACAAGGTTCAAAAAGTCCCTAAGAACAATGCTAAACAGGCCAAAAGCACGGAAATTGATGACAAGTTTTCCTAAAAAATATTCTTGCTGCAAAATGGATGACAAAACGTATATTCTCGCTGATTTTTCACAACTTCCTGGTCAAAAATTATATTCTCAAGTTAAGAAACCAAAAGCAGTCAAAATTTGCCAAAAAGTTCTTCGTATGGTAAGCAATATGGAGTTACGGCAAAGAAGCCCAGCACTTATTACAATGGGCTTTGAAAATTCCGAAATTTACATCAAGGAAAAGTGCAGCTTCCATTCATAAAACTTCAAAATTGTGTCCATTTATTTTTGGCCTGACTTGGCATCCTGTCAATATGGTAAAGAAGCCTTTGAGTGGTACAAGAACAATAATGTACCAACAGAGGTAAATCCCATTAATCATAAATTAGAAAAGCAAATCATACAAGAGTCGTTCATCAATTTTCGTAGCTGCCAATTGGCATTTGTAGAGTATTACATAGTTGGACTTGACCGACTATAAAATTTTTACTTGTCTCTTTTTTATATCTGTTTTTTCATTAATGAACAAGCTGATGCTGTTCAATAATAGTGAAAACAGTTTTAATCAGAGATCATAAACTTTCTTTGCATCGAAATTTATGTTATATTTTTTATTCAAAAATCTTTTAACAGACTTTTTTTTAAATAATAAATTCATTCACTTTAATAGAACAAAAAGCAGGTGAATTTAATAAAACTTTCATTGATGTTTTTTGTGAACAATAATAAATTTCTCAAACTTTTAAAAATCATAAACTGAAAACATATAATCAAGACATATGATTTGTTATACTAAAAAGAGTTCATCTCAACTACTTCCAAATATTCAAAAAGTGTTGAAATGTGTAATTTATGCAAATAGAATTCTTTTATTTTTATACCCTACACCAATATAAGTGGTGATAAGGATATAATAACTTTGTCAAACCGTGTGTAACGCCAAGAAGAAATCAGCTCAGACCCCATCAAGTATATATATTCCTGCATCATATCAAAATCTGAGTCGATTAAGCTAAATCCGTTTGTCTGTTGAAAATAATTTCACGCCTAGAATTTAGCCACATTGTCCTAAGCAGTAACGGAAAGCGGGGTTGAGCTTAAAAAAGGCCAATTTTATTGAAATTCGGTCCAATGACTTCTCTAACTATATTTTATGTTTATAAGCCATAACCTTGTTCCATGTTTTGTTATGGCTCCCATATAACGCCCCTTACCGGAAAACGAGTTTCAATAAAGCTGCTATATAGCGTTCCTTCTGGAAAACTTTGAATATAAATTGAATATGAACCAATTTAATTTAAAAACATCACGATTGGTGTTACACCTTTAAGTATACCGTTCGGATTAGAATCATTTTCTGATTCTATTTAACCTATTTTGGCCCAAGAACGAAGCCATGTTCGGTCCAATATTTCGGGAACCTCCCGGAATAAGCTCATTAAAGTACATAATATAAAAAGTAATTTTAAATTTAACAAAAGTAAGTGCAATAATATTCTAAAACAATGCGCTAAATTATGCGTTTTGGTCTACTACTTCTCATAGGTCCCATAAAAGCTTCCTTCCAGATATAACGTTGAAAAACGTAAATCTCACATATATTTTGGTAATGCAATTATAACTGGTCAAATTAAAATAAATAAAAGCAAAAATCGATGTGCAAAATTATACGATGGTCGGTCCATAATTTTATCTAGTACCATATAACCCCCCAGAAAAATTCATTTTAAAACTTCTAAATTTCACATAAATGTTTCACCATAATATAGTGCACAATTAAGAATAAATTAAAAAATAAATATAAACGAGGGTTGTTCATTAGTTTTTCGTAACTGCTATCTATAACCAACATCTTGGTGTAGGGTATTACATAGCCAGGCTTGACCGATCATAACATTTTTACTTGTTTTTCTAAATGTAATGAAAATAATTCTATTGTTAATAATATAACGAATATCGGACCATATTTGCTATAGTTCCTATTTAAAGCTTCTTTTCAATTCAATTTTTTTAAACTGTATGTAAATATATTTTTGACTGGAATTTTCAAAGAAGCTTTTCCAGTAATCGTCGTTTAAGCTGATGAACGAATAATATGCTTTTTGGTAAAATATCTTCAATCTTCAATTAATGCTTCTGTTTGCATAGTGTAATTGGTGGAGGGCATTTAAGATTCGGCATAGCCTAACTTAAAGCTCACATATAATTTACATATTTATTGTCAAAATTAACATTCGTCATGGTTTTTATTGAAAAAAAAGACTCTAAAAAATTATAACAGTTTTTAAATTGATTATAACAATTATTAGCTCAGCTATCAGTCCATAAGCAGTTTAAGCTTTTAATTTATGAGTATAAATTTTAAAAATTTATGTGACTCCAATTAGGCCCAAAATCTCCTTGAAAACAAAACTTTCCATTGACTTTGGGTAGGTATCAGATGTTGTCGCATTCACATTATTCTTCCTACACGTCAAGTAATAAAGTTGCTTAAGTTTTGAACAATACTGTCTAACAGACATCTAAACTACCGGACCAATTGAAATTTTCTCGGAATGATTACAGTGTACCCGAACATGAAGGGAAGGGGTATCCCAATGATTTAATTTGGTCTCAACCACTTTCTTAAGAAACTGCCTTAATGAACAAATTGTAGGACGGATAGGATCAGGGGGAGAGGTAGTTCCCATATAATGTAAATATTATTTATCGAATAACTAAAGAACCTCAATTACTGTTCACTTTCACAAATAAAGGACGATTAGAATCAGGGGGAGAGATAACTCCCATATAACGCAAATAATAATTACCGAATATCTAAAGAATAATTAAAGTGAGAGTGTCAAAATTGTATACCAAACATTTTGGAATTGACTACCAAAAGTTTTCTTTAAGAATTTCTGTAGTGAAAAAGTATAGAACAGTTAGAACTATGGGAACATGTACCCCCCATACAACGCTAATATTGAAAAATGGCTGGTAAATAGGGTCAGAGGAAAAGTTCGTACCATACAATTCAAAGAAAATATTTGTAATCGATTGTCAAATTCGATTACAAATATCACAAATACTACTACGGAGAAAATCGTTCAATTTGACAAAATCTCCGTTGCGTGGAAATGTGTCAATAAGCAATTTTCACACATTATTGACTCAATTATTTGAAATAGAAAAATAAATTATTTTTAATAATTTAAGTTCCAAAAAGTGGGTAAAGTTTAACCCAATTAACCTTTGTGCTTCAATTGTTCGTAGAACGGTTTAAGTGCTATGAGGTCAATATATTCCTACACAATCTTTGCAGTCTTGAGCTAAATCTCTGTAGACCTAAAAAAACAGAAAATATAAAAAAAATTGATTTCTAATATTATGGTGGGTAATACTCTACGCTTCCCCACTGAGGACTCTAAAATTGTAAGCGGGGTTTGGAGGAAATGTATTAAAATTCGCCTTTTTATTTAAGCTGCTTAATGTGCGCAGTATTTTACTGGTTGAAATCTTGGTTAATTAATGAATGATTAACTTGGTGTTATGGGATGTTGTCATGGATACAGATAGCCATAAGGACTTTAATGAGTATGTTAACAACATCGGGAATAGTCCGAACCTGATGAAGCAAAGTGCATTACAATCTGCTGAATTTTAAAGATTTGTCTTGTGTCTTAAGTAAGGAGTCATGTTGGCGGCACATTACTGCCGAATTCTCAGATTAACGGAGATTATCTGGCCTACGTGAGAACGATTTGGACAAATCGTCAACTCTGGAATATCGTGGCAGAGACTATGACCTGCCTTGCATTTCAAAATCTTCGTCTGTGATTTTTTGAGAAGACCTAATTTGTCGAATCTAACGAAATATACTTCAATGGTAGCAGGAAAATTTAATATTAATATCAGGAACTGTGGATGATCTCTCACTACATCTTCCAATTCTTCTTCACTCGTATTACTCTATTTCAAAATTGCGCAATAATAATTCTGATAATTTCTAGATGACTCAATCTCTTTGGCCCTTTTTTCTACCAGAAATTGTTCAAATCAGTTTATTGAAAATTTAAGTGTTATTTTGGTTGTGCTATTGTTGCATTAATGTCACCATGGCCCGTAAAGAATATTGTGTTTTATTGTAAGAAATATTTTAATATGATTCAACGACACCTTTTCCATATAAATTAAGCATAAATAACGTTTTATTACACAAAACTATTGTTGCTGTTACTGCTGCTGCTGCTGCTACTTCAGCACTTGATGATGACGATGGCGGTTGATTGGATTACAAATTATAAGAATAGATCTTTTTGGGCTAAATGGTGCCTCAGTACAATGACCAAATGCTTAAAATGTTAAAACGACTCTCAATAATTCTTGCAACAAAATCAGTTGAATTTTTTATTGTGTTGAAATACAAAGAATGAACATGAAGAAAGACTTTAACAATTGATGACATAAAATAATGTCCGTTACAAATCACTACCAATACAATCAAATATGGTGAAGAAAGAAGAAAAAGTTAAAGAAGATGGCGAATGTTGTCAGACACATACTCACACATATTTGTTTGTAAAGAAGAAAAAATCAAGTTTCTTCTTTCTTCAATTATTTAAGTCTCTTCATCATTGTGAGTAGAGGATGGTGATATATTAGGTTTACCAATACGTTTGTATATGATTCTGAACTAGAATTTGCAGTTCGATCTGAACTGAACAAAATTAAACTAGAAGTGAACAAAACTGAATTAGAACTGAACTAGAACTGAACTAAAACTGTACTAGAACTGACTAGGACTGATCTAGAACTGAACTAGAACTGTACCAGAACTGAACAAAAACTGAATTAGAACTGAACTAGAACTGAACTAAAACTGTACTAGAACTGACTAGGACTGATCTAGAACTGAACTAGAACTGTACCAGAACTGAACAAAAACTGATCTAGAACTAGAACTGAACTTAAACTGAACAAAAACTGAATTAGAACTGATCTAGAACTGAACTAGAACTGTACCAGAACTGAACTAGAACTGAACAAAAAACTGATCTAGAACTGTAGCAGAACTGAACTAGAATTGAACCAGGACTGAACCAGGACTGAACTAGAACTGAACTAAAACTGAACTAGAACTGAACTAGAACTGAACTAGAATTGAACTAGAACTGTACCAGAACTGAACTAGAACTGAACAAAAACTGATCTAGAACTGTACCAGAACTGAACTAGAATTGAACCAGGACTGAACCAGGACTGAACTAGAACTGAAGTAGAACTGAACCAGGACTGAACTAAAACTGAACTAGAACTGAACCAGGACTGAACTAGAACTAAACTAGAACTGAACTTAAACTGAACTAGAACTGAACCAGGATTGTACTAAAACTGAACTAGAATTAAACAATACTGAAGAAGAACTATAATAGTAAAAAAACAATATATAGACAATTTTGAATTAGTAGCCAGATATTGTCCCTTTCTAACTACCATTTGTTTCAATCGGAGTAGAGGTTATTTAAGATTCGTTATAGCCGGATGTTGCCAACTGATTTGCATTTTTGTCTTATTTGTTTCTTTTCAATTTGGTCATTGTTTTTTCTTTCCTCTTGAATGTTGATGGCTTTAAGACTATTTTAGCCAAAAGATGAATGTTTGGTTGAAAAACTTTAGTTGTATTGAGTATGTGTATGTATCTGTGTGCGTAAGTCTTTAAATAGTGTTTTTTTAAGTTTTATGACCATTAAAACGCAATTATTATTCATGATACATAACGTACAAAAGTAACAGAAGAAACAACAGAAGTAACAGCAGCAGCATTTCTCTTTGGGGCACAACAAAACTACACACACTTGCCTCATACCTCGTCTGCATGCCTTATTGAATCACAACAACAACAACAACTACAACAATAAACTTCTTCTCCAGCCAATGTAATGCCAATCGATCTTTGATGACTTTTCTTGATAAATATTTTCCTTGTTTGTCTTTTATTTTTCTTAGTGTTAGTATGTTTTCTTAGTGTTTGTATATATGTATGTGTGTATTCATGGGCTTCTGTATTTATTATGTTTTGTCTTTGATGAAGAGTTAAACATTCGTTGGCTAATAAAGTGAGGGAGTGTGTTAGCCGTTTTGCGGTGGTTTTTGGATGCATGATTTCTGGAAAATTTATCACCATTCATTAGAATTCTGTTGTCATCTTTTCTTTAAAGAAATTTATAAATTTTCAAATAAACACACAAACACACACACGCACACACATTTAAACATTAAAGTCGATTAAAAATCAAAAGAAAATAATGAAACAGTAATAAACTCTTAAGGATGTATTATCATGCATTTCTTGATAATTGAGATACGGGTATATATGTATGTAATAAATACTTATGCAATTGGTTTTATACTCAAAGGAATGTTTGAACTTTTCACATAAATTGAAAAATTTTATTAGAATACTGAAGCAAAGCAGGAAGGCAATATTTATCTTAAATTGCTTAAAGAAGAGTTTCAGTTTATTAAATCATTTCGTGAAAAACGAAGATTCTACGAACTACAAGATATTTACTAATGTGCCATATAATTGTGGAAGTTTGTGCGAAGCTCGGCACTCACTCTTACCGGCGCCCTTCGTATTAAGCCAACTAGGGTTCTACCAAGTTATTGGATGGTAGTCTCCAGAGATGCACTCAACATGTCTATACCTAAGTGGGACATATTACATCTATACCTACTTAGGACTTATTAAGAGATCATAGAATTTCGTTGAATATACATTGACAGACTTTTTGAATAAAGAAAGAGTCTTTAATAACGTGAATACAACATCAATTTGCTTAGCTTTGTCTATCATTCAATAGATCAATAGATCGAGTATGGACAACACATAAATCATGAGACATGCTGTAAAGGAAACTTTGCAAGGAGGCATTCTTTCACATCTTCTATGGATGTGAAAGGAGATCTCAGCGATATCAGGTAAATATCTGTGAACACTATCATTAAAATATGGAAGTAGCACTTAAAACTGTAAGCAGTTGGAGCACTGGGAGTGGACTTAATGTGTTGTTACGTTGAAAACGTAACTGGTATTATTCAATAGGAGGTATAAAGACTTCAGTGTTGCTTTGAAATATTATAGTAGCGCTAAACACCTTAGGATAATTCCCAGAAGAAGATTAACGTGGAGTTTAAAGCAGGTTAGGATTTCAATGGCTGTGACATTGGCAGAATGTGATTTAGTTGTAAAAATGTGAACTAAGTCAACCAATATTTATTAAGATCAATTCTTTTCTAAGATGCAGCCTTCTGGTGGAAATCTCTTAATGTATGAAATATGACTCTGTTCTTGATTGGATGGGGTTGCTGATAGATTTGGTCTATATTTGCAACCCCCAACTGTTTACCAGTTGATAAGACTAGGAAATAGGAACTAGATTAAGTTGAATACCACGGAGAACTGAAGATACAGAGGTATGGTCATGTAGGTATCTTGGTTACGACTAGAATAATCACAAAACTTTTTAACTATTGCATCTATTCCCCATTCTACATACTGACCACTGAGAGAAGCGTGGACTGCCTCTCATGAGAGTTCACTATTCATCTACACTGATGGCTCAAAAAAGGAGATAAAGTAAGTGGAGATGTCTTCAAAAAGAATTTTCGGATTTCAAACTTCCGGTTGAGTATTAAATTCTGCAAGCTGAGATTGCAGCAATTTATACAGTGATTGGCTAAGGTATTTAAGAAAGACAGAAAAGAAGCAAATCGATGCTTGTGGGGGTCTACATGATATCGAATATTGTCACTATGTAGAATGGCGGCGCATTCGGATTTGGACATAAGACTAAACACTGTAAAGAGGGGAAGTAGTCGGTACATTCTTCCTACTTAATATCTCAAGAACTCACTTGAGAGACACAGATGCTGCAGTATCTGGACGCTGTCCGTTTGGAATATTGAGGATTGAGTATATGTTGTTTTGGCATGAACTCATGCAATATCTGATGAATTTGATGACTGTTGATATGAGAGTGGTTTAACGAAGTGATTACTTTTGGATTTCTTTACAGTCTATATAATGTGAAAACTGAATAAAAATAATTTATTTTTCTTCTCGTTTCTAACTTGACCTCAATTAAATCATTCTTTTCTACCTCTCTTTTAAGACCCTTAACACCTGACTTTACTTCATTACTTTATTCCTTCCAGTTCTTCTCTTTTCAGGGACCAATTGAGCTATACTTTAGTACATGTAATCTTTTATGGATGCCTGATAACTTAACCTAACCAATACATGACCTGGATGAGCTTTAGAGGACCGACCTGAATATCTTCTATCATGATAACTGCAGCCCACATATTGTAAAACCGGTCAAAATTTAATTGGAGAACAGTGGAGTGGAAGCTTTACCTCACCCTCTTTATAGCCCGGACCTGTTCGTTTCTGACTGCCATTTGTTTTGATCACTAACTGGAATAAGTTTTACATCGGAATAGAGCATTTGAAATTGACTTAACCCTCTGTAACTAACAAGATCTCATATGATTTTTAAAATTTGATTCAACTATTAATATTTGTAGTTATGACGCCTTTTTAATTTGGACCAATAAATTATATTAAAATTCCTGGTGTCTGCTGAACTACCACATAAGTTACAGAGGGTTAAAGGGAATCAGCATGAAACCAAAAAGATAAAAAATTGGGGTTTATGATGGAAAATAAGTAAATCAACCAGGGAATACTGAAAATTTATTATACGGCAAAAAGGAGCTTCCAAGTTCTTCAAGTTATACCAACTGAGTGGTTTATTTATTCAGAAAAAATGGATGTATGTTTTCATAAGGATTACCATAAGGATTCATAAGGAACCATATTCTTGGAAAGAAATATTTTAAGGAAATATCAGAAGAAAATTTGTTTAATTCTCTTTTTACAAATTTCCTACTGATTTGTTGACACTTTTACAAAGAAGACAGAAAAAGGTATAAAAAAACATAAATGTCATGTCTTTAATAAAACCCATCACGATTTAAAGCCAAAGTTTATAAATATACATTGGCATCTTACAAAATTGTGTCTCCAGTAGTTTTTCAAACGCAACTAAAAAAAACTCGACAAAAAAAAAAATTTGTTAACTTAAACTTCGATGAACGTTTATCATAAGATTGACATATCGAATCACGATTTATGTTTTACACATAAATTCAGCAAATTTACAGACAAGTCAAGTTAAGTCAACAACTTATAAACAACAACATAGTTAAGCAGCCAGCAAGCCAGCCAGTAAGACCATCCGAAGCTTTCACCCAAAACCAAAAAGACAAAAATATTACAAAAACAAAATAAATAAATAATTTAACATAAATATTTTTTTTTATTCGTTAACTGAATTTTATTCTTTTTTTTTTCATCATACAAAACCTAAACGATCCGATAGTTATGGTTGGGCCCTTTAAATGATTTCTTAAGAAAAAAAAAAGCGAAGAAATTGAATTTTATTGAAAAATATGATTCTTGTGTAGTTGAATATTTAATTATGATTTGTGTAAAGGGAAATTGAAAAAATAAATAAATACGATATTGAAAAATGTTTTTCTGAAAGAGACCAACAAATCTTGACTACATTATGGAATGTCTCTTTTTTCTTCTTTATTTAAAATGTCGTTTTATGGGTAACTCATCCGTTAAATGTCCAAGTTTATGGATGACGAACTTTTTCTATGGATAATCTTCCATCTGATGTCCCTTATTTTCTTCGTTTAAACGTACAGTTTGTATGTCTGACAGTCTGTATGTAGATTCTTCTAAAAATGCAAATTAATTACACTTTTGTTGTTGTAAGTAAGAAGTATTAGAGATGGGTAAGTGAGTAGATTTGGGATTAGAGTTTTGAAAATATTTTCTTTTAAATCCTTTCTTTCATTACAGATATCATAGAATTATTGTTGGGTTAAAAAATGAGATTAGTGAGAGATGATGTAGCACGTGCTTGAAGTGTGTGCTAAAAGTCTTACTTACTCACATCCTCGTCTACAACAGTATAAGTAAATTGTTGTACTATTGGATCTATATTTGTAGAGTAAAAAATTCATGGTTTATTGCTACATTTTTACCAGTTAAAGCCAAGTTTGTGCTTAAGTTTATAACGCACAGAAAAAGTATTGTTACCACTTACTTTTAAGTATAACGTTCGACTCAGAATCACTTTCTTAGTCATTTTAACCATGTCCTTCCATCTGGCTGTCGATGTAAACTTTGTAAACAAAATTTAGGTGGCAATTTTAGAGATATCACGAGGAATTTTCCCGGGAAATTCATTATTCTAAATCCTGGGAAATTTCTATCGGTATTTTTCGACAAGTTATTAAAGTTAGGAAGTTGTATAACTCAAGAAGGAATCATAAATGTAAATTTGGCAATTTGGTTCTTATCTTAAACCTGCTATATTGTTCAAAAAGCAAACTAGTTATAGACTGACATCTTAGACAGAATTCAACCGTATAATATCATATCAAAACTTATCTAAATCGGATTAACAGAACATCATTTTGTGGATCGCAATTTGGATGATGATTTTCTAAATTTTTTCTATACATTTAAAGCCAAGTGGATTGAATGTCCTCAAGTCCCATCGTGAGTTATTCATTCACTGTGCACAACGCACAAGTTTGATGTTTTATTCCACTGCACTATTGCGAACAACATCTATATTAACTGTAGAACTATGGTTTGCTAAAAATTTGCACTAGATTTTCATTGGATTTTAACAAAATAGATCCATAAAACGCAGCTGCATGTATTGTACTACATGGGGCCATTATTTGACCAGCTTCCATATAAAGCCCCTTCCCGGAATCGGATTTAGCTTCTAAACTCTTAATAAATCAGTTCTATTGAAATTCGTCAAAATTATTTTTCTATCTGACTTAAATATATGTTAACGAGTTTCGGTCTATAAAAGCCCCTTATCGCCATAAGGGTTCAGTTTAGAGTCTTGAATAGAAAAAAAATTCCGAAACAATTATTTTTCGAACGTAGCTAATTCGGCAAATATCGGTAACTATTAGATTACAGCTGTCGTATAAGACCCCTTTCCAGAATGTAAGTATGATATTCGAAATTGGATTTTAGAATTAGTATCTTCTATATTAATCTATAATATAGTTTGGAGTATTGTATAGTTGGCCTTGAACTGATATATTCTGCTTCATTGTGCCTTCAATTAATACCATCAAAAATTATTTTTTCTTTAAAACATATATGAAATTTATGTTTTTTTGAAAGGTTTCAATACAAAGAATGTTTTGGTTAAAATTTTGTAGCAAAACACCTATAGAGTTAAGTCCAGATTCTTTCGAATTCGCCCTTCTTTTAAATTCAAAACATATATGTTTTAAAAACTCAAAGCCTGAATTTTAAAATGGAATGCAGTTTTAGAAACCTTAAAGTGTTTTTCAGACCTCTAATAAATGTGGACTCTATAGCCCAAAAACCGAAAACACCATTTTTGAGATTTTTCTCCAAAGTATTCGGAATTTAAGAAAATCCTTTTAATAAATCGGTAATAAATTTTCTTAAATTCAGAATCACAAGTTCGACATTTCAGTCAGATATCACTATTGCATTTATAGCAGACATATTTCTGGATCAAATACTAAACGATTTAAGTCAGTGTTGTACATGGAATGTATATCACTTTTTATATCCTCCACTACCATATGTTGTTGGGGTATTATCAGAATCTGACTGACCGCAAGGATGTTTATTCATGTAACGTTGTGAAGTTTCTACAGATCTGAATTTTGGAGATATTTCGATTTGTAACGAAGACGAATCCTGTTGGAAATTGGTGATGATCGCTCCAATTTCAGGTAGCTCCCTTACATGTATACGTTTAAAATGGGGTTTTATGGTCATCAATTTTTTTTTAATCTAAATTTTGCATAAATAAATTTTTAGTCCAAATCTACATGAGAAAGATTCGGTTCACGAATTACTCTATTGGAGCTACAAACAGATCAATTTCCGAAAATCACCGTGAGTATTATGAAAATATGTTATTAAAGTATTTTTACGAGGGCCGGTCTTTATTTTTCATGGCTGTAACATATTTTAAGTGTATAAGAGTTGGTTGTGTAGTTAGTAGCATCTTATAACCATAAACATATTACACGTGACATTTAAAAATCCCATCACGCTCTCATCAACACTAAAATATTAAATGAATGGATTCGCAAGTGATTTTTTGTTTGTCATAGATGACGATTTCTTTTATTTTATTTGTTGTTTTCATAATTTTCGTTATAAAAATTCATCTATGACCGACAATTTAATTGTTGAATACGAATTAAAATTTATAGAAATCTAAAACAAACAAATAGTTGATGGTGATAGTAGAGGTGGTAGTCAGTGAGTTAGTGATTGAGTGAGTGTTGTAGTGTTTGGTGACAACTGTTGTTCGTTTACGTACATGGAATGAGAATTCCAAATTCCGTTGAAAAATACAATCTACTATGAAATTGAGGTTCTCTTTGATGTGATTTTGTCGCATGCGTAAATATTTATGATAATGAAAAATTATGTGAATATAATTTTATTATTTTTTATTTTATTTTTTTTTTTTTTATTAAATCCACATTTTATTTTATATATATTTTTTATTTTATTTTTTTTTTTTCGTTAATTTGTTGTGCGTTGAATTTTTAATTTGTATACCCTACACCACATACGGTTGCGGGTGTAATGTGTTTGTGCTTAAGTTTATAATGCACCGAAAAAGTATTGTTACCACTTACTTTTAAGTATAACGTTCAACTCAGAATCACTTTCTTAGTCGTTTTAACGATGTCCTTCCATCTGGCTGTCCATGTAAACAAAATTTACATGAAGAATTTTCCCCTTTTTCTTGGGAAATTTCTATCGGTATTTTTCAACAAGTTATTGAAGTTAGGAAGTCGTGTAACTCCAGAAGGAATCATAAATGAAAATTTGGCAATTTGGTTCCTATTTTAAACCTGCTATATCGCTCCAAAAGCAAACTAGTTATAGACTAATAACTGAGACAGAATTCAACCGTATAATATCATATCAAAACTCATCTAAGTGGGATTAATAGAACATCATTTTGTGTGATGTGGATCGCAATTTGGATGATGATTTTCTAAATTTTCTCTATACATTTATTTTAATACAATAATATAACCAAAAAGGGGGTTTGGGATTGTTTGAACTCGATCAAATACAAGGATCTTATTCGGAATAAGTTTTTGAGCGTATAAAATTTTAAATAAAAAATATTTCCACTAAGTTTGGCACAACAACTTTTTGTTGTCTTTATCATATGCTATTAATTATATATATCGGTCCATATTTGGTTATAGGTCCCATATTAGGCCCAATCCCCTAATTATACCAAAAATATTAATCGAAACATTACAAATTAATAAAATTTGCTAAGATTTACCAAAACCTGTAAAGTTTCGCTCAAATTTTTTGGCACTTGGAAAGATGAAATTAAAGAATTATATCAATGTATCGGATATTATGCCAACTTTTCAGAAATGTATAACATTATTGACAATAATAAAATACATTAAACACTTTTTGGGGAGAAATGCTTTGAAAGTTTTAAATAGTTTTTTTTTGAAAATTATTCAATTTTGATCTTCAAATAAAGTTGTTTTACTTAAACTATCTTAATGAAATTTTGCATATAGATAGACTTTTTGCCACTTAATAGGAAACTTTTAATATTATTTTGTTGCTCCCATAAGAAATCCCGTAATTCCCAAGAAACTTTTGAAAATGTCCAAAAATATTTATTTTTCACATTTTTGCTATATCTTTCTAACCGATATCGGGCAGCATAAAAGTCTATTACTAAAAATTTCAGAACATGTCAGGCTTTGAGCAAAGAATAAGGTTTTTGTTAATTCCAACTTTGCGATTTAAGAAATTGGACCATAAATTAGAGTATTGTGAAATAAGATTGAATTTGAGAAACTCTAGCTCTCACAAAATTAAGATTTTTGAAACTTTTTTCTACTACACAAAAGCCAATAAAGTAGCCCTGCAGAAAAATATAAATTCGGTATAGTTTATTCAAGTTTTTTGTTTAACTTAAAAAAGTGTAAATAATTTTTTGGCAAAAAATCGACGAAAAATCGTAATTTTTTGAAAATTCAAATTTAAAAGCTTGTAACTTCTAATTCTATGAAGATATTTTTGACATTTTTTCTTTGCAAAGTTTAATGATTAATATTTAATTAAATGAAAACTATTTGACAAAAATCGAACAAAATTTGGACTCACTTTTGCCAGTTCGGTCATAAAGTAAAATGTTAAACTTTTGAAGCTAGAGATCTCTTAAACTAAAAGATATAGCCTACCTATACGAAGAGGTTTTTAATAGGTTTTCAAATAGGTTATATAAAAATATTTAAAATCGGTTGAGATATATGTGAAATCTGGATCGTTTCAAAAATTTGTATGACCCGAGGTGATCAATTTTGGGACCCTGTAGACCGACAAAATCCAAACTATAAACTTAAACTCGTCTGCACTTCTACTATCACTATGTGCAATTTCATTTAAATCGGACTATCGATTCGGAAGTTACAGATTTGATTTCATTTGAAACACTGTGCGCCCCTGAAAAATCCTTTTAAAACGCCTAAATCGCACATTATAAAATACAATATTTGTTCTCTTTATAAATTATACGAGAGTCGTTCATTAAATTTTTGCTGCTAAGATTTATAACCAACAATGTGGTGTAGGGTATAAAATAGTCGGTCTTGACCGACTATAACTTCTCAATTGTTTGTTCATATAAATGAAATATAATTGTTTGTTTTTGTTTGTTTGTGATGATTTTTTGTTTGTTTTTTTTTGTAGTTTTATTTTATTATAGTTGTTGTTGTTGTTGATTTTTGTTCGAAAGAAATTTAATGATTACTATCATAATTTGCAATTAATGTCAAAGTGTTTTTATGGCAAAACTTTTAAATTTCATTCATTCGTTCATACGTTTATTCATTTATGAGTATTGAGGCAGCCAGTCAGACAGTCGGACAGGTAAGTGTTTTTTTTAATACAGTAGCACGTTGTTAATGTGCCCTCTAGAGCTTCTGTATCTTAATTTTTGTGTTGTTTTTATATTTTTGTTATTATTTTTAATTTTATTCATTATTTTCTTCAGCTGCATTTAAATTAAAAGTGTGAAGTGGGAGCGAAATTTATCCCCAAAAAAAGTTATATTTTCGCGCAAAAAAAAACTGTTTAACATTTCTTCACACTTTTCTATAAATTGTGATTTTTTTAAATGCATAAATTAAAAATAATCTTTGATCTATGATTATAATTAAAATTAAGAGAAAGCTTTTAAATCATATAAGTTATTAAAGCTGAGGTGTTTAAAGGGTGATATTAACGTGAACATCATGGTGTTCTTCTAAGGTACAGAGATATTTCTAAAACAAATATATTTGAAACCGACCTAATATCACTTTGACCTGATGTTACCATAATTCGGAAGCTGTATTTAAAATTATGCTTTTATCTTTAAATAAGTAAGAAAGTAATATTCGGTTAAAGTCGACAATATCTCCACAACAATTGGATTTCCGTTTCGGAACAACACGGAACGTTTGTTTTAGAATATTCAATCTACTCAAAATCACTTCCTGAACCGACTTAACAGACGGACGTTGTTTAAATCGGTTCAGAAAGTGACTTTAATTGTTATACTTTAAGTGTAAAAATATTATTTCATTTGTTACAAATATCGCATTATATTCCATCCATTTATGATGGTGTAGCATAGTGTGTCCAAATCGTTTTTTTAATTCCTTGAGTTTTAAAACGTTTGAGTTATCAAACTAAAATTTCTCTAGTCAAATTTGGATTTTTTTCTCTTCATTTCCACAGTGAAATTTTAAATCTCTCGTGGTATAGTTTTTAAGGTATGCGACAATTTGTTATCGTTCTATATAGGTGAGATCATAAGAAGTAATATGCCTCACGGCTCTAGTTTTTATTCTCTATACCCTACACCCTAAGTAGTTCAGAATCACTATCTGAGTCGATTTAACGATGTACATCCGTCCGTCTGTCTATTTGTCCAACTGGCTGTCCATGTAACACTCTACAAGTCGTAAACACTCTACAGATCGCAATTTTTTTAAATTTCTTGTTGAGGAGCTTGAAAATGGTCATATTTGATTCAATATTTAAGGTAGCTCCCAAACATATGTCATCCCGGAATAGAGTTTAAAAACCAAAAAGTCTTAAATATAAAGTGATTTGAAAGAAATTCAATAAAAAATAAGTTATATGATATTATGAATCGTATGCCAATTATACGAGGGTCCATAGGTTCAAATATCACTTTTAGTGTATAAATCTCACACAAACTTTAGTATTTAATAATCATTGGTGAAATTTAGATAAATATAAACTAAAATATATGTTCGAAATTGTACAAGGGTCAATCCATCATTTCTTCTAGCTCCGATATAATCCACCAGAAAAAATTCCTTTTCAAACGCATACATTTCATATGAATGTTGGTATCATAATTATGTTAAAGCAAGTTTTAAGGTCGTTCAAATTTTGCATAGTTGTCAGTTATAGCCAACAACGTGGTATAGGGTACTACATAGCGAGCATGACCGACTATAAAATTTTATACTTGGATTCTTTTAAAGCTAATTCAATAGTATTCAACAAGTCTCACGCCATTTTTTTTATAGAGAAACGATAATTAGTATTTGCTTCAAATGAGAATAATTCTCTCCATGGTCCTTCCCGCCCTACCTAATTTGAAGATAGTTAATATACAGAGAAAATACCCTTTAACAAGGATTTATCCGCCCTAAATTTATGATGAAATGTTATTAAGTTAATCATTTTTAAAGAAATGAAGTTTGGTTATTCCCTTATTGAAATGAAGAAGAGTCTTCAACCTTATTATTGGTCGCAATATCCTAGTCAAATACATGGTAGGGTTGTGTGTGTTGGAAGATGATATTTGTAGGGGATGCAGATAAGCTGTTGAGGTCAGCTTAAATTTTTAATTTGAATATCCTGCCCTGTCTAATATGGGATTTAAAATATTTGGATGTTTTTATCTTTCTTTTTTTAGACCTTCACTGTCATACGAAAAGGAATTATAATGGACAACAAGTTCCCTATGGTGTCTATGGCTCTTTCGATTTCATTCTTATAATCTAACTTAGATGGAAGGTGTGTCTTGCTTTATCTTCTTTCCAAAATTAAAATATCGAAGATAATCCCTGGTCAACACAACAGCAGAGGATGGTCTGGTAACCGCCATAGCACATTCTGGGGAAATAGAAAAGTTTTTCACCGCCGCATCATACATAGAGGACGCTGTTCTAGACAATAATAGATAGAAACTTCATTATCCTAGAAAACGATTAAACTATAAACATTTCGTAAGAGCAACAGGAATGTAAAAATAGCAGTTTTTTCTTTTCTGATCTCAATTTACAACTGATTTCATTGATCATTGATCATCGGCACTAAAAGTTATATTTAGCAAATTCAAAACCTATAAATTTTATCTTGATTTTAAACTTATTTAAATTTTTCGCCAATAAATTATCGCGTAAAATGTATTTAATAAAATTTCTTTTTGCCATCAAAACAAGATTTTCTATCGAAAAAAGTATATTTTTTAGCCAAAAAAAAAACTATTATTAAGAAAAGTTTCCAGGCGAAATTAATGAATCACAAAATCACGGAATCAGATAGAAAGCGAAACTAAAGAAAATTGATATATGAATTCTATCAAAATTCTAATTGTGTTTATTTATAAAACTGACTTTAATACGGGATATAAAAAATGATGATGAACTTTAATAAAATTTCATATTTAAAAGGCAAAGAAGAACAAGTCAAAATAATATAATCGGCTGTGCCGAACCTTCAATTCCCTCCAACACAAATGTGTGTGAAGTAAATACATTATGTTTCACACATAATCTCAAGACTATAACAAATAATCAGGCCAAATTTTTTATGAGCTCTGTCAATTATGGTGGATGTGAGCGCTCCAAAAACAGACGGACTGACATAGCTAAATCGATTCAAATTTGGATTTGATGCAAGAATATATATACATTATGGGGTCTGAGATGATTCCTCCTAATCGCTACATACGAAATGGCAATGGTTAATATACCTTTTTCACCACTTGTGGTGGTGGAGGTAAACTTTAGTTTAAACTAAAAAATCAATATAACATAAATTAAAACTTAAAATTGACATAAATTAAATAAGTTGGAAACATGTATGGAAGCTTTATTCACTATAAATCTAAAATGACCTAATTTCTGAAAAAGTTTTGTATAAAAATTCTTAGAGAAGTTTTAAAAAATATTTAAGAATTTTACATATTTTTACAAAATTTTAATAAAGAACATAATTTTGTTCTACCAAACTAATCAAAAACTAAGAATTTGTAACAGATGTCGAATACAAATCGAATCTTGTAAAAAAGAATCTAAAAAATAAATTAACATACATTTTACGCTAATTCAAGATACAAAGAATAATAGAAAGCATCATGTCTACATTTTTAAAAAGCGCTGTTGGAATCTAAACTCTGAAATATTTTACGTGATAAAAAAGCTTTCATTTTCATCTAGAAAAAATTTCATTATCAAGTAAGAATACTGAATACGGTTATGCCGAATTTTTAATACCCTCCACCACACACACACACATTTAATTATATATAAATTTTTCTTAAATGCAACACTGAAAACCTCAATATGTCATAAATTTAGTTATATTTTTGGCTATAACTTTCTTTCTACTGAACCGATTTTGACAATTTTGATCAAGTACATATAGCCAAATATTATGGCAGAATTTAGTTCTTTTTGTCGATTTATTATTGAAAATTTTATGATATTTCTTCGCTTCAACTTAGAGGTTGCTTCGGATATAGGCCTATGTCTTTTGATATACTGAATCGATTTTGCTGGTTTTAAATAGGAAATTTTTCAGGACTATAACAAATACTCAGACAAAATTTAGTTAAGCTGTGTCCATTATTGTAGATGTGAGCGTGCCAACAACAGACAGATAGACGGACACAGCTAAATCGATTCAGATTTTGATTTGATGCAAGAATGTATATATATTATGGGGTCTGATTTATTATGTTACCGTTACATATATTACCGTTACATACAGAATAACAAAGTTAATATACCTTCCTCACCACTTGTAGTGGAGGGTATAAAAAGTGTTTGTTTGTAAAAAATGTTGCTAACAAATTTAAGAAGCGATTTTGACAGCATCAATTAATATTTGTTAACAACGATTGTGATGATTTGTTGATTTCTATATTTTAATTTTTCACGAAAGTGAAAAAAAGGTAAATTAAAGAAAACGTAAAAATTTAATAACAACTCATTATCTTGTAGACATGAGATCATAATGATCTAAAAAAAACCCCAAGGGAATATTTGTATTATAAAAAGAAGTAAATATTATATATGGACCATTAAATAAGTGAATGGAATCATTTAAATAACAAAAAGGAAGAAAAACAAATTCCAGCCATAAATGCAAGCAGGTGTTATTGTCTGCGAAAAGTTCGAAAATTCAAAGACCACAATCAGGATCTTAAATCAATCTTATGACTGAAAAGTCGAGGATACAAAAGTTTTCCTTAAAAAGTGATCTGAATTTAAAAAAGTACTTTAATATGTGATTTCCTCTCTCGCATGTTAAGAATTTTGAAAAGAAGACTTCAAAAAAGGAAGAAAAACCAATTCTAGCCTTAAATGAAATCGATCAAAGCATAAGTAAATCCATAGGTGTTGTTGTCTTTATTATGTACTTTAATATGTGATTTCATCAATCATATACCATAATTTTTAATCGTAGAAATCCGCTAAATTTGGTACGAAATTCTTTTATCAAATCACAAATTTTCAACACTACAATTTTAATCACAAGATCAATGGATCTTGAAATTTTCGCAAAAAAAATTTTATTATCAAAACCTGCTAAACATGGCCCTGTATTCTACATGAATCGGAACAAATAGTAGTCGATAGGAGTGAACTTTCCATTCACTGTTTTTAATCATTCTTTCAACATGGTGAAAGCCTTTTTGACTGTTTTTTTTTCAAACAACTATAAGGTCCACTTTGAACCATTTGGTCGAATATTCTGGTAGTTTTATATTGAATGCCGTCGTTACACGAAGCAACAGTTATCAAAATATATTCACTTTCAACACCAGCAAAAACACTGCAAAAATAGTCTTTTTGTAGTGTTTAATCATTATTTGCGACAAAAATTTTATTTGACGTCTTTCGGCTTGCATTATCGACTGACCTTTGCAGATTTGTTTTAAGGGTTTTGTGTAAAACGTAACATTTTTATTTTTATGTTACTTTCATATATGAAATTATGGACCGATTGTTTGATCTGAAAATTTGGTATTGTGTTTTTTTGATTGCAAAATTTTAAATATATGGAATATGATAAGCGATTTTCGGAAGCGCCTCTGTGCGTGAGCTATAATTGTATTTTAACTGATCTTTTTGAAAGTGGCATGAGGATCGATACTAATTTCCGCTAAGTTTGATTCAAGTTTTGCATCACAATATCTCTAAAATTGTGACCTGTTAAGTGATCACAACGATTGTTAAAATTGTTGAGTGGTTCTGGATCCAACGGTATAGTTAAAGATGGGTGTGTGTTACATCAGCACAAACGCATTATACGCCGACCACCATTCATAATATTGAATTTTCCATCGTAAATAACTTGAAAACTAAATGGGATAAACAAAACGTGAAAACAAATTCTTTAAATGCCTCAAGAGTTATAAAATTGAAAGTTTTATAGGGGTTCAAAGGTGAAGTTATAATGTCTCATTTCCTGGGTGTGTCAGTGTCCACTTTCTTATAAATCTTACATAAATTTACAAGATGAATTTTAATTCAGTAACTTTGATATACGTAAAGAATCTTATTATATTATATTATATTATATTATATTATATTATATTATATTATATTATATTATATTATATTATATTATTTTATATTATATTATATTATATTATATTATATTATATTATATTATATTATATTATATTATATTATATTATATTATATTATATTATATTATATTATATTATATTATATTATATTATATTATATTATATTATATTATATTATATTATATTATATTATATTATATTATATTATATTATATTATATTATATTATATTATATTATATTATATTATATTATATTATATTATATTATATTATATTATATTATATTATATTATATTATACTAGAGAGTTAATTAAGATGGGGTCGAACGAAAGGGCCTAGAAGGAAAACTCAGTCACATATTTTTAGTAAGGCAACAAGTCGATTTAAAATCATTTGTTATTCCAGTGATTTCAACAAGATACTATTACGACATGAAGAACAATATTTTTTTGGCGGGAAAAGGGGGATGACTAATTACTGCTGGTGTTTTGAAATTTTATCAGAGCGTATAATACAAGATCGATGTATTTCCCAAATAACCAAAGGTAATCTAACAAACTTAGTTTCGATTTTCTGTTATGGAGAGCAGCGGAAGCATTTCCTTGTTTCCAATAATTAAAGAATTCATTTAGATGGAAGGAGATTAAACCCAATAGGTCTAGAGCTATTGTTAAGGGACTGTAAACAGAATTTAATATTTTTCTGCAAAGGTCTCTTATTAATATCTTATTTATTATGGAATCTTCAGAGGTTTAATTTCCAAAAACGTGTTCCTAATTAGTCTATTTTTTAAGTTGTGATGCAAACGCTATTGTCGCATAGAAGAATATGCTCTTTTAGAATATCACATCTGTTATCTTTAAAACATTCAAATTCGCAGAGAAAGTTATTTCCATCTATTTATAACAACCGAATTGATATGACATCTAAATTTTAAATTATAACAAAAGACTTTATCTTGTTATTGTATCATAAAAACAACTCACTACCTGTGAAATTTAAAATACAAAAACTTTTGCTGGAATTGGCCAAATTTAGTATAATGAGATCACATTTCTCTTATTAAAACTAGAAAAATTAATCATAAATTTCTGTTTATGAAAAAGGAAACTGAAAAGAAATTTTAATCTCATCATAATCATGATCACATAAGGAGTGAGTTAGAAAAAAACATAAGACATGTTTTTTATTAAAACTTTTAGATCAAGTATTATTTGATATTTTCGTAAAACATGTCAGTTATAATATGAATTTATTGTTAGTTTGATTAAAATGGAAAATCAGAAAAAAACTGAATACTATACAAAACCCAACTTGGTCCTATAAAAAGTTGGAAAAGCAATTAAAGGTCTATCATCAAACTGTTTCTATTGTCATTTAACAGTTCCGAGAGAAATTGTCCTGGTTCAGGTAGAGGGAATGATGTTTCGTAAGCCAAAAGATGGAAAGAATTTTTAAAAAGAACTCCCAACACATGATGAGTTATTAACTCATCACTTGGACTATTTGTTACGAAATGTTGAAGCTTTTTAAACCAGTTTAAAAATATTCGAGACCCAAAAACATTCTGACAGTAAAACTGTTAAAAATTTTTGAAGTAAAAACCAGAGCACGGAAATTGAAGTCAAGTTTTCTTAAAAAAAATATTCGAGGCAATTTTGAAGAAAAACTTTTGGACCTAAAAGAATTTAAAATTTCCCAAAAAGTTCTTGGTAAAGCAAGCAATATTCAGTTGCGGTAAAAGAAGCAAATTTGATTGTTATAATGGGATCCATTAATACCGAAATTTATAATAAGACATGTTTACAAAAAAGTCTGCTTCCATTCAAAAGACTTCATAATGTGCTTTATGGCCCAATTTGGCATTCTGTCACTACGGTAAACAAGCCCTTGAGTGGTACTAGAACAATAATGTGGTATTTGCACCCAAAAAAAGAAATCCTCCAAACTCCAAAAGTGTGGAAGATTTTTAACGAAGATGGACTATATGTTCGAAGTAAGAGATGGTTTCCGGAAAAGGTTCAAATTTTCATCACTTCAATATAAAAAATTTTATTAATAATTTCATCAAATAAAAAATTATAACTGTAAGTTTAATGTTTCGTTTGAATAAACAAATAACTTTCTTGAGATTTTTTCGATCTCACTCCTCGCATACATATTTTATCAAGCAAAATGTGATTATAAATAAAAAATCTATGTCAAATACATCATGTCAATACATTGACCCAAGATTTAGACAATAATTTTGATACTCATCAGAAAAAGCCAACAAAGCATTAATATCACACAATATAATAATAATAAAATAAGAAAAAAAGTTTGATCCAAAGAACTTAATTTAAATCAGCAAAAAATAACTAAAATAGATTCCACAATTTCTGTTTGTTTGTTTGTATAATTTTGTTTGAATATTAAACCGGTTCTTTGGCGCATAAATTAAGTTTTATTAGGTTTAAAACACTTTTTTTTAGATCTTAAAGAAAGTTGAGAAGATTTTTCATTAATTTTGGTCTCGAACACACACACACATAAAACATTTGTTAATTTTTAATAATAACGAGATGTCTTGCTGTTTTAAAAAGCACCTTGTTGTTGTTTTTATTAGTTAATTTTGTTGTTGTAAAATGAAATTAAGAATTTGTTAACATTTTTCTAACGTTTTGTTTTTGTTTGGGTCATTTTGCGTTTTTTTTTTGCGGTTCATGGATGCTGCCAAATCCAAAAGAAATTTTTGTTTCTTTTTTGTGATTTTATGTAAATTTTTTGTAACTGATGAATGCGAAGCCATAAAAGTAGGGTCATATAGAAAATAATCATTTAGTTTAGTTTATAAGTTTGAGAGTTAAGACGTTCTTGGAGCAAAGAAAGTGTTTGTGCGTGCGTGTGCATTTGAAAGAAATTTAACAGAACAATGAACCGTAAACTGTGTTTGTTGTTCTTGGTGTGTCTGTCAGTGGCAGCACTAGTGAAATGTAAATAAATCAAACAAGAAGGATAATACAATTTAAGGATAATAAGGATCTGCATATTATAATTTTTAATGTGTTTCAAAATATATTTATTGAAATTATAAAGAACAAGCAAGAGTGTAATAAATCATTATATTATACCCTACACCATGTTCAACATGGCATGATCAATTATGGGATATGATTCTACATTGACAGAATATTAAATTGATAGAATATTATCACAACAGTTTTCAAATGAAAAGTGAATTGAAAATTAACATATAAGTTCTGGACGGTTAGTCCGTTATATATTTCACATAGTGATAGTGGAGGTGTGGCATGTTTAAGTTTTGAGTTTATGTGCGGAGTTACAAATTTGCACACCTTCGGGTGAAAACAATATTTAAAACAATCTAAATTCCCAAAGTGAATCCTACTTTTTGAACAATGTGAATATGTAGCTTTTACCCGATGCGCTGTGCCGCACAAAAATTTCTCCTCAATCCTAGATTTCGAAAGAAATCACGACGTGTAATTAAAAAGAAGTAATTGGGACCAAATTTGAAAGTTCTCGCTGTGACGGTTCTTAAGATATTAGATATTGACTCGGTAATACACTTCACCACAATGTTGGTTATAACTGAACGACCCCTGTATAATTTGATTATCTGATTTATCTTTAAATGTCCAGTATGTTATTGTGGCAATAATTTATGCGTTTTAAAATGAATTTTTCTGGAGATTTTATGAGAGATAAACGAAATTATGTAATGAAACTTGTATCATTATGCACGTCGATTAAAGCTTATATTTATCTGAATAACATATATTTGAGATTTATGTGATATTTGTAAGAAGCTTATATGGGATCTACGAGAAGCAATGGACCGACCTCGCATAATTTGGCATACCAATTTGAAATGTCATAAGACTTAATTTTGACAAATTCCATTAAAATCTCTTTATATTTAAGACTTTTATGAGCTTAAACTCTCGTTATGGGTGGACATTTTTGTGAGAAATTCCTTTAATATTGGAACTGGCATCGTCTGTTAATAACATCGTCTAAACGTCGACCGAACAAATTTATGTATCTACTTGATTGATTGAACATTAGTAATATAATATTTTTCCTCAATAAAGGAGCTTGGAAATGATTTCTGCAGAGTTTAGGCTGCTGCGGTTTCTATTAGCTTGATCAGTAATGAAAATAGTTAAGACTGTAAGTCAATGTTCGCAGAAATATCGATAAGCTCGTTCTAGTTATATCCAAAACTGTAAGGGAAAAAACTATTAAAAAGGTGTCATAACCTGATATATAAGACCCTCGTTTCTGATATTGTGACCGTTATAAAATCTTAGTTTATGAGTCGGTCATTCAACCAAATATTATCCATATATATATAGTCGAAATCGATTAATATATGGCCTACACTATATTGTGGTCTTCGTGTGAAAGCTTGGTGTCCTCGAAAATATCTTTATGACAATTTAGTATGAGATCAATTCACCGGGATAAAGAGATATTAGGAATACCATCACTGAAATATAATGAGGTGGGATATATATGGAAAAGAAATGTTCAATTATAAATTTTTTGTAAAAGTCATAACTCTTTTTGGCCTTCATTATCGCAAATTCATGAGGCAACAGATGGTAAAATTATTAGAATAATTCTAATTTAGTGAAAGTGAATTACCTGTCATCCTTGATAAAAAGACAAAATATTTTAAACTAATAATTCTCGTTTCATAAAATAATTACTAATCCAATATTTAATTTCCCTTTATTACAGCTGAATCCACCATTGAAATCGATGAGAATGGTGATGAATATGAAGTTAAAAGATTCAATATTCAAGGACGCCAATTGGGTAGTGGACGTTCTCAATGTGTGATAACCAGACGTAAGCGTTCTGTACAACCAATGCCTATGTACTTCAATGATGATACCGATGATGATGATGTCGATAACAAAGATGACGGAGATACCCTAAAATTGGAAGAACAAAATTCGATGCTCTACTATTCTTCACCTACTGATAATCCAACAGTTGAAGAAAACGATGAAGAAGAGGAGCAAGAAATGGGTGAAATGAATATGGAAAAAGAGGGAGCCGCTGAAGCCAATGAGAAAGAGGAAGAAATGAATCAAAATAAAAATGATAAAGACACCAATGATGAAATGAATAAAGAAGAAAAACCAGAAGAGGATGAAGGTGACACAATTGAAGTAGTACAATTGCCACAATTGCCGATTTTGGGTCAATTACAAAGTGATGGAGAATCTGTGGCAGCTATAGCTTCTGCTACTGGTGTAGCACAAACAGAACAGCATAATGTGAATCCCAGCAGTATAATGGTAGTACAGTCAGATACTCCTCCCAAAGTAAATCCTCAAACTCATGCTGTTTTCCAATTGGTGCCAGTAAATCAAAATGCTGCCCAAAATCAAGTGGCAAATGAAGATTATGATGATGACAATGATGATGATTTCCATTACAATGAAGAATTAAGTCCTATTACCACCACTGCCATTTGGTCAACTGGTGATGATAGTAATAATAACCATTACGATCATTACAGACCGGTTAGACCCCAAAAGGTGGTTAAAAGAATTAGGAAGCCCGTTAGAGCCAATAAGAACAAGAGGAGGAAGCAACTTTTAAAAGCTAAACGTAAAAATAAATACAAGTTGAGTAACAAACGACGTGTAAATAATAAACTTCGTTATAAGAAAAAACTAAATAACAAAACTAAAGTAGGAGTAGCTCGTCCCATTAGAAGACGCAATAGGCGCCGTGGTACCAAAACCCGTGGTGGTATCAACACACGTCAAGGACCTGTCACCCGTCCTACTCGCCCTCGACCAGCTTCTTTTAACGCCAATTCAAATCAACAAAACTCCAACAATAATTTCTCCAACAATAAAGATCAAAACTCCAATACCAACGATAATCTTCACTTCAATAAACACAATAGAAGGAGGCACGATGAGATCATCGATCAAGGTGAAAATACCTATACACGAACAATGACCATGACTCAAACAGGTAATGCGGATGAGGATAAAAACGTAAATTGCATTTATATTCGCAAAGATCCACCACCAACAACACCACGACCATTCTGGAATATATTGGGACGTAATGCTAATGGTGCACCAATTGCCTCGGGTCACTATGGCAAACGCAAACGTGCCAATGTTCGTTTTGTAACCAAAATTTAGTTGTAATTTAATGATTAATATTTATGATTTAAATGATTTAGCGATTAATGCAAAAAATAACGAAAATAAAAAAATATGAAACACAAATTTGAGTGTAAGAGAGTTTTTATTAAGGAGACTGATCGGAAAGATATTAATGTAGGTGAATACAAAATTCGTCTAGTCACTTTTTGAACAACTTGTGAAATTTTTTTTCGAATTTATTCATGTGAAAAGTTATAAAAAGTTATAAACCTATTGACCTATTTTATAATCAAAATATCATTGCATACTTTGTGGGGGCATTTTTAAAAATATCCATTTTTCACATGAAAATGTAATTATTATAATGCTATATATCAGTGCACAATGGGATAGAATCAATTAGTTTGAAAATAACAAAACAACTTTTAATAAGCTAAACGGATTTGTATGAAATTAGAGATAATAGGAGATGAATGTAACGTTATACCTTTGGAGCTAAAATACTAAAGAGAATCCATGGCGGACTTATATAGGTCTAAAATAGGGTACCCCCATAAAGTCGTTCACAAGTTACAGATTTACCTAAAAAAATCATTCTGTTCCACTGTGCATAACTTTTGTTAAAATAGTTTAAAATATCGTTGCATACTTTTTGGCATTGCAACATTATACCTTTGGAGCTGAAATACGATATAGGATCCATGGGTGGATTTATAGGGATGTAAAATAGTCGATCGAAAGATACAGATTTACCTCCAAACAAATTATTCAGTTCCACTGTGTAATATACGTTGTTTTTAACATAAATATCATTGCATAACTTTTGGAAAAATAACTTAAAATATCGTTGCATACTGTTTGGCATTTGTTTTATTTTAATACATACTAGAATTATTTTCTTATTTATCATATAATCTAAGATCCCATAAAGTATATTTTTGTATCAAAATCTGAGTCAATTTAGCTATATCCGTCTGTTCGTCGGCCTGTTGCAAACATTCTAACTCCTAAAGAAATTATACAAATTTGGCGACATCTGTTCAGATTTTTTATTGTCCTAATTAAGCAATCATTTTCGGTATAATAGCAAAAGGTTCTAAGTTTTTAATCAAAAGTAATTTAATTTAGAAAAAAATATTGGGCCGAACTCCTATAAAAGGATTCCTCAAGGTTTTAACTGGTAAAAATTATAAAACTAATTTAAATGTATTGAAATTCGTCACAAAAATTATTCCAACATACTTAAATATATGTTAGTAGTTTGACAAATATAGGCCCCGAGCTTGGTTACAGCATCTACATAAGACTCCTTCCCTGATTATGGTTTTATGCTTACAAATCTCTTATAGAATTTTAAAAAATGAGCCAGTTTTATTAAAATTCGGAAAAATTATTCTTTTGTCTTGAATAAACTTGTTTTGTGAATAAGACCCCCTTAGATTATAGCGCCTATATAGATAAGACTCTTAAATATGAAAAAGAAATTAGGAAATTATACGAGGATAAACTTCCGGAATAGGAGTTTTAATCTCGATTTTTTTCTAAATGTTATTGTTAATGTTTATTACTAATAATTATGATGCTTCAAAAATGGGCTCCTAGCCGGAATAGGGCATTCCTTAATTCTTAAATTTAATTTCTGATTTGTGGAAGTTTTGTTTTATGTGAGTGGATAAAGGTGTTTTAGGTTAGGAACAGTCGAATAAACAGATTTTGCTTGCTTGACAGATAAACTTTACACTGAGAATCTGTAGTTATTTCACAAGGGTCTATTCAAAGTTGTGCCTTCGAGAATTTAAACGAAATAACGAACGAAATAATTGTTAATAGTTTCTTAAATCCAAACAAAAAAGAGATCTTAAAATCGATTTGTCTTTCTTAATTAAAGGTATTTTGATTCTAATTGTTCAGCTCTAATTAACATTAGAAACTACCTTAATACATATTAATTTTTATACTCCTTTTTTATTTTCATTCCCACGATTTGTAATTATTTTGATAAAAACTCTATTGATATATTTGTCATCCAACCCACATATATTTTAACTACAAAAATCTTCCCAGGCTCTAGTGAAAAAAAAACTAATAAATTTTTGAAGAAAAAACTAAAACTGATAACTAAATATTTTTCAAGGAAAACTTTTCTTTAACTAATTCCCGCCTTTATTTGAAAAGTACTTAAAACTTTTATATTATTTTTTTTTAAAAGAAACCAATGTAATCAAAATGCTTAACGAAGCTTACCGGATTGATAATGACTCTTGCCGCTGTCAGAAGAGGCAACGTTTTTTGCGTTATATATACAGTGAGAGAAGAAAGTAATGTTCTGAAAACCTTTTAAATATTGTTTGGAATTACGTTGATGCTTTTTTAGTATTATAAGATAGTTTCACGACAAGAACCTGTTCCATTTTAAATGACAATGATAAACGTCCTGTGATAGGTGAAATAAATTTCATGACTATTGGGGAGCTTTTAGGAAATACTTGTTTATTAGAGTATGTATACATGGTAATTAGATCTAAGTTTTACAAGATATTTCATAGAAACACATTCATGTGTATCTTCCAGTATTTCCAGAAACGATGCTATTCTGGATCGTCATGAGATAGACCAACTGATTGTTTCAACATCGTACATTTTTATGATTAGAAAAAATCAAATTTTATCCTTCATCGTCTCACGAAAATAATCTTCGTATTCCTGCTTAAATGAAAATTGAGTTATAGGTTCACATGATAGAAGATTAAAAATGCTCCTCATCTACATTTACCTGATGTAAATTTAATCTATATGTTTGAGTCACTCATAATAAACGTTAGGGAAAATATCAGAGAGTACTTTAAGGTCTTGGGAACTTGCGCATGCGCTACTTTAGCTGCTTTATTCGCAATTGTAAAGGATTCAGCGAATTCATTGCTCCCTTGAATTTTTTGCAGTCTCTGTGATATGTATAGCTTCAGGTCCTAGTGAGCCACACCTTGCTTCTTCAATCATGTGACAGCCGGACGAACTAACTTAACCTCTCTTGTTGCACTTTTTAGCACCAATAAATATGATCGAAAATAATGAGCGAATAATCGTTAACTTAGGTCTTTGCTAAAACTTATGAATGGATATAATATATTGCAATTGCTGATCAGGGCAAAGGAAATATACGACCTTTATGAAGATATTACGTTTTCGAAGTAAATATGGATGATCCTATATTATACTTTTTCATCATGGATAAGATCCCAATCTTATTAAGAAATTTTGAGAAAAATAAATATTTGGTTGGCCGAAAATTCTGATAAAGTTTTGAGGTTAAACATACGAGTGCTAAGTCAATAATAATTAATTCAGGTTCCATAAAAGGCTTTCGAAACAATAAATAATGATTTGTAGTATATTGGAGTCATATTTCTTCTAAATAGATTTTACAGTAACTGCTTTGGAAGAATTAAATGTTAAACAGCCGTTTGTGATATTCATAATATGAGAACGGACCGGACCGGATCAGAAGAAAACTTTGAATTTGTAGAATTGTAATCATTCCACGAGATAGTTGTCAAACCTCAAAATAAATTTTATTATCAAGTAAGAAAAATGGTTTTGGAACCGGGAGACATTGGAAGATGATTTTAAATGTAACAATGTTCTAAACCTAGAAAAAATATCTGTTTCTGTTTACGATAAAACCCGGTCAATGAGCGAAATAAAGTTAGACGCTTGGAAGCCTGACGTAAAGCAAATTCTCCGTATTTGTGCCATTAGAAGTGTGTTTTGCAATATGAGCTGTTGAAATCGAATCAAACGATTTTAGGGAACCGAAGACATACACAGGGTACTTATGCCAGAGATCATTTATATTGACCAGACAGGCAGCCATAAACATTAGAACGTTCTTTCACATGCGGATCGGGGAAATATAACCGTTAACCACATAAGCAAACCACATCAACGATTTTTATAATTAGACTCTAATTAAAACATGCTACTTTTGTGCATCAGTGTATCTCAAAGCAAAAGTTAAGAAATAGTAACGCATTGAGGGTTTGCAAACACCCCATTTTGATAATTTGTAAATAGTTAAAAAAAAGTATATGAAATACGTTACGGAAAAAGCATAAGTAAATAGAAAAAATTGCGATAAGACCTAAAAGAATGAATTGAAAGAAATGTTAACATAATTGAAAGACATTTAAATTTTGATGTACTTTGTACATATAAACCATATGGAACTGTGTGACATTTAGTCAGCGAAAAGAGAAAAACAAATAACAACAACTCTTAGTGAACAACCAGCGAGCGAGTACCTTTAAGGTGTTGGATATTGAACAAGCGTTTGGATTCTTCTTATCATCAATATGTGCAACCAAGGAAAAAAGAAACCAAGTCCGTTCATCCGTCTGTCTGCCAGTCTTTATATCTCTTGTGTATGTGTAATTTTTTTTAATGACATGACATCATGTTGACATACGTTACGTTGTTTATACATATTTTTTTTACACTGGTTACACTAAAATTCACATTGAGTGTAATCAAACAGTTGTTTACCAGGTTTCTTCTTCTTTATAAGTTAATTTTTTTCTCTTTAACTTCTGGCTGATAATTTTTTTTAGTTCTTTAGTTTAATTTAGCGCTTCACACACAGCTGGCAGTTTTTAAGGAACTCAAAATATACAAAAATCTTCATGTGGTCTTTAAGGGCCATCATTTATAGCTGTGATGAGTTTTGTTATTATTGTTATAATGTAACTTGAGTGACTAAAATTGAAGAATAACAACAACTACATTATAGGGAATTAGAGAAGAAGTCATTTATTTATTTAACCGGAAGCCCTTATTTTCTTAACTCTTGACATATTTGGTGCATCTCCTTGCAGTTTTTAGGCGTCATCATTGTCATGTTAATTATCAGTAGTATTTGCGTTATAACTTTTATTTGTAACATATTTTGTCAAAATGTAAAGACAAAAATGATGAAAATGAGTTTTTCGAAATAATTATTTAAAAGAGTACAGGTAGTGCTGACTGAAAATACCCTACTCCACCACCGCAAGCGGTTATGAGGGTAAATTAACTTTGAAATTTCATTTGTAACGGTCAAAAGGAATCCATAATAATTGACAGATCCAATGAAATTTAGCACAAATATTGGTTGTTTTCCTAAGAAAAAGTGTCAAAATCGATTCAATAAAAAGTTTTAGACCGATATCTGAGACATCCTCCAAAAATTGAAAAATTTGCACAACAATTATAACGGCTTATTCCAATTTCATGAAATTTTTACTCTGAATTTATCTTTAAAAATTTTACGCACTGCAGAACTTTCGGATAGGACATGGGGAGGAAGTATCTCCTTTACAAACGAAACATTTGATATTCTTTTTAACTAAAGCAAGAAATCTAACAAAATTCTACACATGAACAGTGCTGACAGTACATTATTTTAGACTACAAAATTTGCGTTTTGGGCACGGGGGAGTAGTATCCCCCTAACGAACGAAACTTTTAAAATGGTGTATTTCAGAATTTTAAAACAATAATAACAAAATATTGAAGACTAATAAAATTTTTTAACTAATTTATAGAGGAATTTGTATGGGGCCTATATGAAATAATGGCCTGTACTTTATTCAAGAACTTTACATGGACAGCCAACTGGGAAATTTAATCGTGAATTGGTATCAATATAAAAGTTTTATAAGCTATAAACCGTTTTCCGGGAAGGGACCTAATATGGTTGCTATAGCAACACATGGACCGATATCGGTGAAATTCATAACATATCTTTAAGATAGTTAATTAATTTAATTGAACCGAATTTCCGTAGAACTGGTCAATATTTAGGAGTTTTGAAAGCTTAAAACCATATTCCGGGAATGGGCTAGCGAGATTAAATAATAGAAGAAATACAAATATTTATATGGTTTATTGGTGATAAACTTCTCAAAATTATTATATGACACACTGAATTTGGGGTGAATAAAAATTTATATCAGTCTAAGTCCAACAGATTATCCAGTATTTCCTTGATAAATTTCATCACATCCATTTGCTTAAGCGAGTTTTTGATCAGTTTGGAAAAATCTGTACGCATTGTCTGCTTTGTGGAGGCCCCTTGTCAAATTTATATACACACACATAAACGAGTAGTACTACGATAAAATTTGAAGCAGAAACTGGTGGTTTAAACTGGCATTAGGTGTGATTTGTTAGTGCCAGGGTATATCGATTCCAAAAGATTGAATAGTCGAAAAAATAGAGTTTTCATGTTATCATTTGGAGACTATGAGATTCTAGACGTATTCTCCCTTAAATAATAATAATTTAATTTTTTTCTTGTGTCCTAAATGACTTGTAATGTGTCTTACAAGTCGTTCTAATTCTACCTAAAGAAAAGTGAAAAAATGAATATTTTCTTTCCAACTTTTCCTTAATTCATATTTTTTTGTTTTTGGTGATCACTGATCAGAAACCATAACAAATGTCAAATGACTTCTCTTACATACATCAGGTCCCTCTCTCTTTCTTGGATGCATTTTCTTTGCAACGTCATTAAATTACTTTAAAGAAAAATCCACATTGTAAGTCTTATTCGTGCATTTATGGTTGAATTCCATATTTTATTGTCATTCCATTTGTCCAAAAATATCAACAACAACAAAAAAATCAAATGAATTACTCAAGCATTTCATTAATAAGTTTTCTACTCCCTTGACAATGTAAATTTATTACACACACGCACACACCAAAACACATGTGTATGTATGTTATTGTGGTTGTTAATGTTTTCTTGGCCAAGAAGTTTTTACAGACCTTCGGCAAGAATCTAAGTAGCACGAGCTAATCGCATCTGCAAGTAGTAAAATATTTTCCATAAAGAAGGTTGATTGATGTATTTCTTTGGTAAATGACATAAATAGTTCAGACAAAAACATAAACATTTAGTTCCTTTAAGGGTTTAGTGTATACTAACAAGGGTTCAAAACCAAAATCGAACTTGGTTCCAAACCAGGTAAAAAATATTATGAAATAATTACATATTTTGCACAATTAAATAAAATATATTTTTCATTAATGTTCGTGTTGTTTAGAAGATGTTTAGAAATTATTCGTGAAGAAGAAGAAGAAGAAGAAGAAGTAACATTTGTTTCATCAAGAAAATAATATTTGACCACCAACTGCCTACCACCAACACCAACACCACCACTGCCTCTGCTAAAACCGCTTTTTAAACACCATGACCACACCCTATTATTAGTACATCCTACATTTTAGTTTATTCATAAGTACTTGTCACACGTGCCTCTTCATGCAAAAATAATAAAAATTGCAAGAAAGAATTAAAGAACGGAATGCAACGTGTTATTTGAAAAAGAAAATATTATTGTCTTGAACTGGACATGTGTTCTCTTCGCAGTTATTCTGTATGCATGAGAGCTTCCTAAGCAAATGATATCTGACTATGAAATTCATTCCTTCTCTAACGACAATTTTTATTATTCCTGACAAATGTGTTAACTTTGAAATTGTTGGAGAGGAGACGTATGTCCGTTTAATTTAGGTCGCTTTCATCATAAAATTGTCGTTAAAAATTTTTTTGAAGTGTTTAGAAATTGAAAAATAATTGTATATTCAAATTATCGTTAATATTAAGCGATTACAGAAAAAAATCTTAATAAGATCCGGTTTAGGTCCAATTCTTAATATACGATTAATATACAGTCTATATCTTCCCACTAGCGATTAGGAAGCTACCTGAAACAGGTCCTCACTAACTAGAATTTAACTAAAACTGCACTAGAGCTGAACTAGTACTAGAATAGAATTGAAGCTAAAATAGAACTAAACTAGAACTAAACAAGAAATGAACTAAAACTGAACTTGAACTGAACTGAACTAAAACTGAACTGGAACTAGAACTGAAAAAGTACTAACCTTGAACTGAACTACAACTGATCTAAACCTAAATCTGATTGTAACTAAAATCTGAGCCGGAAACTGAGCCAGAATCTAAATTTTAATCTGAATTTGAAATGAGCTACAATCTGGACTGGAATTTAAACTGAATATGAACTGCATCTGAACTTTAAATGAACTTAAATATAAACAAAACTCTGAAATAGAATATAAACTTGAAATGAACTAGAATCTGAACCAGGATCCGAATAAGAATCAAAATTAAAATCTTAATTGGAATCTCTGCTAGAATATGAACTAGAGACTGCACGGGAATCTGAATTAGAACTAAAATTTAACCTAAAAACGGATCTGGAATGTGAACTGAAATCTGAACTGGAATTTGAACCAGAATCTGAACTGGAATCTGAAGTAAAATCTGAAGTGGTATTTGAACTAAATAAAACTCAGAACTGGAAACTAAAATGGAATCTGAACTAAAAATTGAAATGGGCTGTGGATTAGAAGCTGAACTGTAAACGGAACAAAAACCTGAACTATAATTCAAACCTGAATCAGAATCTGAACTGGAATATGAACTACGACTGAAATACAAATGAACTGAACTGTAATCTGAAATATAATTTAAAATATAATCTAATCTTCTAAAGAATACGAATCAGAATCTGAATTAGAATCTAATCTTAAATTTCAATTTTAATATGAACTGAAAATCTGAACTGGAGTGAAAAGTAGAATCTGAAATAGGATCTTTAAAGGAATTGTTTAGTACCGATTACTGTTCAGGTTCTAGTTACTTCTAGTAATTTTAAGCTCTGTAAGTCACTGCGAAAGGTGAGTTTGGCGAAAATTCCTTTTTTTTTGTAAAGCGAAGAGGATGGATTTGGTTTAAATTCATAATCTTGCTCTATATCCTCTAAATCGATTTAATTAAATATTTTTTTCCGAATACCAAAATGTCAAAAAATTAAGATTCTAATTAAAGGTCAAAATGTTTAATAAGAATATTACGCGCCTAAAACAATCCTCAACCTTATTCCTTAATAACAACTGTTATTGAGGTTGTTGCACAATAACACATGATGCACTTGTTGTGCTCCCTAAATACACAACATCCTGTTGCAGGCATCCCAATTAAAAATGAACAAAAACATCCTTTAGAAAATAAAACAACAAAAAGTGAACAGCACGTGCTAACGTGTCTTTTATTTGAGGCATTCAGAGAAGGCCAAATTTATTATGTTTATAAATATTTAATAGTTACAAAAACAAACCTTTTGGTTGCAATATTGAGGTACTACTCGATGTTGCAACATCTTTTTATTGAACAGACAACAAAACAACAATTTTACTAAATGCAATTTAAGTTTTTAATGTTTTCGCTTTTCATGAAATTTATGTTTATCTTTTCTTCGTTTCATACTTCCTTTTGGCTCGTGCTGCATTTGGTAGTAAGGATAATGAAGAATGAAAAAAAAAACACTAACTCTCCCTAAAAGATGATGCCCAAAGATCCTTTTGATGTGATAAATGCAGCTTGCGTGTGCTTTTCTTTCAAATTGCAGTTGTTTTGTCTCTTATTATTCCTGACACAATTCGCTTGTTTTATTCCCGATTCCCAATTTTAATTTTTGTTTATTTCTTATTCCCTAAACTGATCATCATTCAAATTGCTATATCTCAGGCCACTGATCATTGTTTATTTGCTTTTAGCTGGATAATTGTTTTGTTATCTTTGTTGCAGTGAAGGGGAGCTTTTTTCTTTAAAGAACTAGTAACCATCGGCTAACTTATGATTAAAAATTTAAGAGGGGATGTTAAACATGATCCCATAGCACGTGCCTTTCTTGTTTTTCTCTCTCTATCTCTTTTTTGGTGGCTATTAGGATGCTTTAAAGATGTTGCAAAAATGCACCTGCTATTTAATTTAATCATTGCACCTATTTTGTCTTCACATTTAGTTTCTTTTTTATTTATTACCAGAGTAAATAAAATATTGTGTTATTAATTTTAAATAATTATTTTATTATTTCTTGCAATACAGACCCGTTATTTGTCTAACGATATTTGTTTGTGCTCATGGTGCCAATAATCTATCAATTTTTATTATTGATCAATAATAAAAATTGCAAGTGCTCTTGCTCCACAAAAAGGGGAACAATGCCCGTCATTCATCTAAGACTAAAAGTCATTATTATAAAAAGTGACTTTATAAAATAATATTTGATCAATATTATCGATTTTTTTATATTTGTCATTATTTAATGAATCATTTGATATTTTCATGATGTCCATATATCACTTTTATTAGGTTTGTAAATATTTGTTCTAGAATAAATTCCACAGAGGAAGTAGAAAAAATATTTCAACCTCAGTAAAAAATCGTGGCAGGTTATTAAACTCAAAATCGGTCTTTTCCATCTACGAACTTAGAAATTCTTGTTCTATGTTTCACTAAAATATCTGGAGATATTCACATTTCATTTCTTTGAGTTAACTACAAAATATCGGGTAATAGTTGTTTTCACAAGTCCTGCGTTATTTCGATCTTCTCTCTTAAAAACCGAGTTATAAATCAGATATCATTTGGATCGCTATTTAATAATCGTTATTATCAACATATGTGAACTAAAATCTCATCTGGAATATGAATTAGAATTCGAATTATAATCTGAATTTGAACAAGAATCTAAACTAGAACCTGAAGTAGAATCTGAAGTAGAACTTCAAGCATAAGCGGGACTCAAATTGAAATAAAACTGCACTAGAATCTGAATTAAACCTGTACTAGATTATGAACTGGACTTAGAATTAGAATTAGAATCTGACCTTGAATCTGAACTAAAATATCAACTGGAATGAGAACTAGAATCCGAATTACAATCTGAACTATAATCTAAACTAGAATCTAATTTGGAATCTGAACTACAATCTGAACTAGAATCTGAACAAGAGTCTGAACTAGCATTTGAACTGGAATCTGAACTAGAATCTGAACTAAACTAAAATATGAAATGAAATCAGAATTAGAATCCTAATTATAATCTGAACTATAATCTAAACTAGATTCTAATTTGGAATCTGAACTAAAATCTGAACTAGCACTGCACTAGAATAGAATAAGTTTTAAACTGGAATTGAAGAAATCAGAGCTTTAGCTTCAAATATCTTTAAACTATGACTTCAAAGAAGTTTTCTATCTGATTAGTCAGATATCTCAAAGGTATGGAGCCTTTTCTTAATTTAGATCAATAATTTTAGGAACTAAGTTATGAAATGGAGCCATATTGTGCAGAAAAAACTATAATTTTTTCCACTTCTATGCGTTTGTATAAATGTTAAAAATTCAAACGAGACCCAGGAGATCTAATATGTCAATAAATCTGGCTTTCGAACTAAATTTGTGAAGACTCTATAGGTTTTATAGATATTGCTTAGATATATGTGTATGATTACTTTGAGCCAAAGGCGGAGCCTTTTAAAATTGGTTTTGGGTGGTCAAACATTATAGTTCCCATAGTAATATATTCCCAAAAATCTGGCTTTAAACTCATTATTTGTCACCTATAAATTTTTTATAAATCGGTTTACAAGTTATAGAAAAAAATCATTTTTTTTTCGAAATTCCACCCATAATGTCATGATGATCACACTCTTAAATAAAGAGTTATGCTTTCAGTACAGCTTTTAGTAAGCAGTGAGTGAAATTAAAATAAACTGAGTGCGAAATATATAGAATCTGTATCTTGTAAATCAAGAAGATTAACAATATCGAAAAGTTTTGAAATAATTAAAACTGGTTACCTTCGTAACGAATTAATTTAAAACCGGAAGGTTTATTATTTTCCTAATTCGTCAGCGTTGAAAATTATTTACACCTAAAATAATTCTTCTAATTATTAATAGAAAATAATTAAGCAGGTGAAAACTTTAAGAGTGAAAATTTTCAATTCAAAGATAATTAATTTCAAATCTGTAGTTACAGTTATTTATTCGGTGCCGCTAAATGATATGAAGCCGCAAGTTTAAGGAGGAAAATAAAAACAGTCGGGTCATTGGCATGTGCCACAAAATGAATGAAAGATCTGAATTGCTCAGGACAGTTAAGAGAGCAGTTGTTTTGTTTTCAATGTGAATTGAAAAAACTATAAACGGAATTAAAGGGGGTTTCAAAACGACGTGAAAAATTGGCTCGATTAATTTTTAACCACAAAACCAAATCAGACTAATAAATCTGTAACTACCGAACGGCTTGTCGGATTTCATTATAAACATTATAAAAAGAATAACTTGGACAAAATTTGGACCTGCTATAGCATAAAAACTTCTCCTGGGTCGATTAAGAATATTAACATGTAAGAGATAACTTTCGTAAGTAACGGGTTTTTGTAGGTCTTTTGTGGCAGAATTCACAAGTACGAATCTGCACCCTTTTGAGCAGGGCGTTAGGTTCACAAAGATAGATGTTTGTATTAGAAGCTATTGCTAACGGATGGGATTATTTCAAGGGTCCCGAAAAGGTGGCAAGTAATTGATTTTTAGATGAAAAAGGACCAGAATATTCAATCAGTCACGAAATCATAATTTTCTATTATAACAGCACTCAGGTCCAACAACTTTTTAGAAAGCAGTGATTGGGATTGGGATTAGGATTGACTGACATTATAGAAACAATGGTAATGCTCTGTATTTATTAGCATCAGAGAGATGTTTGTATTAGGAACTATTGTAATCGGATCGGACTATTTCAAGGGTCCCGGAAAGGAGAAAGTTAATTGATTTACTCATATTATGAATCACATATTGCACAACCTCTCGACAACCATTTACACTTCAACTTGGAATAGGATATCAGATATTAATTAGACTCCTTTTTGTCCCCAAAACCGGAACAATACTGTGGAGCAATTTGGCATCGCTTTGCTAGAAGAATAATGGGAAAATGTAGTGGCTTATAGAGGCCAATATTTTCAATAATAATTTAACTCATTTGTTATTAATTAAGTCTAAATTCTATTGATTTTACCTTCCACATTTTTTCACTAACCCAAAATAACTCTCTCTTTCGAAAGCCTCTGTAAAACACAAACCATTTGATTTATCTTACTGGCCACGTTAGTATTTCAATATGTTTTTTTTATTCATTTAATAGTTTTTCTGCTAAATTCAGTGATATAAAAATAAAAAGACCATAACACCAGAAATATTGATTAAGGTACATGATGATGGTGGCGTGGGTTCTTATATTATTCAAGGTGTGAGCTTCCATTTACGATTTACCTTCGTTTTTAAGGGTTGATCTAATTTTTTGTTATGATACATTTTCAGTTCATTTAAGTTCATTTTACTGGCGAGTGAGTAGTGTGTGCGTTTATGTATGTATCTCTTTACGTGTGTTAGATAGACAGTGAAGTATATTTTTATGCCCCGTTACCGTGGCAATTATACGCTTTAACTCAAAAAAAAGGACTTTGCTCCGTTATGTTTTTTTCAGTGTCTTTTTTCGTAAATATTTCAGACGTGTATTTAACAGATTGTTTTTGTTATTTGTTTTGTTATGTTATCATTATCCTTACAGAGAAAGCAGATGTTTTATTTTATTTTAGTATTTCAGTTTAGTTTGCTCTTATTTCTTTTTAATGTATCTGTTGGGTTCAGCTTTTTTTGAGAGCAGATATTACGCAATGATTTTCTTTTTTTTTTTTTAAGGGCGTGGGCGCGTAACTATGGCACGTTCTCTTTCACTAAGGGTTTCTTTTTTATCTGTGCGTTTTAGATTTTGTATTTTATTGTTGTTGTGTTTTCAGCGAAGGTGTGTTCATTTGCTCTTAATTATTTTTAACATACATAATTACAACTGTCTGACATCCGTATCATTTATCCCCATCATCATCGAAGTCATCATTGAGTTGAGGTCATTATAATTTAAGATTTCAAGGTGTTGAAATTTACTGCTTTTTTTAAATGGTAATTTAGGGCAGACATTTTTTTAAAGATGTTTATAAGTGAATTGGTATTAATTGATGGTTTCAATGTTATTGAAGGAGGTCAACATCTGGACCATTAGTCGGTTTTTTTTTAATAAAGCTGTTATTTATGATATTTTTTATTATACTTTGTTCTAATAGATTTATTTATTAAGGATCTGTATATTAAATTTATTAATTAGTAAAACATTTGTGAGTAACGAATATTTAATAAAGAAATTAAGATCAAAATTAAAAATTTAAATAAAAGAATATTGAATCAGTAGCAGATAAGATATCAGTTAACTTTTAAAATTTCACGAAAGTTCTTCGCTTGTGCTAGAGGTTCTCTCAGATATTGGCCTATATCTTTTAACATACTGAACTTTTCAAATTTCATTGAGCTCTATAAATTATTGTGGTGTGAGTATACTTGATGCTAGAATATATATATTCTTTGGGATCTTCTAAGTACTTCCCTCTTCACCACTTGTAGCGATGGAGGTTATAAAATGTTTTCTGATGGCTCACCTAACATTAGAGATAACATCCTACAAGGAACTGATCAATAAGCATTTCATTATATCGCCACTTTGTAGAATAGAGCATATTTAGATAAGAGCAAGATCATTTATATCGAAATTCGCTTTGAATGCCCTTAACAGAGATGCCACAAATTCCGCGGGTTCAAGTAAACAGAATACAAACAATGTACATAATTTTTCACGATTTATAAAAGCAGTTCTAACACAACTGAGATTGGGATTGAGCAACTACTGGTTTCATATTAACCGTGACGTGCATGTGGCAAAAGACCTCAAGATGCATGATATTTGTTCAACTGCCTGATCAATCCTATCTAATAAAGGTTGGCTGATGTCATAGTCTGGAGTTGAACCAAAACATAAACTAACATAACTAACATACTTGTCCTTTTGCAGTAAAATCTAGGAATAAAAATAACATCGTTTGGAAAAGGGGCCCATTTTTGATGTGCTGATGCAATGAAAGAGAATTCAAAAAAGTATTAACTGACATTTTATAGCCACAATCAGTACGAATTATGGAACTTTACAAACTGTCAATGTAAAGTACCGTGCAATGCGATCATTCGGTATTAAGATCATCGTAAGGTTACATTCATCTTGTCAGATTTCTAATGAGACTGAGATGCATGGGAGACATTACAATGAAATGTTCACAATGTGTCGTAATGCAGATGTACAAAAATTAGTGGACTATATTTTGGGATGAAATGTTTAGGAGGGAATAATTTGTTGCTCTAAAAATTCCTTTAACTGATGGGTTTTCATGTTCCCTCATGTACCATTTTAAATCATAAGCTTTGAGATAGATCGGATCAGTTATATATACCATATGAGTATATGGTATATAGTCCAATGCACAAGTGAATAGAATATTATGATATCTAACGCTTAAATAAACAACCAATTTTATAAAAAATATCATATCGTCGGTGCATATGGGACGCATTTATGATTTATATGTATTAATTGAATAATTGGATGAGATGAAATTTCATACTTGAGGTTATTATTACGAACAACATCTACTTTTTCTATAATTTACGATCGTGATTCCAAAAAAGGAATGATTTGAATAATTATGTCCTTTTTAACAGTTAGAAATATCTTGATAAATTTTCCTTTGGTTTGAGCAAACCAAGTCGTTGACCAACGAAATCGAAATATTCCAATTTTTTTTAAAATACGCAAAAAAAAATCATTTATGAATTGAGACAAAAATACATATATAGATAATCCTTTTTGGTGCCGCCTAACATTCTGAGGTATAAATTCAGTATGCATTACATTTTTTCCAATTCTCCAAAAATTCAGAGTAAAATTATGGTCTTTGTTTTCCCTTTTACTTATTCTTTCATATTCCAATGAAATATTAAAATTTATACTTCAATTTCCTATTTAACACCTTTAACCCTCCTTCCTTCCCATTTATTTCCTCTTATGGCGACATGAATCTTTTGGTCATAAAAAATTGTGTAAAACATTTTGCTGCCACTCAATAAAAAGAAAGAAATCCCTGTGCATACATGTGGAAAACCAGAAAACTGTCAAAATTAATAAATCAAGTAAAAAATGTCACATCAAGTTGTACGTCAAAATTTAATCACAAAAAAAAAAAAAAACAACAACAACAACATAAAAAGAAACCCCTAAAATTATGACAATAAAATTGTCATCCACCTACACACCAAAAAAAGAAAATACGAAAGTAACAACAACAACAACAAAATCATAAATGGTAATGAAATATTTAGAACGTAAAAAGTAATGGCCACAACACATCAGCAACATCGAGTTGCTGAGATACTGACGAAAATGAAAATTATCAGAGGGAATGAGTCTAAAGAAGCAACCACCCATTAAAGAAGGTACGGGAGGTAAATGATGTATGCAAAGTTTGTTATTTTATGTGCAGCACCAAGCAAATACATATATAGAATGTCTACAGTATTATATTCTTCGATTCTATCAAATCTGAATCGATCTATCACATTTACTACCAAGAAAACTTATTAAATCTTTTATAAATTTCTTTCTTTTGTCTATCGAATTTAAATAGGACAAAATTAGATCAGTAGAAAGAAGTTATAGACAGATATCTGGTATAACTTCTCTTTTTCTATTATAATTAATGTAGACTGAATCTAATCAACTCAAATTATTTCATTCCAATATATTAGATTTTTATAGTTTCGAGTCGCATTTAGAATGCATTGATGGAAATGAAAAACTTCTAAACATCGAAGAGGAACAGATAAAAATATAGACCATATGCTCAAGGGTAAATGATATATTTCCGCTTATTTAGCCATATTGGAGATTAAAAACTCGATTAATGTCTCAGGGTAAACAATGAAGTGCATGAAATGAAAAGACGTGAGGAGGTTGGATTTAGTACTTGCAAATCCACTAACGATATAAAAGAGCAGAAATAATTCGGCAAGTCATCAAGCCATTTTAAGAGGATGAGAATTTGGAAAATGTACTGATTTCCAGGTTATATTCCAAATATAATGGAAAAGGGTGATCTCACCGACTAAATATCTGCTGTGAAATTCCAGAGACGTCAATCACTGGCTTACGTTCTTTGGTAAAGTGGGAAATGGAACTTTAAGGCAGGAATAGGCTCATCTTACGAGTTATTGTGAAAAAGTATGTGAAGTGTTGTTCGCAATTACTCTAATAAATGTCGTGGCATTACAGAGAATCTAATAATAGGCATGGGAACTGCACAAGTCCATTAACGACCAACTAGCCAGCTAAAGAGTTGTTGTGGAACAGTATGTACAGATGCGTTTTCCACTGAATTTTTTCTTTATAGACTTTGAGAAACCCTTCCATATATATTCCCACAGTGTAATCTGGAACGCATTGGCTTGTCGGAAACTTTCTCAAACTCATATGACTTATGAATAATTAATAGTGTAATACATCTTGTAGGATGAAACATAACACATTTTTGAGTGGGACAATGAGACATGGAATAGGTTTCGTCTGTGATCTGCAAGATCAGCAGGTTGAAATATACAGAGCTTATGATTTCTTTAAAGTACAGTCTATAGAGTGGAACTCGCCTATTTATTTTTAATTTATATAGATTTGTAGAAGAACTTCGATAGTTTCTCCTAAAGTCAGATCTATAGTGTATTGACTTGAAGGGAATCTTCTGAAATTAATACGACTCTTAAGAGTTTAAACTTTAACGATTTTTGAAGAATAAAATAATGCAAATTTTTGAAAGGAACAGTAATATAATGAATAAATTTTGCGTGGGAACTGCAAGAGTGGTGTGAAATTTTCGGTAAGTTTTTTTCGAAATTTGTCATGGTGGAGGGTATTTAAGTTTCGGTACAGCCGTATATAGAATTCTTACTTGTTATATATAAGACTGGAGAATAGAAACATGAAATATAAGGATTCACAACAACATTTATAATATTAGAAATCTTTTACATACATACAAACATTTGTCCTTTAAAACATGAATTCATTTGTATCCCTAAGATACAAACGAATACATACCAATTATATGTATACACATATGATTTTTGTATCTATATTTATATTTAGTATATGTATTATGTTATATGTATCTGTACATGTACTTATGTATTCTGTTACAAATATCCTCACGAGACTGCATGTAATAATGTTTTCTCAAAAATATCAAACGTAACAAATCTAAATTTCCAATGGGTGGTTTTTTTGGTGGGTTATTTGTTTATGTGTCTGTATATGAAGGTGTTCTTTTTTTGTCTTTACAAAGAACCAAAAAAAAAACAAACAAACAAAAAAACGAATGAAGCCAAAGTAAATCCCTAGAATGCAGGTGAGTTAGATAAATAACCAAAAAGATATACATAGATACATATATATATATATGTGTTGTAATACATATTTTAGTAGTTATGTTTAAATGTATTTGTAATAAAGCTTATCTAAATGTATCTTAAACTACTACTACATATACATAAAAAAAAACATTTTTACATCGTTACACGCGCAACTTTTTATTCATCTGTTTTTTATTCTCTGTTTCTTTTTTTTGCTTTTAACTTAAATATCGATCGAATTTTTTCTCTTTAATAGGGGCGGATGGTAAACCAACACTACTACACCAATGTGGAACATCAAAATTATAAAAAAGTAGAATGAATATAGAGGAAACTGAATACGAAATGTGTTTGGTTTTACAGGTGAAAAGAAAAATATAGCGGTCATTTTTAAAATATATATTTTTTAAGGTTCTACCAGGGGTCATAGAGTCTCGATGAAGTTGTTGCATCCAATTTTTAACGGTAGAATGAACTTGGTGATGAAATATGTTCCTTTCAGTAAGGATCTGCTTAATGTAATAATTTTATTTCTGTACAAGGATTTTGTTGTAATCAAAGAAGGTGAATCTTCTGCAATAAAAAAAATCAATCAAACGTCAAGACCATATCTGGGGCATTAAATGAGTAATTAAGGTAGGCCTAAAACAAATTATTCCATTCATTCCCTAGAATGAAAGATTCATTTCTGTGAATTGTGGAAATTCAAGATCCCTCTTGTTTTTTTTTTATTTGGTTCAGCGTCGCAACTTTAAGTCCGATTGTAACAAATTGTACATTGTTGAATATGCTTTCATGTCAGGCACCGTTCAGGTTATAGAGTTTTTCCCATCTAAAATAATTCACAATTTAAGAAAATAATTTATAGATTGGAAATCGAGGAATATGAAAAAAGAACCTGCTCCAGTTTAGCTGTTTAGTTATCTATAGGGATCGATCAAATACAAACATACAAAAAGTCTTAGAAGTAATTGGGTTAACAGATTCTTTAAAGGGATTCGTGACTGGCTAAAGAGGATTTTTTATTTCTCATATTTTTTTCTATTCTTAATTTTCTCTACTCCTTTTTCTTTGGACCTTTGCGATTCCTTCGCAAAGGACAAAATTGGTATCTGAGTGATGGAGTTAAGGCGTTTTTTTAATTCTTTATTGGAATATGACATAAATCCTTCCTAATAAAACCTAAATAAATCAAAAAAGAAAGTTTTGTATCAAAAATTTAATTATTCGTTTATCGCCTTAAACACCTATTCCGGAAAAGGGTACTTATAAAAATTATAGTGAAATCGGGTAACATATTATTTTTCTTGGTACCATAAATAAATGTTTGAATTTCGATGGAATTGGACCAAACTTAAGAATCTTTTAAACCTAAAACACTATTTCGTTGAGTGGGATTATAACCCAATAAGTTCCAATAGTTGTCAAAATAGATTTATGTATGAATGACATTTTAAAAAATAATTTCAAAAAATTTCAACAAAATTTAGGAGCTTTATAAGATTAAAACCCTTTCTCGGAAAGGGGCCTTAAATATAAGCTATAGACATTCGTCCAATTTATAACATATATCTAAGATAGTTATATGAACAATTGTTCCGAATTTTATAAGCTCAAAACTGATTTCTCTAAAAGAGTTCATTTGTTCCGAATTTCAATAAAATTGGTCCAAATTTGGAAGGCTTAAACCCCTTTTCCGCAAAGGGAATTAAATGGCAGTTAGTTCAAATAATGGCTCCATAACAATCTAGTTTTCTTGGGTTTAATGTTACATAAAAAATATATTTGGCGATTTTCAGAAAATTTTCTATATAACTGATTTTGAGGGTTATCGAAATTTTCCAATTTTGATGTTTTTTTTGCTCGATGGTAAAGTACATATAATTGTAAGTTATGGAATTTTGAGGTTATCTTAGATATGGGTTAATAACAACAACAGTTATGGCCAAGTTTCAGGAATTTTTGATAATTATTCTAGGAGAGAGAATGTTTCCAAGAGACAAACAAACACAGCTTAAACGATTCAATATTTTTGTATGATGACACTTTCCAGACGAAACACATAGTTTTACACATCCTCTTGGGAGTAAAAATAGGTTTGGACACACTCTGTGATATGATGTTTGAAAGTAAAAGTGAAATGGAGATAACGTTGAAGCTCGGACGTATTTTTAATATAAACAAATTAGTCTCACATCTTTCAGGTCTTATGGCAATATAAATAAAATATTTCACATTGAGAGCAGTTTCTCTGCTTTAGTTTTTTTAGTTCAACATCTCTGCTATTTATCTGATCTCTACTATTTCACAATAAGAATATAGATTATAGCAAAATCCTGCTGTGTCAGTGAAACTTACAATGAAGCCAAACTAAAAAAAAGCGAAACGGAAATACCGCAGCGTTAGGTAAACAACATTCAGCTACAAATAAAAAATACAACAACAACAAATGAAAAAAACGGAAACACTAAACATCATTTCCAATGATGTCTCACCTGAGACTACATGTGTAGTTCTATATATATAAATGTGAGTAGATTTCTTTTATGGAAAAAAGCACCCTGTTTACTTAACTGAACTCACACCCTCTAAAACTAAACAAAAAAAAAACTAAACTTGACTCCCAACTTTTTTAGTTGTTGTTCTTATTGTTGTTATTGTTAATATGTGCGATAAACAGATACACACTTACAAACACAAATATTTATTTAAAACGTGTGTCTGTATGAGAGCTTTAGTTTTATGAGGACTTTTTTTCACAATGACGAGGAAACAAAAAGAAAAGAAAGCAGTGGAAGGGTGCCAACAAGGACATGAGAAAGACACGTAAGCGTATAAACCGAGAAAAAAAAGAGGAAAACGAAATTATATATAGAAAATAACAGTAAAAACATTTTAACGACAAATACAATTTAGTTCTATTTCAATGGTTATTTTGAGGGACAATAATGACAATTATGGATTTTAATAATGATGATGACGATTTTTTATGGTTTACAGAAAAAAAGAGTGAGAAGTCAAAATATCACTACTTACCCCAGATGGGAAATTTTTATAGCAAACTGAAAGTAAATAAAGAAATAATAATGTTAATTAAATCTCAAATAATAATAATTTATAAAAATCATATAAAATTAATCACAAATTAAGGATCTAATTTCTAATGATATAAAGCAAAATTACTTTAAATGAAACTTAATTCGATTTTCTAGTGGGTTCCCCTACAAATGTTTAATATTTTACGATTTTTTATCTTTATTTTATAGTTATCGTTAGTATTTCTCGTATTAAACGAATAAAAGCCACCACATGAGATACGATAAACATTTAAGTGATTCACCTGAAATCAAAGCCATTAATGCTGATATCTTGCCAAAAAATAAATAAATAAAAAATAAAAAAAAAACAAAATAAATTCTCCATAAATAAAATAATTATTGAATTTATGGCAGATATTGAAGGTTTTCTAAGGCATTGAATTTCTTAATAAAAACAACGTTAACATTTTTTTTTAAGAATCACAAGTTTTAAAAAGCAATCAATTAGGGGAAGACTCTTATTGGGGTACAAAGTACAAAAAATAAATAAAAATTTCGCAAATTAAAATTTCTTTGTCGATAACCGCAATATACAGTGTATCCAAATCGATTTTTTGGAAATAATTCCGCAACTGAATGAAATTTCACGTAGTCAGAGTCCCAAATTCAGTCTTTTTAACGGATGCATATGTTTATACAGTTATTGCATCAATATATTTTAGAATTTTATAGGAAATCTGTCACATATTTTATGATTTATAGTAAATCTATTATCTTAAAAAAAAACTAAAAATAAGCAGGGCTTAAAATGGGTTAACAATTTATTTCGACTTGAATACCTCTGAAACTATGAGCATTAATCAAACATAATAGAAATTTCTTTTCTCTCAATTCATTAATGATCGGTGGTGATCAAATTTGGAGGAGCATTTACTACCCCTCTGGCCATATATAAGCATGTGTTCCCTGAAATCAACTAAAATTGTTATTTGTTATGAAACAAAAGTTATTACAAATTAAGTTTATTTTCCCAAATTTGGGATATTTAGGGAGATACAGACGATTTAAATCTTTATTGAAATTTTCATATAATAATCGACTCTTTTGTTATTTGTAATCTCTTTTCACTATTTTCTATCGTCCCAGATGATTTAAGCTTTTGGAAAAAATTCATGTGATAACAGATTTTTTGTTTGAAACCAAAGTGATTACAAATAAAGCTCATTTTGCTCAAATTTGCGATATTTACAGACGATTAAAGTTTTTATACAAAAATCATATAAAAATCGATTTTTTTGTATAAAACCAAATATTTATGGAGATACTGGCGATTAAAATTTTTATAAAGAAATCATTTTAAAATCGAGCTTAATTTGCTCAAATTCGCGATAATTGCGCAGATACAGACGAATATCGTTTTTATACAAAAATTCATACAAAATCGATTTTCTGGTATGAAATCAAAGTGATTACAAAATTATGCTTATTTTTCTCAATTTGGCAATATTTACGGAGATACTGACGATTTAAATTTTCGGATGAAATTCATATAAAAATCAATTATTTGGAATGAAATCGAAGTGATTATAAATGAGACTTAAATTTCTCAAATTCGTGATACTGATTTAATTTTTTATAGAACAGTCGAAATTAAAGTGATCACAAATGAAGCTTAAAAGAACAATAATGATTGTTTTTCAGTTTAATTTTTTTGAAGAAATAATGACCTTTATTCCGTTTATGAATAAGAAATTAAATTCGTTTTCACTCAGTTAACATTAAGGATGATGTTTCTTTAATATCACTCCTCTTAAATTGTATTTAATTACTTTATTTCACGCATAAAACCCCAAAAGTCATCATTATACTGTTAAAAAGTCACTTAACGCAAAAGTTGGTGTTTTTAGACATTAAAGTTTTTTCTTGTTTAATATTACACGGGATAATCATCATCACGAGAGTTGCGTATCACCGTCACTATTACCACCCACCCTTCAATCATTCAAAACTCACGCATCCGCTTAACAATGCGTAAGAAATAAATGCAAAAATTTCATTTTAATTTCAGTCACACCCTGGTTTGTTCTGAATTTCACAAGGATTATTTGGTTACAGCACCAGACTGATGGACGGACGCACACTCACACATACAAACAAACAACATCTGAATGATTTCAATTATGTAGAGCAGCCACGAAAAACTGGGTGAGGTTTTTCTTTGAAAGGAATTAAAGAAAAATTCATGAAGGAGGTTAAAAAGGTAAAGTATGTTGTAAGGGGGAGGGTGTTTATTATGATGATGTATTACAACAGTGAAAATGTTCAGCATCAAAATAGAACACCACAAATGAGCAAATAAATAGACAAATTGACTCTTCCTGATGACTAACACAAACACACATAGAGAAATGTATCCTGTTAGTGAAATTAGAAAAAGGGAGTGTTTTTTTATGAGGAGGGTGGTGGTAATTTGTTTTGGTACTTAAAATATAAGTTGACTTTTTTGTGTTATATTAAGTCTTATTTATCCCAGTGGCAATGACATTTTATGGATGCCATTTAATTATAATTATGTTGCACAATTGGGGGAGAGTGAGTGTAAAGGGAAATATTTGTAATAAATTATTGGAGAGAAAGATGAATAAAAATTTAGTAAGTAGCAAAAATAATTGTAAGAAACGGGATGACGTGAATTGGGCTAACTATCCATATATCCAGTGTGATATCCAGGGTGATACGAATCCATCCAACAGTTCATCCGGGAGCTGTTAGGAATTAAATGCTTATGTCGCCAGTAAAACAATGATCAACTACGCTATATTTAAACATCAGAATTCTGCAGTTCGAATTCCCGGAAAAGGAATGAATTTCTCATTTTGCATTAGAATTGACAGCATTAGTAGGAAGTATTTGGCTTCTAAAAAGGGTTTCCATGCTGCTTCCAATCTCTGCAATTGTTTTTGTGTATTCCTGTGAAAAATTTGATTTATCCTTGATTTGAGAAGATGGAACGTCTCCACTACCATAAGTGATGATTCCTTCTTGGTGCTAGCTTTAAGAAGAAATCATCATTCTCTCATCAAATAAAAACCTAAGTCACTGTAAATCCACATTAATTTGCTGAGCTCAACGAAATTTGGTTCTTGTATTTCTTATTGTTCCAAATTTCTTATTTAAAATCAGCGAAATGGGTCAGTAGAAAATAAGCTTAAACCAATGCCTGAAACCTTAAACTTCTTAAACTGATTAATTTTAATATCGATTATGAAAAAAGGTATAACGAATTTTTATGAAATTAGACGCACATATTGTCTTTAGTGAAAAATATATGGTGCATCGGGAAAGGTAATACCCTTAATAAACCGTTATTCATATATTAAATCTCACGAAACTGTAATTTTGAATACTTGTGAAATCTGGAATCTGTAAGTCTGTTAGACATATAAGAGTTAGATGCAGCTTTTCAAATAGAACTTTATATTATGTGTGAGGACCAAACATGATCCGAATATCTAGAATATATCGAACAAGAGATTTATAAAAAATGTTTTGAAAAGAAGACTGAGAAGAAGAGGTCTAAGTTTTATTGTATCAATTATATACTAAGATCGCAATCAAAATATTCAACCAGAGTTACCGTGGTCGGGAATCAACAGTTTATCGCTTCAAACCTTATTCATTAGATGATAGATCAAGCCCAAAAGTCATGGGAAAATGTTGTAATGAAGGCAGTTGCTATTAGGAAACAAATTAGGAAATAATCATTATTTATTACCAGTTGCTCTGTTATGGCCATTTGTAACTTACTTTTATTATAAATCATAATCCATTTAAATTATGATTTTAATAACCATAATTGTGGTTAAATTTTTTTGTAATTATATATAATTTTTAATATATTTGCAAATATTTCACTTGTTGTTAACTTGGCCGCCGGTAACAACAGCGGAAAATATTACAATTTTATATTCAAAAGTTATTATTTAACTATTTGAATTTAATATCAGAGAATACAATCGTCCATACATTATCTTTAAATAAATAAAACACTGTTCAGAGGCGTGGTAATAGAAGGAATGACTTGGCCAAATATAATAAAAGATACTCAGTTACCTTTTCATATAAGCTGACATTTGGAGCATTAAACCTGTAATAATATGAATAAGTTCCAAATAACTGATTTCATCAGATGGTGTATAATTGTCAGAGTTATAAGATCTGTTCCAATATCCATTATATCATAAAATAAAATTATTTTCCTCGACCATGTAGTTCAAGGAAAATAATTAAATTCTAGAAGTCTCGATGATCGTGAATACAATAGTTTTAATAGCGATCATTTACAATGGTTCCATGTTATGGGGAGTATACTAAAATAAAATCATCCTATACGTGGATCGATCGCTTTCGAGGCTACATATTCTATCAAGCTATCTTACTCGTTTTTTTTTACTGCATTGAAAAAGGAAAGTCCCAGTCTAAATATATATTTTTGTTTATTATAAATAATAGCTGAACCGGAAAACTTCGTTCTGCAAAAAAAATGTTGCTTTGTATGGGTAAAAACCCCTCCCCTGTCTTACTCGTTTTTTTTACTTCATTGAAAAGAAAGGTCCCAGTCTAAACATATGGTATGGTCTTATCTGACCTAAGTTTAATACAGTAAAACAGTTCCTTGAGAAAATTGTCTGGAATAAATTGAGAACTCTTGCTGTTATAGTTTTTTAGATATTTGATAATCGTTATTTGTTTTGTATGGGGGACACTTCTTCCCCTGGTCCTATCGAAATTTTTTATGTTACTTTCGGGTATTTTGGGACCATTCTGTGAAAATTTCATCAAATTTGACCCAGTCGGAAGTACATATATTTTTACTATTATAATTTTTATAAACAACATTTTAAATGAAATTGAAAGTGACGTTTTGCCTGTTAATTTCAATTTCATTCATACAGTTTATTTGCAAGTGTTTGTGTACCGACTTTTGTGTGTCGGTATACATATTTATATTTATATTTACTTTACATTCATACTAACTTAAATATAAATTTACATTTGTTTTCTTTTGACTTTAAGTAACATGAATGCGCGCCTTTTCTTAAATAAGTTAAGCAATTACTTCTTTTTTTAATAATAATAGTAATTATCAACACGTTTAAATTAACACAATCTGATTAAAATTACATAGAAAATAGTTCTTATTAGCATACTTTATCATATTATAGGATCTATTCTATATTACTAAAGATATAGTATTTTTCTCAGTGTATAAAGTTTTTGCAAAGAATAAATTAAGTTCCTCTCTTACGATAACTTTATCAATTTATATTTCTTGATCTTGTTCTTAGTTGCAAAGTTTTCACTTCTGTTAACAGATGGCACCACTCGCAGTAAATGCTAATCGTTTTTGACATATTTCTTTTCTGTCATCTTTATGCTCTACGCCTACTGTCATATAACTCTCAGTAGATCCCATGCAAATCTACTTCCGATATTTAAAGCTCATAAGCATCAACAAATATTAGTATTACGATAATACTTTCTATATTTAAGATTCATATGCCTGAGGCATGAAAAATGGATTAAAATCTAAAAATGAATTAAAAATTAATTCGTTAAAAAAATATGACAAGACAATGACAAAAGCAGATGTTACACTGATTCCATCTCGTTCATATAATTAAACATCCTTCAAATGCTCCTTAGTAATTCTATTTAATATTTCTGTGACGCTCTGTGCGAACAGGATCAAAACACGTCCATTATACCTTTAATACTCTTCAATCATCTCTATCTGTCCATTTGCGCTGAGATCTGCCAAATGTGATCCTTTATCCTGTTGTAGAAAAAATCCAAAGCAAGCTCTCTGCGACTCAAATCATCAGGTATCTCGTTAACGATGCCGCTGCAATATACCGTAACCCTACAAAGTCTGATTTCATTAGTATTCTTCGGCAATCTCCTTCTAGCACAGAATTTGCGTTTTCCGTTTTGTCAGATGAGATTCTGTCCTTCCGGTAATGTTCACTGAGTTGTAATACCTTCAAGATTCTTAAGAAAACGAATTACATGTTTCCTACTAGTCCATTCTCCTTGTAAATAAACAGAACCCTCACTGCAGCTTCCTACACAAGCGGCTCATTTGTTAGGTAGCTTAAGGCGTAAGATTTATGTTGCCTTGAGATTATTCACCAGCCTCCTTAACGTTAACCCCTAGCAGCACTGAATTTTTACTATACTCAGTTTCCGCATTTTCAGATATGTTCACTGAGTTGGTATTCCAATTCCAAGTTCCCTACCAATCCGTTGTCCTTCTATTTAAACAGAACTCACTCTACTGCTCCCTGTATAAACTTCTCAATTGGAAGATAGTCTAAAGTGTACTCCTTTGAGACTTTATTATGTCCTGAAAAGAAGATCAGTTCGACTCCTTGTCTCAACTCCTTTTCATAATACAGAACAGCCGGAGGTAAGGACCAGTCGTAAGTCCCCAGGATTACCGCAAGCGTAGCAGATGGTGAGCACTTCCTAATTTCCTGTGTATTTCCATCCATTACTTAAACGGTTTAATGACATATGATCTGGTTGAGCCAAAACTGCCTTGTTTCGAAATTATTCGTGTTTAACCTCAAAAACTTAATATAACAAAAATGATACTGAATTTTTCATCGGATGATGCAATGGGATTTTTCACTTAATTTTGTCAATGTTTTGATTAAAATGAAATATTTTCAAATCCATAAATTTGATACTAAATAGTCAAAATTTTCAAAATCTAAAATTACAAAATCTATCAAATTGTTTTTATTAATTGAAAACAAAACAAAAAAAATGAAACTTGCAATTCGTCAGTTAATAAATCATAAAATGATTTCTTAAAAGATTTTCGTTATAGACAGTCGACTTCTATTTGTGTTCGTATTACTTAATCTTAATTCGGCTGACTGATCAAAACACATTAAAAATGTAAAAGATTTGTTAATAACAACAATAACAACTGAAAACACAATTCAAGAAGTAATAAAATAATAAAAAACAAAAAATAAACAATTTAAGTTTCGCACACAAATTTTTAAATCCATAAAACTCAATTTAACATCAATAAATTGTAAAAAGAAGTTTTTATGGGGAAAATTTCGAACGAATTCGAAAAATCGATAAGATTCGAAAAACCCTTTTGTGTCGAAGAGTTTAACACCTTTTGCACAGTATTTAGCTCTTAAATAATACAGTAATTTTTATTTAAACTTAAGTTTAATTACTTAAAATACAACCCTCGCATGTTTAATTTTAAACAAAATGTATCTGTTGTAAATATATGATTTTTCTTTTAAATACAAAACAAACGTAACCGAAAAAAACACCAGAAATAATGGATGCACATGCTCAGAAATGCAATCAGTAAATAAGTTTATAACAACAACAATAACAACAGTAACAATAATTTTACAAAAACAAATAAATAATTTCATATCTTAAGACTTCACTCACTCAAGTTTGTAAGGAATATATATATCTATGTATACCCTTCACAATTGCTAAAGGTGAATAGTGAATTTGTCATTCCACACGTAATATCAAGAACTTTTCCCCCGGATTTTAGGATAGACTCAGATGTCGTTCTATAATTTATATAATTAACTGAACTGACTTCCAATAAAGGGAGCATAAATTGACTCAGATTTTTAATATATACACCTTAAGAGGTTTAAGTGATTTTTGCCTGAGTGGAATTGTCGTAATCCCAACATCAGAATTTACACCTAAAGCTCTATCATGAGCTCTGGAGTTGAAACTGTTATATTCTCTGGATCTGATATATTTTCTGAAATGTTTATATATTAATAGAGGGTTAAAAGATTTTTCCATCCAGAAGTTTGTGGAATGGAGGATGGAATTGAGGTTCTAATGTGAGATGTGGATTTTGTTCTGGTGTTTTATCTCAAGATTTGGAATTAACAATTGCATCAACTTCAGAATCAATACAGTGAAATGTTCAACGGAAATTTTGTTTTAATTTTTATCAACAGTCAGGCGGCAGCTTCGTTTACATTACCTTTACCTTAATATGGGTCCAATCCCTCAGAGACTATTATGGTATAAACGATTAGACGAGTTAGCCAGGTTCTGAATCTGAAATATCTTAAACGGAATTCTTGTAAATTCCCCTTGGGTATATTAAGAGAACCATCGTCAAACACTTCCTTCTCTTGGCCGAACGGAGTTGAGCTGAAATACACACGTGTATGGTCGCGAAGGAATTGTGGCCTTATAATGACATGAGCGAAACAAAACCGTTTATTATTCAGACATCGTCTACCACTGGTTAAAGGGTGTTAAGCAAACACGCCAGTTGACTAGGTTTTTCCTTTAGTAACAACTGACGAAGTTGCGGTAATATAGAGAAGGATGGGAATTTTTTTAACTTTTCTGTGAATGTGCATGTCTAGAATGCAAAAGGAAACGGTTCCTAGGAGACTAAATGATAGATATTTAGGTGATTTGTCCGGGATAAGAATTAACGACCCACCGAAATTCCTCAAATCAACCAATGACAGTAAGTCACAAATTGACTCTTTGCATGCAGTTGAATGGGTTTGCAAACCGGTGTCAGTGTATCCATTGTAACCTAATTGTTTTTCTTGGTGTTGCACGCGTAATGACCAATCTCTTCTGAAATTTTTCCTGTACAGGGTATTTAAGTTTCGGCCTAAATCAATATAAATTTGCTACATGTATTTTTTGTTGTTTTTAATTTCGGTTAATTTTTACCACCGATGATAACTGATCGCTAGCTGCTGCATAATTCTTATATTTCTCTTCTTTTTTCCATTTTTTTGTTGTTATTTTATTAAAGTAATTAAAACCAACAACAAGAAACAAATATAAAACTTTGGCAGCAATAATTTGTGTAAAATCAACAACATTAGCTGTAGCAGTAGCGGCAGTGGCAGCAACAGCAGTAGTAAGCATTACATCAAATTAACTTCATAACTTTTTGTTAAATGTTGTTTTTGCTATAAAATAATAAATTTTAAAAACTTTCAGTTATTGTTGCCTTGTTATGGAATGTTACGATGCAATTGCATCTATAAGATACAATTCATTGTTATAACATCGGATGAATAATGAAGAAACATTTTAGATTTTTAAGTAACTTGAAAAGTTTTAGGAAAAAGTTTTTTTTACAAGGTTTTATTTATAATAAATAATTGAAATTATAATTTAATGATTTATAACATTTTGAAACATGTTCAAGTACAAATTGATCTTATAAAGAACTGAGAGCCAACTCAGTCAATGTCTCAAGCAGCATAATATGTATTTCTTTGCTCTGAAAGAAATACATATTGCCATTCACTTCCCTTGGGAACCGTTGTAAAGTTTTCTAAATATAACTGGCACTAAACTGATTCAGAGTTTTAACGCAGTTTTATGTTTTCAACGACATTAACAGTTCGGAGCCTATACTCGGTAGGACAGATCGGTTGAACATTTTATATTTCCAATTTTTATACATATTGATTATAAGAAACTGGAACATAGATATTTTCTACGATCTCCACCAAAAAAACCTTTTAGGAATACTGTTAGATTTATATACATTTATGATGTTAAGACTGAATTGTGTAGATCCGTTATTTCAAATTTTAAAGACTAAACATCCGATGCGATCCAATATATAATTGTTTTCAATTCGTGGAAGACTTTATGAAATTGATGGTCAGTGAGGAATTTAAAGCGCTCGATTACAAATTCAAGAAGATAATTGGTCGCAGTAATCCCGTTCCTACCATTAATTTCGCAAGATTTCACTTCACCAGTATTCCACTGCCTCTGGTTATTAAGTTAATATGTCATTTAATTTTCTCTCTATACAATATGATCTAGTAGAAAGTTGTTTTGGAAACGTTACCTTTTGATTTCGAATGATAACAATAACCAGGGGAAGTGGCAAACAAATTACTTATTTGATAAGGATAAAAGATTTTTACTGCAAGCTCCATAGGTTCCTGCAGCTGTGATCATAAGTAGTTTCCTTTAGTTAAAATTAAAAGTGTTAACCTGCCTATTGCACATGCCCTAATATTGGAATATCCTGGTAGCATGGGATAAATAATAAGATGATCCCTTACAGGTTAGATCATTTTATTATATAGAAATTCGGGTAGAGAGTTTCAGATCTTTCAGGTAATTCCTTCATTTATTGAATCATTCTTGACGGGAACGTGTTATTCCTTAGTGGCAATAGTGCACTTTATTCAACACTACAGTTCATCATCACTACAGATTTAAATGCATAATATTTGGAAGCTCTGAAAAAGGCTATAAATCTGTCTAAAAGCAAACTCTGGCATGTTTCGTTTCCAACAGATTTTGAGATATGTATTATTGTTGCCTATATTCGCACTGATCAGTCGGGAGTTTAACACGTGACATCTAAATTCTGAAATATCCTAGTAGATGAAAGTCTGTTAAGAAACTATAATTCTAAAAACCAGCATTATATTGTTGGTTTAGTAGCTACCAAAAATTAATAAACCACCCTCGTATAAACGATTTTTTAAAATTTATAATTAAGAATACAGTTTATTATAATGGTACTAACACTCATGTGGGACAAGTGCGTTCTTAACCGATTTTTTTTGTGGGTGTTATATAGGAGCTAGAAGAAAATATGGACCGCACTGATCAGTCTAGAGTTTAACACGTGACATCTTAAATCTGAAATATCCTCGTATATAAAAGTCTGTTAAAGATCTATAATTCTAAAGACCGGCATCAAAACATAGTATAACTGGAACATAATAAAGTTGGATTTTCGAAATCAGCTTCGGTTATGTTTGAGATCAGTTCAAGTTTAGTTCTAGTTCAATTTAAGATAGCGGAACAAATTGACGTTACTTAATGGACTTTGAGAGTCAAATTCAATAAGTATTATGATTTTAAACTTATACCAGGTTCAAACGGCCTTAACTTAGATCTTGCAGTTGAGAACTTTACATCATATCATATCTTAGTGGTCTGTGTTCATTAAAAGCAAAATTGAAAGGGTTCAAGAAATGTAAAAGTTCTGTATGTGACGTCATATAACTGATCCTTTAGATATGTGGGATCACAATTGACTTCCTCTTATGAAAGGGCCATGTAAAAGCAACATATAATTATAAATAATGTGCAGATCAATTATTTTCAGGAGTCTCCCACTTTTACTTCGTACTTCCTTCTTCTCCGTAGGGTAACTACAAGTCATATAACTTTTGATGTGAAAAATAAATAACATTTGGAGATAATGAAAACCGCTACGATTTGATAAGTTATGATCAATCTAAACATTATATTTAATGCTCTCAAAAATGATAAAGTTATCTGTCGAGTTTCTAATTCTACAACTTAAAACAATTTCTCAATTGATACCGTTAAAACCATTTGATTGACAATAAAATCCCATTGTCACCATGAATCTGATTGTTGTAGTGCAAAATTATATATAAATGATGACACTTATTATTTAATACCTTTTGAGATATTTATATTTATTTACTTTTCATAACTATTTTTTTCATCTTTCTGATGAGTGAATTTCTAATAATAAAAATTTCAGTTTAGGTCTCATTTCGTAACCCCAATTTAATGAAAAAGTAAATTTTATTATCTGAAAATAAAAATTTTGTAATAAAATAAGCGTTATTTCTGTCAAATAGGAAAAAAATATTAATAATATTTATCATCAAATCTTAAATGTGAACAGAACGTATTGAAAAGTAGCACGTACTCCAAAACTATGAATACCTAAGAGCGGCCAGATGTATTTACCATCAATAAATGCATATTCCAAAAAATGTATATATATGAAAACAACGATAAGATAAGGAAAAGAGGAAAATAGTATTTATAGAATATATACATACACAGAAAAAAATATGAAGCAAAATTACGTTGAACAAAGTTGATTTGAGATTGAATAAATGTTTTTTCATTTAGTTTAAATTAAACGTTTTTTACGTTTGTGGTGAAATAAATATATATAAAATTATACAACGATACACTTTTAAAATTACTTTTAGGAAGTAAAATTTCAAGTAGTAAATTTCAAGTAATCAAATTTCAAAAATATTCTTAAGAATCTGTATTTACTGTGAAACAATGTTAAATTAACACTTTTTATCTATGAAGCAAAATCATAACTGAAAATTAGTAAATTATTTCTATTTTAATTAATTTCACATTGATTTTTTTCTCTGTGTAGTATTTATAAAATCATTATGAAACTGAGAATATAGAAAAAAAAATCCAAAAAGATTATAGTTGAGGAATCAATAAAGGTGTGTTGAGTATAAATAATACTGATCATTAAAGTGGTGATTGGTTGACGCTTGTAACGGTCATAAAATAATCATACAAACATACTTCTTTATATATATAAATCATTCCTATTTAATAATAAATCCCAAAAGCATCGATACTAGAAAAAAAGTATTATCAAACAAGTAAGAAGTTATATCCTGACTATTTAATACCCTATACCATATTGTTGGTTTTAAGTGCTAGCTACCAAAATTAATGAACCACCCTCGTATAAATGCTTTTTTTAAATTTATGATTAAGAGTACAGTATATTATAATGGTACTATAACACCCATGTGGGATTAGTACGTTCTTAACCGATTTTTTCAGTAGGCGTTATATAGGAGCTACAAGAAATAACGAACCGACCCTCGTGAAATTTCGCATGTTGCTTTTTGTTTATATTTGTCCTGATTTGACCAATTCTTATTACAATCCCAACGTATATATGATATTAAAGCCCTTCAAAGTGATATTTGGAAGAGGGGTTGTATGGTTCCTATGAAATTTAATGTCGGTACATAAATTCTTGTATTTTGACACATCGTTTTAGAATATCATAAGACCAATTTGTGCCAAATTTCATTGAAATCCTTTTTTATTAAGGACTTCTGTGATCTTAAATTCCCATTCCAGGAGGAATATTTATATGAAGGCTAAGCGAAATCATAGACTCACCAATTTCAATAGGCATCGATCTTGGGGCAAAATAAATATATATATAAAAGTGCGGTCTGCATTTTGTGTACAGAATCGAACGATATACTTAAAAGTGGTGGAAGCACATTTTTTCTGTCTGTTACAATTTTTTCGCAAATGCATAATACTCCTATCACGCATTATACCCTATCATGGTGTAGGGTATCCCGAAAATGTTCAGACTAGAGTAGAACAGATAAAAAAGATATTATTGACAAATACTAAAATTATAAGTACTCTCCAGTACTTGTACCCCAATCTTATATATTGAATTGATTACGTGCTTTATTTTCCTGGCTACACACTCACGTCTCGCCTTGTCTTGTCACGAGAAATGTGGAGAGTTTTATTTATTTAAAGATCATATAAAATGATACAAAAATTGTTCACACTTATTTCATTTTTTTCAATATTTGATAGAAGACTTTAACTATTTTTTTAGTCACCAAGACTCAATGTGTTTTTTTTTCGATTTTCTGTTATTTTTTACTCAGATAAACCAAATAAATGATTAAATTATGTATGATTTTGTAAAAAAAAAGATGGTTGCATGGATGGCGACACAAATTAACTCTTTTTTCTGTAATATGATTGATTTGTGGCAACTGATAAGAGAGTAAATATATTTTTTTTAATATTCGAAATTGAGGGTGAGAGATGAATGTGTTAAAACGTTACAAAGTCAATATTGATTTAAAGTTATCTCAAATGATAATAAATATGAGAAAAAGAGCTAAAAATAATATTGTAAACGTTTTTTTTTCCGATTATGTTTTCATTATACAAATAGTGTCGTTTAGTATCGTTTTCCATTAAGGATGTGACATTTTTTATACCCTCCACCACAAATGACGAAGTGGATATATGAACTTCGTTATACCGTTTGTAACACCGTGAAGGCATCATCTAAGACTGCACAAAGTCGATTTATTCAATTATTTATCTGTTGTTAACACGTTTCCTATTTAAAACCTTCAAGTGCAACATTAACAAACTTATAGACCGATATCTGAGATAATATCAAAGAAATATTTCAATATCGATTCGCTTTTAGCGAAGAATATCACATACACTAAAATGAGTGATAGATCAATGTAATGTCTGTTAAGCAAATTGCGTAAGCAGAATTTGTAAGAAGTGAGATCAAAAAATTCTTAACACACGTTTTTTATTAAAACTTTTAACCTAATTATTATTTGATATTTTTATTATTCTTATTTTTAATGTCAAACAATTAAAAATATTGTTAATCTGAAAATCAGAAAAACCTAACTTGGTCCAACAAAAAGTTGGCCAAGAATTCATAGGTCTCCATTGTTATTTAACAGTACCGGGAGAACTTGTCCGTTGATAGAAAACCACAGGAATGTTGCCAAAAATTTAGAGGCAAAAAACAGAGCATGAAAATTGAAGTCAAGTTTTCTAAATCAAAAGTTTTGCTATACAATGGATGACGAAATATACGTTCGCAACTTCCTGGTTAAAAGTTTTATGTTGAGAAATAGTTAATGACCCAAATGTAGTCAAGAAGAATAGTTTATGACGGCAAAAGGAGACAGATTTTAACATCAAGAAATGTTTATATAAAATGCTGCTTCCATTCATGAGACTTCAAATGTGTTCACTTATTTTTGGACTGAGTTAGAATCCTGTCACTAAAATTATTTACCTTTGCCTTTGACAATAATATGGTAATTGTGCCAAGCGAGGTATATAGTTGGTTCCCAAATTGGAAAATATATACTACAAAACTTTCATCTTGGACCACAGGGAAATGGTAACCACATACAAACGGAATTTTTAATATCGCTCATCACTAGAAATGTGAAAAGCAAAAGATATTCGAAAATTTTGCAAGAAAAGTTTTTGGACTTTCCCTTGATTTAGTTAAAACCTAACCCACATTTTTGAACATTTTTTGAACTCTTTATTAGTAAAGACCTTTGAAATAGCTCCAAATGCCTTCCATGTGCATTTAAAAGCCCTTGTCAATTCGCCTTTCCGAACAGCACTTGGAATAGGATTTATTTTAAATTCTTAACAGATTTATTTGAAATCTTAATTCCCGTTTTATTGGATAGAAAAGGTGAATATGGTGGTTCCGTAATTTAAAAAAAATGTGGAGCTTCAATCTGGTGACTGAAAAACTCATTAAGATATCTCTGCTTTTAATAACACTCTTCTGCTCTATTTGGAACTACCGCAAATACCTGCCTTTCTCTCCTTCTGCTTTCTTCAAGATCCAGTCCATGTTAAGTTTTCCGCGGTATACTTTGTTGAAAAAAGTTATAAAAAATCTTACATTCAATACGTGTACAAAGCTTTTGTTCCATTTATTTTTCAATTTCGAAAATAATGAGGAATGTTGTGCCTCAACGAGGTATTTTGCGGAGAACTCTTTAAGTCTCTTTAAAGGAAACGGCTTCTGGATGTTAACAATTGTTGACATAATCTTGGACAAATCGGAAAATTTAGAACCCGAAGATTTAGAAACATTACTCCACAAATATTGTTAGTAAAATCGTGAAGGTTTTGTCATTGACAGTCAGTTAAGCAACGATTTTCCTGAGCTTTAAAGCATAGGGATTCACTGAAATGCAACGGGCTTAGGTACCGTATAAATTGGTATTCAAAATCGTCTGACAATGTGGCCTAGTTTTGAGACGATTTTGAATGTAGCAAATGAACTCTGATGTAAGGTAGAACAAATTAACTCCGAAGCAAAGGATATATGACAAGGAAAAGCCCTGTCATTAATGGAATCAGAAGGCTGTTCGCATTATTGGATCAGACAAACTCTGGTTACCAAAGGAAAATGGTTCATTGATTAATTCAAAATCGATCAAAATATCGGACGAGATAAAAGGTCATTTCCTAAAATAGTTCAATGGGTATGGGACTGTTTTCGTTATGTGAACCTTGCGTTCTGACAACGTTCCTAGAATATTCCTTGATTCTGTATAGGCTCAAGATCTATATTTCCATAGAAGAATGGAGAACAAAACGAAGAACAAAAATTTACATCATTAACTTGTGTATCCAATGAAAGCTAACAGACTATAGATAACATAATTGATCGCACGATATAAGATATGTATGTCGTAAGTTTAGAATTTGATTAATCGCTCACATTTTTTTATTACAGGATTACGAGATTTGCGTATTTAAGATCTGTTGCTGGAATGGATCATTACTTATCAAATGGAAGTGGTATTTCTTGGATGTCGGAATGTCTGGAGAATATGAGTGATATATTTGCCAATCAAGTTTTTGATAATCTGAAGAAGTGAGATTTGACTGTATCCGATCTCTTTTTGACAGCTTCTATGTAAGTGCTCCGTTATAATTCTGAATTTGATATTATCTCCTAACAATTATGTCAAGTAATCCGTCAAATACGATCTTTTTGCCGGTTTACATCAAGGGAATATTCATTTATATTTAATTCAGTGTTTTTGAATACATTGGAACCATAAAGCTTATTTCAGCAATGTCGTTTAGGAAATAATTTTATGAGAAATCATTTTTCTATATGTATATATGTCTTACCTCCGTTTTCCTATCATCGTATTTTATTTCATAATTTCGTTTTCTCTTCAAACGATGATTTTATCCCAAAAATATTTTATGAATTTAATGCCACTTTACAATTATCACTCTAATTAAAGTACTTTGTGTTAAATGTAGCTCAAGTATAACTAGATTTTTCTACAACACAAAACCTCCATATGATTATATCCTTCATCGTCAAATAAAACGGTCATAAAAGTATTCAATGATATACATTTTGTACAAAAATTGCATGTTCATTGGCAAAGAAATCAATTAAATTGATTCTACTCTAAAGTATTTTGTAAATAAATTTATGCATTTTTTTATTGTTATTGAAAATTGAATAAAAAAAAACACACAAAAAAGTGTTAAAGTTAAGATGTTGAATTAATTAGTTACTTATTTTAATTGGCAACAAATAAATATTATTGTTCATTTAGTATTGTTGTTGTTGTTGTTGTTTTTCAAAATGAATCAATGTTGAAATTATTAGACCGCTTAATTAACACCAAATTGTTTTGGCAAATTGAAGTCATTGCTAAATGGTCATAATCATATAACTAATTAAATGAAGACTTAACTAATAACTAAGAATCCCTCAATAAAACAAGAGAGTAGTTTTTATAAAAACAACTTAAATGAATAAGTGAGAATTGGTGGAGAATCTTAAATACCCTCCTGCTGCAACCCTTCATACTAATGAGGGGTTGTGTCCTGCAAGTTCAGATCACAAAGATCACCCTTCAAGAGGGTACCAGCTCGAAGAGTATTCTCATAATGTCTAGCAGTGCCAAATATTCAACCAAAAGGTTAATAGCTGTCAATTCCTGTCTGTCCCATCTGTCTTCAGCAAGTCATTAGATGCAAACCCTATTCTCTTAACATACGTGTTCATTATGTTCATAGGTCCTGTGGATATCAGGTGAGTGACAGGCAATACAAGCAGTTCGACATGTTTTCTCATTGAGTCTATACCAGTTAGATGCTGCAATCGTCCATTATTCTAGAGGATTCTGTTACATAAAAATTCATGTCGACAGTCATAGCCATCGAGAAGGTGCTATAGGAAAAGTTCTCGAAATAATTAAACAAGATCAAGTAGCATATGGTTAAACCTAGAATTAGCTAAATATCATAATCTTATCTGCTCCATGGATTACCTGCATGCCGCATTATCGCCATGTTGAACCCAGTCTTTTGTCACATCGAATCAAAAGGACCCCTATTCAGTAACTTCAAAAGACAGCCATGTTCGTCATCGTCTTCAGCGCTCCTGTAATCAGGATGAACATCGAACTTTAAACCTTAAAAAAGTGACACAGTGGTATTGACTTGATATCATTTGCTACCATTGCCGGGTTTATACAGAATTATTGATTTAACAACAGCAGTAAAAATGTATCTCATACAACTTGAATTCAGACTCCAAGTAAGTCCAATAGTCTTCCTGCGTGTATATATAACAATGATGGCTTTGTCTGTGCACTTCTCAACAGTCCTTGTCCAAAATAGTTCGCTATCAAGGAATACCACCAGATATTTAGCATAATCAAAGATCACGAGCGGAAATCCAATTAGTTTTGATTGGAAAATTCAATCTTGTATTTTGCAACAAGTAAAACTAGTTCAGTATTCGTCCAACTCCTGTCACTCAGGATATTCAATGTTGACTCTATGCATTGGGAATTTTGTCCAGATATTTACCGGAAATCGGCACTATTTTTTTGATTTTATAGGAAAATATTGAAGAATCATCGCCAATGTAACGTCAGTTAACCAAATTTTATGAAAATCTTAAAAATAAACATTTGATAAAAAGAGAAAAAGCTTCCCAGTACATTATATTATATGGATATTGGTCTATAAAATTGGATCTGCTAAACCGATATTGATGGATTTATATACGGTGGAGGACAAAAAAATTGTGTAATCCAATTTCATTGTATTCATTGGGATGTTGGAAACGCCAAATAAACACAGACCGATTTTTGTAGGTCCAGGGATAAAATTATATACTATACGGCATCTAAACAGAATATATAACTTAGTATAACCTCATTCATCATTCACGATGGTGGAGGCTATAAAATATATAGAAAAAATCTAAGAACTTTTAAGTTCTTTTTTTCTGTTTGTTTATAAGAAGCGGTTAATGTACCCATTTAACCTACACTCAGGGGCATAATTTACACATATACACACATATCCACAAACTCACATACTTATACAGATGTAACCAATATATGTTGATATATCTGTGTGTTATATGTTAGACGTATCTACCATTTTAGTTGGTTAAATTTATATATATTTCTTTTAGACACGATTGATTATTTATTTAATTTTATTTTTATTTCATTTAATTATGGAATATGATCATGCAAGACAACTAACGATATTTCCTGTGTATGTGAGTTTGATAAAACAACAAATATTGTAAAAAAAATTTAACAACAAACACAAGAAATAAAATAAATACGTTACAAAGTGCCGTTGATTTAACTATAAGTTGAGACTTAAATAAATGACGGATGGACGGGACGGGACGGACGGACAAACTGAATGACTTACTGTCATCCATTCAATAATATATACAAACGTATGCACTATCAAAACAAAACCCTTTTGGAAAACGAAAGAAAAAAATTTCTCTTCTCAAAATTACACACACACACATATAGCGATTATTTGACATCCAGTCAATATAACACACATCACACACAATATTTTGAAAATTATATTTAACCCTTAAAGAGGGGGAGGGGGTTTAAAATAATCCATTAATGCTATGGTTAAACATCGTATTACGATAAAAACCTCACTGCAAGGAATATGGATACTAAAAATGTTGAGTGAAAGGTTTTCGAAAATCATGGACTTTCCTTTTCCCATGGGATTACCATAAGCGGGATCCACTAACTGCAAATCGACCATACTTATCAAGTCAATGCCTCTTTTTATTTTTAGTAACCGATTACTTGAAATTTTATTAAAGAAAAATCGAATTTAAATAGGCGTGGTTTGCAGCTCGTCTAAAGGATCTTGTAGTTTCGTTTCTGAAAGGCTCCATAGTTTACAATGTAATCACAAACAGACATTCCGAAATTGTTATCATAATCGGATATCATTTTGCCAGCAAATCTAATCATTGAATTTATGTATTTTTCCACTCAAATAGTTCAATGCTTGAGATTTGTGTATCCTAAACTTTCAGATCTATGTAATATTAATTAAGCCTAGTTTTCGGTAATAGAGTAGATTTAAAGATGTCAAGGCCTCCCAGAATATTTCTACGATATCAGAGTCAACTCATACCGTTTCACACTAAATAAAATTCACTTAAAGTTACGAAATTCGGAATTTACATCGCTGACATTTCTATCGCAACAAGATCGAAAAATAAGGTAAAATATGGTTAAGGGGCCAAAGTTTGGGCTGTGGGATGGAAGAACCAATATTTCTTTTGATTTATTTTTCAAATAGTTATTGAATGGTCTGACAATTTTTTATGATGCGTTGTCATTCATAGCTCTCTGCAAAGGAATAAGTTATCTTCAATACAGATCCCTTGTTATAAGCTGAACCGATTTCCATAGCTCATAATAGAATTCCCATTCAGATTTCAGCAATTACGGAACCTTACCTTGAAGTCAAATGAATTTGACCTTGGTGTTAATTTGGTTCGTTGATCGGACTTTTCATATGACTTTTTGAGATTTAAGTTGTCGCAAAGTATCATCTTTTTTCTACCATTATTATAACGATAACAAAATCCCTTTTTTCATGTTTCTATTTCGCATTTTAACATCGATCGGCTTTTGAAAGTATCTCAAGGCCTTTAAATGAAGGAGGATTGATTTGCACTGATAACGCAGGCTTTTATCTTCAATTTCACATCTTCAAGTTTTTTGTCGAAATCACTTATTATGAAAAGTTCTCAAGTTTCAACAGCCAATTTCTTCAAATGAAAAAAAGGTTACCAGACCTTCATGCAAAATATCTTGTTCGATATTATGGTGATTGCAGTTGTGTGGTATATCGAATATCAAATAATAATGATTTCTATTAAATCCAAATCTTTATCTTACACCTCCCAAAGGGTTAATTATAATCAATATGGTCATAGTTGATTTCTTTATTACATTTGTGGGTTCTTCTGTGGTACTTCTTTTGCTTCCACTTTTTCTTCTTCTTCATTGTCTTCTTCATTAACTCTTCACTTCTTCTGTTACTTTTTCTTCTTCTTGTTGTTGTCTTTTGCCTCTTTAATTTCTACAATTTTAATAATAATTTTTTTTTTCACAAATGTGTTTTGCATATTAATTACGATTTTAATTTCAATTAAAAAAAAAGTTGTTCCGATTGTTGGGTCACATTTACTTACGCATACACATACATACATACAAACATTTCATCACACATTTAACTTAAACTTAAAATAAGTGATGGAGTTTCATTGAATTTTTAATTTTTATGCATAATTTTCTTTCTTCCATTCATTTCACTCACTCAATTTATTCATGTGTCTTTTTAATGGATTTTGGGTGACAATCTAAACACTGGATAACGTAGAAAAGACAAAAATGACAAAATCGAAAGACATGATTTCTTTCTTCTGGTGTCTTGTTTTATTTCTGCTCTCTCTCCTAAACGGGAAGTGATAAAATAACGGAGGTTTACTACATGAGTCCAAAACAAAACACTAAACCTGTAAATGGAAATGAAAGAAATATTCATTCGTTCATTTAATGCTTTTTAATACGAATAGAATTTCCGTTAAATCTTAAAATGTGTTTAAATCGCATATTCGTGGCAGCATAAACGAACGTTTAACTTCATTTTATTTATTTAACTTCCGTCTTCTATTGATGTTTATTTATTTCTTTTTGGGTTTTGGTTGTTGTTTTTGTGTATCTTTAACTAATGAAATTCATTGTATCTTCCTTTATCTGGTTAATTAAATCTTTAGTTTCTTTTTTTAACTCTTTTTCACCAAAATAAAAATATTAAATTTAAATTTCTATTTTGTGTGTGTGTTTGTGTATGTGTGTTTCCATAAAGGAAGTTACAATTACCAACAAAAACCGAAATGAAACAAGACAATAAATGTTCCTCTATTTGCCTTGATTTCAGTCTTTTTTATAAGCCATGCTCTAGTATTATTATTTTCTTCTTTATTATAAAAATACGCATTTAATAAAAATTTAAAACAAAATCCAAATTTACCAGAAAAAAAGTGGTCGAAGAAAACTTCCTCAATCTTTACTTTTCATTTCGTTTATTATTTCATATTTTTGCGCCTTTTTAATTATTTAATATGAAACAAACATTCACACACACATACATATGTGAACATTTTAAACAGGCATAAAACATATGGGCGAAAAAAAATTTAGGAAAATCGGGGAATTATGTCCAAAAAATCTATTTTTTTTAATAAGGAGTGAGATCGAAAAATTCCTACATATTAAAATTAATTTGTGTTTGTTTGGGACTTATAGAGAGCTAAACTACTGTCCGATTTTGCTAAAATTTTCAAAGAATGATCCCAAAATACCCGAAAGTAACATATGTTATAAAAAATTCGGTATAGGACCAGGGGGAGTATAAACCCCTTATACAAATCAAATATTGATTATAGAATATCTAAACAAATATAAAAGCGAGAATTTTTAAATTCCAATCATTTTTTCAAGGAACTTTTTTGCCCACATAGAAGCTAAATATTGATCATCGAATATTAAAAGAACTATAACAGGAAAATTTCCGATTTTGGTTCCAACCACTTCATCAAGGAACTGTTTTACTAGACAAAATGATGATCATGTATGGATCATACAAAGAAACTATTGATAATCGAATATCTAAAGAACCACTTCACCGAGAATTTTAAAATAAATAAATTTTTCAAGTAACTTTTTTACTGCACAGAATGAAGGGCGAATAGAATAATGGGGTGAGGTGTCCCCCATACAAAGAAAATGTTCATTACCGAATGTTTAAAGTACTATAACAGATAAATTTCTTAAATATGACCCAAACACTTTCTCAAGAATTTGTTGTACTGATCAAAATATAGGACGAGTAGGATCAAGGGGAAAGGTACTCCCATACTATACAAATTTTAATTATCGAATATCTACAAAAAGATAACATTGGTTGCAATTTCTTTCCCAAGAATCTTTTATATTGGCCAAAATGTAGAACGTATAGAACTTTATAAGGGCGGCAAAGCGCCCTTTAACTATTTTGACTTTTTCGTTCACATTTCGTTCGTATTTCTTCGAGTGTCAGCAATAAAAAGTGTTTACCTGAAAGTTGTTTAAAATCTGCAAGTCATCAATTATGCCACAAAAATATTTTTTTGAAAACTTGATTTGAATTCCCGTGCTTTGTTTTTAGCTCCTAAATTTGTAGCAGCGTTCCTATCAGGAACTTTTTGAACATTGTAGGATTTTAAACCTGCATTACCTTAAACTTTTTGTAACAAGTAGCCCAGAAAATAAGCTAACCGGGCTGCTTTTCTATCGGATGTATTGGGAGTTCTTTTGTAAATGCTTTCTATTATTTTGGCTTTGGAAACATTATGTGCACCATTCCCTCTAGCTGAACCACATTTTCTTTCAACGCAAATGTGGCAAATCTAAGAAACTCAATGGAGAACTTGTAGGGATACATGGGGCACGTAAAGCTTATTCAAATAATGCCGAAAACGAACGCGTTATGTCTTTAACAGAGTTAAAAATTAAGTTTGGAAGAAAATTGATTCCGATTTTCGTCAGAATTAGTTGATCTTATATTTGCATTTATAGGAATATGCACCAGTAAATGTTGCTATGTGCTAGAGTGATGCCAACCTCATACATTATACATTTTATTTCGACTTGAATATCATTTAAATTATAAGAGATCCGCCTATCAGCAGATAGGGGTCCTGCACCACCACCATACGGTAAGTCGAATATGTCCTTAATAAAGCACATTTCTTAATTTAAGGAATTTAATTATGAAAATATGATTTTTACAAAAATTTAATTTTGAAGAAAGCAGATTTTGCAAATATTTAGAATTTGTCGAGACGATCGCTTTTTGTTTCGGTTTCTTGGACGCATATGGAATGACATATGTTTAACGCTAAATAGATAAAGTATTCTAAAAATTCAGTTAGGTCGATCGGAATATTTTTATATATGCAAAAATATGGTGACACCCAGCAGTTCGCTTGAGGAAGACATATTCAGAGGAAGTGGCAAAAATTGAAACCTCCAATATTCTCCATATTTTTCTCACCCATACATATATGTTTGTTCCGCTTGGAAAACAAATTTTCTTCCAGTTTTTGATAAATCAAAATCTTACAGACCAGAAGAGAAGAAAATGAAAAATATAAAAGAAAAGAAACGCAATCCAACCACTAAGAAACATTTTTCACAAAAAACTCTCGGTTAATGCACAATTATCACGTGCAATCATGAAACTGGTACAAAATCCAACACAGAAATCAGTCAAAACTAACACCCCACCAACAAAAAGAAAAGCTTAATCTAAACTTAAAACTACTTTCGTTTTCATTTCAGAAAAATTGTTGCAAATAATTATTATTTACCACCAGCGATCATTAAAAATTATGAAAACAAATATTAAAGTGCTGCCTGAATTTTCTGCATTTTCATGATTTTTTTTTGTAGGAATAAAAATTAAACAGAGGAAATTGTTGCAAGCAAAAAATTCCATGTTAAATTGAAAGCAATTAAGAAAAATTCAATGTTGCACTTAAAGTTCTCTGGATTACAAAAAAATATATATATGAAAAAGCTAATGGGGGTTAGTGGTAGATACATGCAATCGGATATAAAAACATGTTATTCAAATTTCAAGTGAAATTTTTTTTATATCTAAAATATTACAGTTTTTTAAAGAATAACAACAAAAAATATTAAGTTTTGGTAACCAGACCCACAATTAATGTGAACTGTATAGACTAGAATTCGGAAAATACTAATTTTGCGATTTTCCCTCACATCTGTGAGAATCAAAGGAAAAAATTGGAAATAGCGAGAATTTCCGAATTTGGTCCCAACCACGTTATCAAGACAAAATGAAGGACGGTTAGGATTAGAGAGAGAGAGAGAGAAAGAGAGGTAACCCTCATACAAAAAAAATTTTGATAATCCAATATCTAAAGAACCACAACACCGAGAATTTTTAAATTTGGTCCTAAAAAATGTTTCAAGTAATAGTTTTACTGGACATAATGAAGGTCGGAAAGGATGGTGTGTAGAGGTGTTTCCCATACAAAGAAAGTGTTGATTATCAAATATACAAAGAACTATCATAGTAATAGTTATCAAATTCGACCCCAATTATTTTCTCAAGAATTTGTTTTACTGATTGATATATAGGACGGATAGGATCAAGGGGAAAGGTACTCTCAAACAAAGCAAGTATTATATATCGAATATATAAAAAACTGTAAAAGCGGAAGTATTCAAATTTTCCAAGAATCTTTTTTACTTGCCAAAATGTAGGAAGGATAGGACCATAGGGAAGGGTACCACCCATAAAAAGCAAATGTTGATTATGAAATATTTGAAGAACTATAACAGCGAGAATTTTACTGCTCAAAATTTAGGATGAAAAGGATCAGGAGGAAAGGTATGTAGAACGGATGGGATCAGGGGATGAGGTAAAACCTAATTTTATTTTAAAATTCCGGTATAAGAGATAAAGGCAATTAAGAAACAATTTTCGTACAATTTGTGACAATATTTTCTGGTTATATAAATCTTTAATATATCGAATATTTTGCAACACTAAAATATTATAAATTTATGCATTTTAAAGTGATTTTTGGATGCGAGATTTTGACAGTTACTTTCATTTGTGGATCGAATTTTATACAATTTGGAATAATACAAAATTCAAATTTAGTCAAAATATTTTTAAAACCTATTTAAGGAAGGACATTTTTATAGGAGCTACCTCTTATATGGGACTTTATACTTATAAAAATTGCGACTAGTGATTAAAGTTTTAATCACTAGTGATGAAATTTTGAATATCGGTATCTCGGAAACCTGTCCATTAACGTTTTTATATTGCTTTCTGTCACTTTGTTCGAGCAGGAGGACCATCTCCTTTAAAAATATTGCACACGTTTGAGCACATTTGTTGTGCTCTTTAATCCCTGTTTAACAAGAGTACAATATGTCTCCACTGGTCTCAGCTCCGGACACACATTATGAAGTCTAATGAATGGAGGCAGCCTCTTTTTAAACATTCCTTGATGTAAATTTCGATAATTATAGAGCCTGTTGGCTTATTTTGTTGCTTTGGGCTTCTTAATTTATCTTCAACATTCCCTCGAGTATCAGCCACATAAAATTTTTGAAGAACATAGATTTTGCCAGAACATAGATTTCATTATCAATTATGCAACAAGAATATTATTTTAAAAAACATGACTTCAATTTCCGTGCCCTGTTTTTAACCTCTAATCTTTTACAACGCTCCTGTGAGGAAATTGTTAATTGTTTTTCAAACCTGCAAATAGTACAAGCTCTGAGCTAACAGGGGTGTGCTACCTAATTTTACTTATTTGATATTCATATTAAATAGAATAACAGACTATATGGTAGATATATTTGTTTTGGAAGTCTTGTGTTAAAGCCCCGGGGACCATTTGTTAGTTGATATCGTTCATTTTCCAAATTTCATCGATTCATAAAATGATTCGATCGGTGCACTTAAAAATGGTTGTATGACCGACCATTTATGTTGGCATAAGTAATAAAAAAGTTTCAGCTTAAAAGTTACACCCATGAATGCCACAAAAGAATTAAAAGCGTTGCAAGTTTATACAAAATGTAATAAAAAACTTACATCAAAATTTTCTCGGTTTCTGGGTAAAAAATTTAATCGAACCGACTTTGTTGAAATTTATACAGCCAATATATTTGAAGAAATCACAGGCTATAAAAAATTCAGACAGTGTCAGGGGGAAAGTATCCTCATACAAAGAAAAAAAATTAATAAATATCTAGAGAAATACTTATTATAGCGAGAGTTTTCAAATTTTGGTCTCAATTACTTTCTCAATAAACAGTTTTACTGGATAAAATGAAATATCTAGATGATCAGGTGAAGAGGTAGCTCCCATTAAAAGTAAAAGTACTAAGATTTTATCTCAATTACTTTCTCAAGACACAGTTTTGCTGGAACAGGGGGAGGCGGTAAAGTGCATCGGATCTCAGGTTTTAAATAAAAATTAAATTTCCTAAAAATTATCCTGATATAATGGATTTTATGTAGTAGAAAAGACTGAATTAGGTAAACTAATAATCTGAGTCATAAGATTTCTGATATAAATCGGTTGATGTGTAGTGTTATTAAGCGTATAGAATGGACCACATGGGATGCTAGTTTTAATTTACGTATTCAAAAAAAAAGTTTCTCAAAAATACGTTTTTCGAAAATAATAATTTGTTGAGTTGTGACTATTTTGCAGCAAATGAGCGATATACCTATAAAATCTCTAACAAAAGCTATTAACAACTTGTGTTTGAAAACAACCACACATATTTAAGATTTCGAAAGAATTAAATTAAAAAATATATAAAACTAATCAAAATTAAAAAAAAACCGCACCTTTAAAATCACAAAAAAAGAACAAAAATATAACAAATCAGAAATATCGTCATAAGATAAACTTTATCAAAAAACCTCTAAATTAATGAAATCTCAAAATTATGATTAAAATAAATAATTCAAAACCCGCAAATTAAATAAATAAAACCATAAAAAAGTTATTAAATTGAAAAAAAATCAACTCAAGAACTGTGAAAGTTCCCACAAGAAAAATAATGAAAACCAAAATTAAATAAATAAAAAAATTGTATCGGTTAAAGACTAAATTATTTTATTTGATTAGAATTATTTTTTTGGAAAAAAAGCCACAACAACTATTTTAATATTAAATGTTGATTTAGGCAACAACTTTTTTTCTCACTCCCTTAACTAAGAAATAATCATCACTTGTGTGTCACTTTTTTCCATAAAAAAAACAAGAAGTTTCAAAGTGACAAGGAAAATGACACTTGATATAGTTCATATACAAAATGTATATCTCTATATTTTTTCTAGATACAAAGAAAATTATAACAATTTAAAGAAAACCCACAAAAATTTATGATTAATGTCATTTTAGACTTGCATATGCGCGAATAGAGTGAGAAAATAAATATTAAACTTCCCACCAATTTGATGCCAACAAAAAATGAGTAACAATTTTGTAGTCGGTCAAGTCCGACTATGTAATACTCTACACAATAATATTGGTTATATAAAGTAGTAACGAAAGTTTAATGGACGACCATCGTATATTTTGATTTTCTTATTTATTCTTAAGTGTGCAGTACAATTTTGTGAAACTAACATTTATGTGAAATTTATGCGTTTAAAATGGAAACTACAATAAAATATGGACCGACCTTCGTATATTTAATTTTGCACATCGACTTTTGTTAATATTTGTTTTAATTTCACCAGTTATTATTACAATAACAAATTATGTCAGATAAATGCCTTCAAAGCGACATTTGGAAGGATGTTTTTATGGGACCTATGAGAAGCAATGAACCGACCATGGCGTAATTTGGCACATCGTTTTGGAATATTTAAAAGACTTATTTTTGCCAAATTAAATAGCTTAAAATAGCGTTAAAATAGCTTTATATTTAGGACTTTTACGAGATCAAAACCTTAAAGTATTAGACCAAACAAGGACAATTTCTCAAAAATTGCAACCTATAAAGTGTTCACAACGTTTACGTGAACAGCTAGCCGGACAAACATATGGACAGATATCGTTATACCCAAATGTATAACACCATTTTTCTGTATGTTACAAACATCACTACCACCTATGGTGGTGTAGGGTATAACAACAACAATAAACTATTTAATAATGTTGATAAGAATTAAAATCCCTTTTGCGCTGCCCTGTGGTTTATCCCAAAACCCCAGTTGTGTTGCTTCTGAAAGTGTTTGAGGTATCACTTAATAAAGTCTTAAAGTGTTTAGTAACACACACAAACACATGTGTGTTTGAAGATTAAATTTGAAATCTGGGTTTTTTATTACATTTTTGTTGATTTTTAAGATTTAGATTATTTTCCCATATTTGTGCACAAGAGAAGTGTTTTAAGCACAAAATTCTAGAGCTCATGAGTGTAATTGGATTCAAATATTAATATAAATTTAACCACAAAATTTCACACTTTATTTATGTTACAACAAATTTAATTGAAATAAAACTGACCTTTGACAAGAATTTTTTCATTATTTCTGAAAAAAACAGTTATTTTTAGAGTTGAGGGCAAAATATAGAATTTTCGTTTACTCGTTACCACCTCTAAAGAGTGCGACCAAAAATTCTTCAATGGATGGTTATGGTATCATGCATTTGTGCATAGTGCTATCACCATTTTTAAGTATATCCTTCGTTTCGCATTCACTTTCTGAGTCGATTTAATCACGTCCATACGTCCGTCCGTTATCTGTCCGTGCAAAAATGCTATAACTACTGAATATTTCTTAAAGTATTTTCCAATTATTGTGAGAAGTACATGTTTCTACTGTATCCTCGAGTTGACCCTCCAAAATTGGTCACCTCGAGTACGAATATTTCTAAAAAATCGCTTATATTTATGTAGGCTCTATATGGTTAAGGTTAGCCTTACAAAATTGTCTTAATCTTGGCTCCTTCCATACATTATCCTTGTAAATACGTGTTGCAGTATTTTATAAAATAAGTGCACAGCAATACCAACATGATTATAGTGTTAATGATCTTTTTGATCGATTTTGGAAAAAAGTTTATGCTATAGCGGGACTATTTGCATGCTAAATTTCAAGGAGATCTATCGTAGCACCCATATCGGCACTTATTAAACAGTACCGGTAGAAGTTTCTGTTGATAAAAATCCTGGTTCATGCAGAATGAATGGTTTGATGTTTCTAAAGACGCAAAACTACGAAGTATTTTAAAAGGATCTCCCAAAACATCCGATAGGAAAGAAGCCTGGTTATTAAGTACGAAATATTAAAACTAATACTGGTTTCAAAACATACAAAGCTCCAAACTTCCCTGCAGTAACGCTGCTAAAAATTTTGAGTCCAATAACAGAGCACGGAAATTGAAGTCAAATTTGAAATTTAATGGATGACAAAACGTATGTTCTGGCAGATTTTTCAAAGTTTCCTGGTCAAAAATTTTATGTTGCTGATATTCGTTAGAATCTTGAAGAAAAGTTTAGGTCCTAAAAACAGTCTAATATCTTCAAAACTTCTCGGTATAATAAACAATATGCAGTTGCGACGAAAAAAGCCAAATCATTTGTTTGAAGGCTTCTGAGACTTTATAATGTTTCCACTTATTTTTGGCCTTCCTTGACATCCTGACACTGTGGTAAAGAAACCTTTGAGAGGTATAACAATAACAATATGGTATTTGGATCAAAATAGGATGAGAGCTAAGGCCATTGAAGAGATATTGGGCTCTTGTTAAAGGAGAATTAAACATAAAAGTGTGGTAAACGGAGCACTATGAAAACGTTAATGCAACATATATTTAATATATGGACTTATGTTAAACATTTTTCGATTTCACTCCGTATATTTTAGGTTTATTAAAAAAAACATGTTTTTGAATGGTCTAGGGGAAAGATAGCTTTTATATAGGATATTTTGTTTATACTTCATAGGAAAAGGGTCCCACAATTTAAAAGAATTCAATTAGTATTTCATCCAGGTGGTCATTTCTAAAATGAACCAGATAATTACGAAAAATATTTATATTGAACAGATGAAATCATTTTGATTCAGGATGCTGACACTGTGTGATCAAAATATAAAGAATTAATTCTTTCTTTAAACGTCTTGTTATGCAAATGATACCTAAGTCTACCGCATGTTATAAAAACTAAAGGTAAATTGATCCTCCGCAGGATATTAAATGCCTTTAAGGAAAGCAAAAACAACAACAATTAATAAAAAATAAGATAAATAAAGACGATAACGATGATAATCATCACAAGACTAATCAGCACTTTTAACACGCAAGAAGAAAAATGATGCTCAGCATCTTTGCAACAACCCCTTTTTTGATTTAAGGATGAAAAAGAATAAGAAAAAAATGATGAAATCATTTGTCAATCAAGGGGACAGAAGTAAAAACAAATTTTTAATGTTTTAATGTTCGTTACGGTCAAAGGGATTTCCAACTATTTTCTCGGCTAATAAAATCAACATTAAAAAATATATTGAACTTATAAATCATGGAAATAAGAATTAGATGAGTAAGAGAAAATAATATCAAATCTAACGGTCAGTTGAAAACCGGTTTAGAAAAAAGGGAAACAAATCAAAGGATATAAAAGGATATTTAGCCCCTTTTCATTCAAAAGAAAAACCTTAAGCAACAAAAATTACATATAAAAGGTTAAATAATGTCCTTCAAGAAAGTTTTGTTTGAAGGTCTATAAAGATGTTTAGATTTAGGGGTAAATTCAACCCTGTATCTTAAGGCCAAAGATGCTATATACATACACTTATTTAAGAATATATATATGTGTTTGCTCTCTAACTAATTATTCCCATTTTAAATGCTTCATTTTGGGAGGTAAATCTTGAACTTTCCACCTTAAATAAATTTCATTTAATTTGTTAGTTTTTTAAGAGATTTTTTCTTAAGATATTTAAGGGTGAAATTTGTCTCGAGTTTCTCTAGAATTGATGATCTCCAATGATAAATGGGATCAAAAATTCTATTAAAAATGTCGAAAAAATTCTAAGTTAAATTGTTTGAATTGTTGATCTTTAAGATCATGAGGTCTCTGTTTAATTTAAAATAATTTTAAGGGTAAATGTGAGGATTTTTTAAGGAGTTTTATTTTAATTATTGTTAATGGATGACATGATGCCTTTAACTGACCAATGGGAGATCTGTTGGTGAAGTGAATAATCCAATTTTATAAGAAATTTAAGAAGTTAAAAAAGATTGACTTAAATTTATTTAAATTTTTAATTTTTACGTTTTTTTTTCTAATTGCAATTTTAGAAATTAAGCCGAAAATTTGAGCGTCATAAAAAATAGGTCCATTTTAGTAAAATCTATGTCTCTTATGATTTATTTTGCATTAAACAGAAAATATGCAAATTTCTCTTTCAGACTACTTTAAAATTGGATAAAATTTGGATTCGATAAAGCATACGAACTGCCTCAATATCCATCAAGATGTAAAATGTTTAATTTCTCCTTCATATCTCTTAAACTATAATCTAATCAAATAACGAGGTTGTGGGTCTTCACTAACGGAGTTAATTTGTATCAAAAACAGTTCGCATATAAGGAATCAGTAGCGTTTTACGTTTTTTATGACCCGAGGTGTCTGATTTTAGTACCCTGTTGATTGGACTCCGTTAGGTTCACAAAGTTCAAACACATCACTGCGGGAAATTTCGATGTCATGGTACTCACTGTCCGAAAGTAAGAGATTTGTTTTCATTTCATTTGAAATACTATGTGGCGGTTCTAATAGCTTGTGAATTTCTAGATATTATATCGTAACGCCTGCAGACTGTGCATTGACATTTCAGAAATTGGATGGTTAATTTCGGAAGTATAAGTTCCTAGTAGAATGATGTTGAACTTTCATGGTCAGAGAGTATGAAGGATCTTGGTATTATACTAAACCTTTCGTAGCATCAGATTGTTTTGGCAAAGGCTTCAAAAGCAAGTATTTCTCTCTATCTGTGCAGAAGGCATATTGAGAAAACCCCATGAACTCCAAGTAGCATGAGGTTCTTCAGGCCTTTGATAGGGTCCTACCAAAATTTCATTTAACAGCGCTATTGATGCTTCTTGATGAGATTGGTTATAGCGGTTGACTATGTCACCCATTAGGCTTAGGGATTTAAGAGCATAAGGATATATAATTACGTTTTTGAGTAACATTTACAGCGTCATAGTTAACTGCTCTTGGGAATTGTATTTTCCTACAACCTGGTGATTGTAATATTCTTCAGACAGAGATTTAGCCTTTTTAAAGAGCTGCTAGGTGGTTTAAGTAGAGTTTTTACTGGATTAGAATATTCACGGATTTAAACTAATAGTTTGGCATCGAATTAATCGAATCAGATTCTTAAGTGCTGAACAAGGCAAAGGGGTGTGTGATAGGTATTTAACGATTTCTGTAGAAGTTACAGTAATGAGTAGGAAAAGAAAAAAATTGACATTTCCTTTCCCATTCACTCTCCGTCTTAAGGATGTATTCATTAAGTGACAGTATAGGTAAACAGAATTTTTAATATATTCCCATAACTATTTCTAAATTGATCGTGGAGGACTGTATCAAAAATTCAGTATATGGATGATATATATCCAAGAAATTCAATGTTACCTTCATTCATGATATAACTGATCTGTAAATGGATCACTTAATTATTTGGAGCATCTAACTGTCATTATAATGATTTCCAATTTTTGGAATTTAATTAAAATTGAAAGGATAACTTTTATCTGACAGATTCTAATTAACCCAGTTTCAGAACAATAAACAAATAAAATTAATTAATTTAAGAAGAAAATAATTATGTGGTTAAACTAAAAATGAGTTTAATAAGTGACAGGTTTTGAGAAATTTTTAATAAAAAAATTCATCTTTTCAATTTCTTAACATCAATAAAAAATAAATAAACAAAAACTAAATTTCAATTATTAACAGAAATTCAAAACCACAAGATCTTTAACCAGAAATTCTGAAAAAAATGTCAGTCAATCATATTTGATAGAAATGTCCTGACAAATCATTTAACCAAAAAATTATAAAATATATAGATTGACCGTTACACAAGAAAATAAAACTAAATCAAACACACACATACACACACTCATGAATTTCAATAAAAATAAGATGATGGGAAAGTTTAAAGGATGCAAAGGAATGTCTGCTACAAACATTATAAAATATATCCTTTTTTACATAAAGCAACATATGCTCTATATAAGAATATTAAAAACAAATTACAACAACAATAACAAAGACTTAAGAATAAAGGAGTTGTAGTAGTGGTCAATGTAAAAAAAAAACAAAGGAAACAAAATAACAATAAAACAACAAACACACGAAAGGATATTGAAAAGAGGTCAGTTTCGGTTTTTAAGGAAGAAAAAAGAAACAAAAACGTATGAAAAAGAAAACGATGACGTTGAAAGAAAAAAAGGTTTGAAATCCAATAATATTCAAACTTTCGTGATTAAATGCCAAATAAGGGGAATAAGAATAAAAATTAGATCATATGCAGGAATTTCTAACGGTCAGTTTCAAAAAAACAAAAAATCTATTGTTTTCTATTTTTTGCCATTTCATATTGAGAAAATGACCAGTTGTTCGAAATTTACATGTTTTTTTTAAGACTTTTGTTTGGATTTGGATAAAAACTTTATTACGTCCAGTATGAGAAAATTTGTTTTTATATTGAAGATTCCATTTTGATTAGGCAGATTTTTAAAAAAAGCGAGCAAAAAGTGGCGCAAAAATATTATGTCCGTTATTATTTTCCTTAAAGAAAATTATGCTTAAAATTCTTAGAAAGTTCTCAATTAAAGTTATTTTCCCTTTAACATATTAGTTCTCATGCTATTGGTCAGGGATAGTGCTACTATTTTAGCAGCCATTAAGTTTAATTAAAATAATCCGAAAAATTTTGTAGATTTACCCTTAAAATTATTGTGTGACAACTCATCACATATTTAACCCCATTTTGATCTTATATTCAAGAGATCAACAACTTTTGTATAAATTCAATTACTTTTTGGGTAGTTTTTACCCATTTTTTTGTTCATTTATCAAAATGAAGTAAAGATTGCGATCTTTACACCCTTAAGATCGAAAACATGAAATAAATGTGAAATTAACTTCGTATTTCATGGCATCTTTAAAGATTTAAAGGTCATAACATGTTAAATGATTTATTTGTACAGCAGTTATGGCAGAAAATAAAAACAAATATTTAAAAATAAATTTAAAATATGGATGACGTATTAAAAATTGGCAAAAATACACTGTAAACAAAATGAAGTCAAAATGACTGCTTTCGTTACAATTATATAATAAACTTTCCTTTATGCATTTAGGACGAAAAAAATGTACAAAATATGTAATTAAAATTGTATATTTCTAGTAAAAAACAATAAGAAGTCAAAATGACTTCCTTTGCCAATCAATTGTTAAAAATAAAAATTCAAGAAATAAAAATTATATTCTAAGGATTTATTTTTCCTTTTCTAATATTTCAAAAAAATGTTTCAATTAATGATCATTTATTTAACTCCTTGAAATGCAGAGTGAAAAGATCAACAACTTTTGAAATTAATTGAATTAGTTTTTGTGTAGTTTTTCACCAAATTTTTAAGGTCATTTTGAGGAAGTTTCACTCTTAAAATAAAGAAGCGTTGATAATTATAGAGAAACTGTGGTCATTGGAGATCAAATGATTTATTTTAACTTTCTGCCGCGATCACATATTCAAAATTCTGTTTCCGTTTCCTATTCCAACACTTCGTAGCCTATAATATTTTCCTATTATTAAAATTGCTGTAATAGTTTCAGAGACATGCGATATTAATTTTTAAGAGAGTTAAAACTCTCCCGTGCCTCATTCTAATTTTACCAAAACACTGTTCATATGCCACATTTTGAGAGATTTCCTAATGAATAACCATTTCTTATTTAGAGAAAACCTGTTTGTATTGGGTATGTGGGAATACCCCTCCCTATGCCCTATCAAAAAAAATATAATGCATAACATTTTCTACTCTTACATCGAGTATCAGTGTGTAAAATGTCATGAAAATTTAATGAGCTTTTTGATCATAACCGTTCAAAATTTTCAGTTTTAGGAGTTTGTCTTAGATAATGGTCTATAGCTTTTTTCTCAGAATAGGAAACTTCTCAAGGTAATAGAATACTTATTTGAAATTTCATTGAACTCTGTTAATTATTGTGAATATGAACGTTCCAAAAATAAACAGAGGAAATGACTAAATCGACTCAGATTTTAATGTTAATATGTCATCATAATAATGTAGCCCTGTAACCTACTTCTGTTGCACCCGTTTTAACTCTTCATCGCCTGCGGTATATCGTAGGAAAACATTAAGCACGTGCAAGTGTATCGTGAAGAGCCTTTATAAGAGATAACAGGTTACTTCTTAGGATAAGCTGATTTTAAAATAATGGATGACAAGTTCGAGAGAATAACCAAAAACTGCTGTTTACTCTCCGAGCATTATAATTTAGTTCAATTTGAGAATATGCTCTACACTTCTCTTTGTATTACAAACTTTATCTCTATAAAACCCTGTTTCAAATCCTTCAGGGGTATAACAAAAATTTAAACTTGATGCTGTTCCTCCATATTTTTCCTATTATTCACAGAATACAGCTTCCCCAACAATTAAACGCTTGTAAGACTTTCTCATAAACATATATCATCCAAATAAATGGCCATAAAACTCAATATAATTTATGAGGTTTCCCGCCAAAAAAAAAAGAAAACAGAAGCTTAAATGTTGTAAATAAATGTTAACCTTCTTCAGGATATCTTCTTCAGGATATGTTATCCTTTAGAACAATTTCTTATCCTTTCAATTCTAAAATTTATTAAATGAAATATGAGTTCAACAAATAGAAACAAGAAAAATACGATCGTAAAATATTTAGCGAATCCTTAATAAATAATGGGAACCCTTTCAAAGGACATTAAATGTAAATGTTGGTCAAGCGTAAAATACTTAGGATGTGAAAATGTGATGTTTACTTGCCAAAGGCCATAAAATTATAGAACTAATGCACATCTCAAAGGGGGTTATTTCGTTATGGTCACCCATGCTAGTAAATATTCAAATTAGGATGACCATAACCCTGTACACACACACATATGAACGTTATATATTTTAATTAAGCTCAAAAAGGTAATTTTTACAAAGTAAAGATCCTTAAGGAAATATAATGCTAAAGGGGGATCACAACATAATGCTCATTATAATAAGAGCAAAAAACATTTAAATGATAAGGATTCTTGTTTGCTCGCCTTTTCTTAAGAGAGATTCTGATGAACAAAGATCACAACGGGTTTAAGATCAACATTTAAATGCGTTTGAACTGAAGAAAAAAAACATCCCTTATTCTTATATGGAACATCTACAATGCCTAAGCAAAGGATCAAGTTTTATTTTCATTGTCCCTAATTAAGGGTGATTTTTTTTTTAAAGAACGATCTTGCACATCACAAAACTTTGTATTTCTTGATGATCTTATGCAAAATGATCTTAAAACAGAGTGGACAATGGTCAAGCGGGATTAAAATTAAAATAGAAATGGAAATGGAAATTAATTCAATTGTCATTTACGGCATGAATAACGTTTTTTCCCTTCTTTAATTTTTCTTCTTTTTATTGTTATAATTGTTGTTGTTATTGTTGTTGAACCCGTAATTCTTTCTGAAATTTACTATTTTTCTTTTTAGTTTAACGTTTAACGTTTATTTTTGCTCTGTTTTTGATTGTCATTCGTCCCGGGACAAGGGGTCAGTTGTGCTACATGTTAAGAATAACAATAACAATGCAATTTAGAAAAATTTTTCATGTCATTTCATTACACACATACACACACTCACACACACAGCGAGCAGTTAAGCCTAATTTGCATTTTAATTAAACGAAATTTTTATGTTGAATATAAAAATTGTAGTCACTTTTGGTATTTGAAAGTTTATTTATGTGTCCAGTTTTTTTGTTAAGTCTTTTTCTTTTAATGTTTTCCTAAGTAAAGTAAATGTCATGTCCATAAACAGGATAATAATATGTAACAATTTTTATAAAAATTCTATTCATTCATTTCCTTTTGCATTTGTTGGGTCATCAGCAAGTTTGGTTGTTTCTGTTGTTTTCTGAAATCTTTTAGGAAAATATTCAAATTTCTAGGGATTTTTGAAAGGACATTGAATTATGCATAATTCTCTAGCAAATAAAACGTATTTTTTTTGTTTGAGACTTTCAAAAAGCTCCCATGGAGTTCGTAAGAGTTTGATAAGTTTAAGCCTGTAAAAATCTTGTAAGGATGTTGTTTAAAGAGTTTTAGAAATGTTTTCAAAAGTGGAGGTAATAAATTTTGAGGTTTGATGTGAAATTTAATTTAATTACAAAACAGAACAAAAATATTCCAAAACTAAATTTTTTAATTTATGGTATGAATTGCGCCTCTCAAGAGTGATGACATTAAGGACAAGAAGAGGCCTGATCAGTGGAAATAAATTGAAGACGAGGATTTGGTAGCATTAACAATAAATTGTCAATACTTGATCCCATACAAATTAAACTCGGGAAAAGAAAGAGGATTTTGCACGTCTAAAAAGAATGCATGTGCTCTACAAGAAGAAATATGTTTGCACTGGGTTGATAAAGTATTAGATAACGTCATGCACAAAAATCATATTTTAAGATCTGCCAAATAGACAAAACAATGCTAAGATAATTTGTTTGGATCGGAAGCCAATTTAGTATCACAGATGATCTGTACGAGAGAGATTGTCCCGGCCGAAGTGGTGAATAAGGCTCGGTCGCATGTTGCTGGAATACACTTCACCTCAGAGTAGATAATAAGAAATTGACTTGGTATTTCCTTACCACAAAGGCGAAACAGCTTCTTTTGGAACGGAATCTATATACTAACAGAAGGAGGGAAAATACTAGTGGCTAACAATGGACAATATGTAAAATATCAACTTGTATCCTTCGCCACCATAGGAGGTTGGGATATTATGGTGTTACTTCCACCTTTAAGTATATCGTGCAAATCAAAATCTCTCTCTGGGGAGTTTTTCTTTTAATTATCTCTCAAAAATCTCCCAAATTATAATGATACTTTCATTTGGCGTCATCTTATAGACCAATAAATCTTCTTTCTTTCTTCCAGTTTACCAACTTCGTTTTCATCAAAGACACGGAGCTAAAGAACAGTTGCATCGTATAACTGTAATTTTTGAATTAAAGAAAACTGTTCTGGAGTTTTCTTAGATGTTGCGCAAGCCTTCGATAAAGTGTGGCATGAAGTTTAAATAAACAAGATAGAACTACCATTATGGGATAACAAATTACTGGAGTCATAAATCGAGTCTTTAGTGTGAATTAAAATGGATTCATTACAGCGAATTTAAAGTAAATGCAGATGTTCCACAGGACAGTATTTTAGGTAAAATTCTGCATTTTTGAGCTTCCTACAATCGACAAATTAATTATCTCAACATTCCCTGATGAAATCTTTATTTCTGTCTCAAATGGACTCACACATATTGCATCCTACCAGCTAAATATATATTTACGAAATGTGGAAATGAAAAGTAAACATGTAACTTTCCCTGTTAGAAACGCACCTTGCCAACCTGTTGACATATCTTTGGATAGACGTCCTATGCAACGTCGCTTTATTAAAACTAAGAGACTTCATTTGAAGTTGAAAGCATCCAGTCTTCATTGGTTATTAAACTACCAGTTAAAACTTAACCTTGACAGTAATGTCATCCTGTACAATACCGTATTGGAACCAGTATGGGCATATGGCGATTGGCTAGTTATACTAACACTGATCTTTTACACAGAGCCCAATCGAAGATTCTGAGGACCATAACAGGAGATTAAAACCAATGGTTAGGAAAATTTGAAAAATGCGTAGAAATATTTATTAAAAATTCACATTCATCCAATTCAACTTCACTTAGAGAAAAAATATGTTTGCGGTAACCATAAATGAGAAGCAATATACTATTGTTTTTAGATATTGTTACGATAACTTTAAATGATTTGCATTAATAACATTAGTTATTGTTATCACAACTAAAAATTGTCATTCCCATAAAAATATTGTTATTGTAATAAAAGTTTGTTTATTCGCATTGTGATTTGCATTAATAAAAATAGTTATTTTTATCGCGACTAAAAATATTGTTATCGTCACCAAATTTATTGTTATTGAAACTAAAAATATTGTTATATGTAAACATTATTTGAAATATTTTCGTTAAATAATTTTTTTTATTTTAATTGTCTAATTTCTTATTTATAAATAATGAGAATATTAATTTAAATATATAAAAAATTAGAAAATATTTTTTCATATTCAGTTGTCAGTAAACTGAACATAATGTTTTGTCAAAATAATAATAGTTTTTTATAAGAAGCTGTTTAATAACAATATAATTGTGATCAGTCAAACATATTTCCAAACATATTGCGACCACATTTGTTTTTTATTTAATAAAAATAATTTTATTACAGCAACGAAATTGTTATTAAAATAAAAAAATTCAACAATTAACATGTTGGTGATAACAATATATGTTTGCCACGAATTTATAAGTGTTTGCGACAAATATATTACGAAATGGTGTTTCTCTGCGTATTGAAAGACTTATTGCTGAGACCGAATTTGCTAAAATTTTCACAGAATGAACCCCATGTACCCGAAAGTAACATAAGCTAATAAAAATTTCGATAGGACCAAGCGGAGAGGTACCCTTACACTAAGCAAATTTTGATCTTAGAATATCTAAGAAAATACAGCGAATTTGCTTTAAATCACTTCTTCAAGTAATAGTTTTACTGGACAAAATGTAGAGCAGAGAGAATCAGGGGGAGAGGAGGCCCCCATAAAAAGAAAATAATGATTATCGAATAACTAAAAAACCAATACACCGATAATATTCAAATTTGGTCTTAATAACTTTTTCAAGGAACTATTTTAAAAGACAAAATGTGGAGCAGATAGAATCAGGGGGAGAGACAGCCTACATAGAAAGATAATATTGATAAACGAATATCTAAAGAACCACGACACTGAGAATTTTCAAATTTGATACTAATAAATTTTTAATTTTGACAAAATGAAGGGCGGATAAGATCATGGTGAGAGGTAGGGACCATTAGAAGGTTGGTCCTAAAATAATTTGTGTTTTTTGCAATTTATAATGGCGACAAAGCGCACCGGGTCTTAGTTAATATTACATAAAAATACAAAAATACCGGAAGTATTTTTCAAATATTTTTGACGTTCTTCTAAATTGGAAATTTTATTTTGAATCCATCAGACGTAAATAGATTTAACGCATCCTGAATGAGTTAATATTATTTCCCCAGAATTATTTTAATGAAATGATCATGACCACACTGACTACTTAACATTATTAAGATGAACAATTAAAATACAAAATAAAAACTGGGAATTCCAAAAAAAAAAAAAATCATTGGTTTTCTGTCATTTTAAATCACAAACACACATTTTTTTAGATAAAATTCAATAAAATATATTTGTTGTTGCCACGAATGTGTACACAGATAGACACATAGTAGTTAATAGAGTTGTTGTTGTGTTATTGTTGGGACAATATTGAAAATAATGAAATCAATATCATTAAAATTTTGCTCATGTAAAAACATTTCAATAAAAACTAATAAAAAACCCAAGAGATATAGAAAATATAAAACGAAAACCAAAGATGTCATTAAACAGATAAAACATTTATCAAAGAAGATCAAGTGAATCCAAAAACCCAAAACCAAACCACAATAATACAGATGAGAAAAATCAATGAATCAAATTGGAGAAAAAAAAGCAGAGACAATAAAAAAATTAAAAAGAAAAAGGATCATAAAATAAGAAAACAAGTGTATAAAATAATAATAAAAACCAGAAATGAAACTAAAGAGAAAGAAGATATCAACTTTGAACGGAAACAATTAAACACCTGACTTCCTCAGGATGCTATAAAATACAGACAAAGCAGAAGAGACAATATAAAAAGCAAAAGAGATGATCATACAGGATTTAGAAAAAATAGTCACACACGTACGCACTTATACAATTACTCACTCCTTCTCACCTTAACGATCGTTGTGAAGCAAGAAGTACTTCTACTACTACCAACGATCACATAAATTGATCATAAAGAAAAAACGATCAAGAAAACAATTGACACTTGTTTCTTTTTTCAAAGAAGATGACAAAACAAAGTGTCAATAACAATAATAAAAAGAGAGAGAGAAAAAATTACATAAAAGTCCAGAGAGAAAGATGAGTATGATGATGATCAAGAATTCACAAGAGGTTTTAAATTTCAAGAAGTCAATATTCATGTTTATGAACTGTATAATTGTCCGTCCATCCGTTTTGTCTGTCTCTCGATCTGTTGATCTGTGTGAGTTTTATTTTTTTATTTATTTATTTATTATTTTTTTTTTTTTCAAAACAAAAGCGCACCTGATGAGAAATTACAATGAAGTATATTTTTTATAATTTCATTATCACTTGACCTCTGTCAGGATGTTGCTTAAGTTCATAAAAATTTCCCAAAACCAAACCATCTTTCGACGTTATGCGTTGAAAATTATTGCTCAATTTTAATGATTTTTTATCTAAACTTTTTCCATAATGTCATTTAGGTCTGCTTATCAAGTGTCATTTGAATGTTTTAATGTGAATTTGTGTACAATTTTTCAAATTGCATCATACGCACTTGAGTTTAAGCGTTTTTTGTTTTTTGTTTTTATTTTGGTTTTATTTTATTTTAGTGTCTAAATGTTATAAAACACAATTGGAATAATAATTTAAATTTATAAGATAAATAAAACTACTAATCAAATGTTTTACTAGAGCACAGTGGTATGAAAAGGAGAAAATTTAATCAGGTGTTTCCACAATATAATGAACTGGTAATTACTAAAATTGAACTAGAATTGAACTAGAAGTGAACTAGAACTGATTTAGAATTGAATTAGAATTGAACTAGAACTGATTTAGAACTGAATTAGAATTGAGCTAGAACTGAACCAGAACATAAAACTGAACTACAACTAAGGAAGAACTGAATTAAGATGAAATTTGAATTATACGTAAGAATAAGAAGGAACCTAATGTCTTTTTGATCTTGAACTTATAAATTATTTTTATTAAAAGGGGCTTCGATGAAGTCTTTTTGCAGTCGGCGTTTTTCAACTTGAGCTTTAATCCCTGTTTGGGGACCGATTATGGAACCACTAAAGTTACAGTTTTTTATTCTACTGAAATTACTATAACTAATCACTAGTGATGCAATGTTGGACCTGTTTTCAAAACCCTTCAATTAAAGTTTTGTTGTAGTTTCTGCACTTTGATCGTTTATCTCTGTTCAAAATCTTCCACATTTTGGACGCCACTTGGTACTCTTCCATTTACTTTTTAACAAGAGTCCAATATCTCTTCACTGGGTTAACTGGGGACAGTCTAGATGTACAAACACCACATTTTTGTTTATGTATCACTCAAGGGTTTGTTTACCATATTGACGGGATGCCAAGTCAGTTCGAAATAAGTGAACTCATTATTAAGTCTTATAATTGAAAGCAGCGTTTATTGGTATGGCAGGCAGTATGTCATACCCATAAACTCTGCTTTCAATTATAAGAATTTGGGGAAATTTTGACTGCTTTTGGGTAGTTTATTTTCTTCAATATTCCCTCGATCATTAGCAACATAAAAATTTAACGAGGAAATTGCGAAAAATCTACCAGCACATACGATTCCTCATCCATTAAGCAGCAAGAATATTTTTTTAAACTTGACTTCAATTATCGTGCTCTGTTTTTAGCCTCTAAGTTTTTAGCAGCATTTCTGTCAGGAACATTTTGAGCTTTGTATGCTTTTAAAGCTGCAGTAGTTTTAACTTTTCGTACCAATAGTCGGAGCTACTTTCCTACTGGATCTGTTGTGAGCTCTTTTTTTGGCTTCAGATTCTACCTGCAACCAATTTTATATCAACGGACAAATTCTCCCAGTACTGTTTAATAAAATTACAAACAGCTTGACCTTTGAATGCTTGGACAACTTTTTGTAGCGCTAAGTTGAGTCTTGTTGAAAATATTTAATAATTTTAGTATGCATTTTTTCTGGTCACTCATTTTAGTCAGACACTCAGACATGTTTTACAAAGGTAATTTGATCAAACAAAGTCAAATAACGTTTTAATGAAAAATGTGGGTTAAGAATTTTTTCGATCTCAGTCCTTAGGTTTTTATAAAGAATTCACGAATTTGAAAGTTCAAACAACAATGTCAAATTGAATTAAAATATCAAAAAATCTGCTTCACTTTTCACAATTTAATTTAAAACCAATAAAACCCTTCACTTACATTCATTCACACACGCTTCTTAACCACTGTTCAAACTGATTTATCGGCTTTTTACGATTATCACCATAAACAAATCGAATAAGAGCAGCGAATGAAACAACAAATTAAATAAATTTTTATTATTTTTCACATCCCTCTTTGAAATAAAATCATCAATATGCGTTATTTTGATTATATTCCATCGATTTAACAATCAACTTCTCTTTTCTTCGGTTTGAAAAAAGGCATCCTCACGTTTTGCACATAAAATGTGACATTTTATTTTATGATGATTTTTATATTTTAAAACCAAAAAATTAAATAAATTTCGTGAAGAATAAAACAAATTATTCCCACAAATTAAAACCAAAAAAAAAAAAAGAAGAAGAAGAGGAAAAAGAAGAGCAAAATAAAAATCCATGAATATAAAAATCTGCACGATCCCAATCACAACATTCAATATGAGGAGGTGTGTATGATTGCGAAACTTTTTGGGCATAAAGTGAATGGTATTTTGGACAAAAATATTGTAACGACAAAAATTTATAAATAAATAAAATTCCCTCAAGATCATCATGATCTTTTAGCATTTTCTCAATAACACAGACATTTACAATTGAACGTACATACAAACACATCAGTCACAAAACAGTCGTCAGTTTCAACTGAGTTGAAAGAAACATCACATCACATTTGGTTCGGTATGGTTTGATTTGGTTTTTGAGTTTTGCGTATGAGTGTATAACCCTCATTTTAGGCAATTAGTATTCTTAACATTAAATGCCATCCATTTATCCATCAGTCCAACCATCCGTCCATCCATCCAACCATTCAAATTCATCCATCTATATGTTTGTTAGTATGTGTAAATATAGTCGGTATGTAATATGTCTCGAGTTGAAAATGTTGTTTATGCAAATCGTTTAATGAAATCAACAAATAATCACAACTTCAGCCAACTTCTTTTTACGCCATTGTAGATTTTTCTTGTTGTTGTTGCTGTTGTTGTTGGCTGCTACTTACAAAACTGTTGCGACCTGAAAAACTCTTAAGTCAGTACCAAAATTATCTGACGAGTGAATGTGTTTGTGGTTTTCTTTATTTATGATTTTATTTCTTGTAAGTCATCTCACACATCCCAAGTGATCGAGGTAAATATTTGTTGAAGAGAATATTTATTCAACGAATTGTGGGAGCACTACACGAAAGACAACTTAGGAAAAAACTTAAAACTGAACCTTTCCTACTGCAGTCAATAAGTGAACTTGGAAAATACCCCAGTCAGCTCAACACAAATTTTGTACGAGTTCAATTTATTTACGTCCGCAATGTCAAGTAGGTTTTGATAAACTCCTTCAAGTCACAAGAAGATAGTCAATTCGTGACTTACTGTCATCGGTCGTACAATGCTAGATTTATTTTAGGAATCATACCCTTTTTCGTCCTAGGGAGGTCTTTCGCAAAAAAAGTGGAATATGGTCCTTATCCATATCATCGCAACTTCTTCATTGATTACAGACATCAATCTCGATATCTCTTTACTACTATGGTTCATGAGTTTTGTCTATGTTTTTATAGAATAGAAGTGACAAAGGCAGAGGCCTTCAATGACAGAAATACAAAATTTCAAATAAGATGTAATGTCTATCTCAAGATGTATGTCCATATGCTCTCCATTTACAATGGAGTATTTCTAATCATATTGCATCCATTTGACCATATAGAATAGAATAAATAGAGCATACTCAACACCTTTTGATAGGTTTCATACTGAGTAGATCCAGTCCTTTGGTCTTAATGTCATTCATCTCAAAAAAGTTAACCTGAAGTAAGTATCACAACATCATCCGCATAAGCCACGACTTGTTTCTTCAACGTTAAAAGGACGAGAGCAAGCTAAAGCAGAGGTAAAATTACACCACCCATTTTTGTTCCTTTGAAATACAGATTTTACTCAAGTTCGGCGTTTTTATTGTTATCAACCAGTTGCTAATATAAGACTCAACATCTAGGCTCTCGAATAACAACTGTAAATACGTTATTGAAAACTTCTTCTATGCCTTAGAATGCTGTCATAGTATACTGCTCAAAATTGTAGAGATTTCTCTATGTTTATCACAACTTCGAGTACATGTGCTTCGTGAGTGAGTTCTTTAAGTTCTGTCCTGTCGGTGTCTTCAGTATATATACAGCTAGAAAGCTGAAGGATTTCTTTTGCCAACTTTCAGTATAAAGATTATCATTACTCTTCTCACCACTCCGGAACATAATCGAGGGAGAGAGACAAACATTGAAAAATCTCCTTAGCCACGGAACAGTGACCTATTTTGCACTCTGAAACATCAACGCAGAATTCATTAAATTCCAATAATTCGTGATTATTTCTAGATTTACAGCGGTTCTCTTCCGCAACACCTTTGCAGCTGAGAAAATATGTATTCATTAGGGTATTTTGTAAATTCTTAACATAGCTTGGATTCGAATGACTTTTAGTCAAAATTTTACTCTGTTTTGCTTGACTCTGAAAAATTCTTTCATAATGATCTTTTTGCGACTGCTATAACCTTTTTGTAAACTTTTATCTTTCGCGGTACATCTGCCACCGCGGGCTACTCCTCGGAGTCTCGAAAGTTCCAAATGCTCCATAATGGCATTTGGAACTTTCGAGACTCCGAGGAGGAGAGTTTAATTATAGAAAACTGTCATTTATTTGGAAGAGTAGATCATGAAAAGAGATAGCGGAGTATGATCACTATATTTAAGACTAATCGTTTCCATGTGAATCTATAATATGATAATTTTGCTATTATCTTCTTGTAAGTTTTTTATCTTCCGCGATATAACTGGTACTATATACTCCAAAAGCTTTCGTTAAAGCCTCAGCGAGTTTCCCATTTAAGTTTCGAAAGTTCCAAATTTCACCATGGAGAGAAGTTCAATTCGAAAAAACTGTCACTTTTTCGCTTTTTGTGAAGGAAAATTTGAACTAAAAAATGTTTATTTTGCGTAGATCATGAAGAAAAAGTGATCGACCTCATGTGAATGTAAGATAAGAAAATATTATTAAATATTATTATATAAAGACAAAAGTTCGTAAAATTAAACTGGGATTCCTGCGGAGACAAAATTCTCCCGATTTATTTTAAATTATTATCTTCTGAATGTTAATTTGACACCGTTTGACAATTTGACTGATTGAGAATGGACATACCAAGAGTAATTGTATGCAAAAGCGAAAATATTTGGAAAATAAGGTTTCCTCCCTTCAAAGCATATGATGTGAACGGAAAAAAGTTTTTAACAAATCGCTTATTAAGTCGTTTATCTCTCTTTGTCGCAACTGCTCTAACAAAATTTCTATTAACCTCCTTTATTTGATAGAGTACACTATTTGAACTAAAATTAAGAAAAAAATATTTATTTGAAAATTGAAATAAAAATTGTAAATTCTACTCTCTCACGTTTATTTTTATTTAGTTTATTTTTTTTTTTTTGTTTTTTTGTAATTTTTCAATTGATATCATGATTTATTTTTCTTACACAAAATTTTAACTAAATTTAAACTTCAACATAATAAAATTACATTTTACAAACAACAAATAAATGTTTTATCTTTAAATGATTATTTGCCCTGTCTGTTGCTGATCATCATGATGATGATGATGATGTTGATGATGATCTTCATTGAATCTGTTCTCTTAGCAAACACTCGCTCGCATACACATAATTAGTATTCTGGTCTGGCAATTGAGAAGGTTTTAAAACCTTGTTTTATTGTCTTGATTTGTATTGTGACTTAAAACATAAAACAAAAGGAAATGCAATCAACAATTCAAGTACTTAAACCTGAGATGAATGTCTCTCGAACGCATAAGTTTAATGGTTTTTCATGTTTTTAGGATTTTCTTGACTTCTTTGCTTCTAGTGACACTTCAACAGAAATAAGAAGTGTTAGAGGGAAGAACAAGAAGAGCGTAATTTGTACACCCACATAAAACATTTGATTTGATCGTATTTGTGTTACTAAATTCTATTGTCTCAGAGTTTTTGCGTCAGGTAGTAGAATGGCGTCATTTTGTGGATTTGTATAGAAATTCATATCTTATGTTTCGTAATAATGTGGTTGACGTCCTTTTTATGACAATAATAAAAACAACTAATAATCATATTTTATATTTTTATATTTCTTATGGTTTTTTCTTTCTTTTCAAGGAAACCGTAAATTTCGTTTCAATCTTTTGTTAAAGAAAAGATTTTTGGTGAAATCCTTATAAGAAATCACGACAGGTTTATTAATAAGAAATGTAAGAGAAAGCTACAAAAAGGACTCTATTGTTAGGCAAATTTTATTTCCGAAAAGTATATATTTCTTCAGAATAACAAGTAAATTTATGTTGATTTCCATATAAATGTTTATAATTCTGTATTCTCGTTATAATCAAATTCTTAAGCTGAAATACAAGTGATCTAGAACTAAACCGGAACTGGTTCAGTTCAGAACTGAATTAGAACTGAACTTGAATTCAATTACAACTAAACTAAAATTGAACTAGAACTTAAGTAGATCTTAAATACAACTGTACTGCAATTGAACTAGAACTGAACTAGAACTTAACAAGAACTGATCTGAACTAGAACTGATCTGAACTAGAACTGAACTAAACTAGAACTGAACTAGAATTGAATTAAAACTAGAACTGAACTAGAATTGAACTAGAACTGAACTAGAATTGAACTAGAACTGAACTAGAACTGAACTGAACTAAAACTGATCTTGAACTAAACTAGAACTGAACTAGAATTGAATTAAAACTAGAACTGAACTAGAACTGAACTAGAATTGAACCAAAACTAGAACTGAACTAGAATTGAATTAAAACTAGAACTGAACTAGAATTGAATTAAAACTAGAACTGAACTAGAATTGAACTAGAACTGAACTAGAATTGAACTAGAACTGAACTAGAACTGAACTAGAATTGAACTAAAACTAGAACTGAACTAGAATTGAATTAAAACTAGAACTGAACTAGAATTGAACTACAACTGGACTAGAATTGAACTAGAACTGAACTAGAACTGAACTAGAACTGAACTAGAACTGAACTGAACTAGAATTGAACTGAACTAAAACTAGAACTGAACAAGAACTGATCTTGAACTGATCTTGAACTAAACTTGAACTGAACTAGAACTGAATTAGAACAGAATAAGAACCGAAATATAACTGAGCAAGAACTGAACTAGAACTGAATTAGAAGTGAACTTGAACTGAATTAGAACTTAACTAGAACTAAACTAAAACTGAACTAAATCTTAACAAGAACGGAACTTGAACTGAACTAGAACTCAACTAGAACTGAACAAGAATCGAACTTGAATTGAACTAGAATTGAAATGTGTCTATGAACGAATGAATTGTGCAAAAAGTTCATTTTGTAGAATTCTTTGATTTGGATCCTGATGAAAGAAGACCAATGAACCTGATGAATATTTCAGACATCGTTATACATCGAATACTGGACTTCGAAAGAACCCCTCGATTTCATTCCCTATTTTTATTTTGTTTCCTTAACTCATATTTGAATAGAAAAAGGTGATAACAATTTTATTTCAAAAAGAATATAAATGTGACAATAAATTAAACCTTAAAAGAAATAATATAATAATGCAAAAACCATAACCTCAATTGATAAATATTTTAATTAATTTTAAATTAAAAAAAATTAACCAAATATTTGTGAGTTTGTGTGTGTGTGTTTGTGTATTTCATGGTACGTGTGTTTACAAAACCATTACAAACTTAATTAAATTATTTCAAATCATTTAAAAGAAGAAGAAAAAAAATAAAATAAAAACCAAGTGAATTCTACATTTAACAAATAATAAACGATAAAAATAAAAATAAAAAGTAATTAAACCAAACTAAACACAAATTAGACTTTAATCTTAAATATTCCCACGGTTAAACAAACAAATGGAAACACATACAAACACATTCAAACATCATAATTATAGCAAAATGAAACCACATCATCAGAGACATAAAATTTTGTTGTTGTTGTTTTTTGTTTTTAATACAAAACTCTCTTTCTCTAGTTTATTCTTTGTTTTGCAATAATTAACATGAATAAACATGTTTATGTTTTAGTTAATTGAAATACAATTGTTGGTTTCTTAAATGCTACGGAACAGATTAACAGCGTTAAACCACAATAAAATGCAAATGGAAAAGTTATGTTTGTTTTCGAGATCTGATTGACAACAACAACAAAAATTAAGTTTCACTAATTCTTTTGTAGTTTGTCGAGACCTCTAGAAATACTCATGGAATATTTTGTTGATAAAAAAATAAACTTGTGGTCCAGCAAACACTTTTGAATCAATAGAATCTAGAAAGCATACAAATTTAAATCTTTAGTCCCATTAGACCTTCAATTTATAAACACTATCATGAGCTTTTCAGACTTTAATCGTAGGAAAGAAGTTATAGGCCGTATCTGAAACAGTTAGTTATAGAGATGGAGATGTCACAGAATGGTTGATCGGGCAAATTATATATTAAATACGATATAACGTCTAAAATATTATTGCACTTTTTAAGGTACATTCCATAGGAAGACATATTCTATAAGGAATATTATATGATAAATATTTTTATTTGGATAGGACACGGGGTTTTCACACCCCTAACATTTTTCATGAAATATTATTCCGAATTTTATATGGCAGAACTTAATAGAATGCTCATCTTAAGATATGAATCCGGGGAGTTAAATTCTCATTCATTAAAAAATCATCAAATATTTGTAATATACATATGCAAAAAAAGATGCATATGGGACACTTTTAGATAGGGCAAACGGGTAGTAACTTAAGACCTAAAAGATTGAGTCAATCAATTAAGAACGAATTAATAAACGAATTTTCTAAAATCACTGCGGCGAATTTTATGAAGTTTGATTGAAACCATGCTATAAACTCCTGTGTCGATTTGCTGCTATCCGAACATCAAAAAATGTGGTTTTAACACAAGGTTCATGCGATCAAAGAGAGAGAGAGAGAGAGAGAGAGGGAGAGAGAGAGAGAGAGAGAGAGAGGAAGTTTAATTGTAGCCAAACCAAATTCAGCAATAAATAACTTCAATTAGAGGCATATAATGATAAAGACGTTAGTAATTAAGAACATGAAATCGAGAACAGTACTGCTAGATAATAAAGAGAGAAACGATTACATCTTAAATAGAAAGGTATGGATTTATCGAGTTCCCTGATTCATAATAAAAAGAAAACAAAGATTTAAACTCTGTAATCATAAAGATAGAAAGTCCAGGCTGGGTAAGTGTATTTGAAAAATATATAAAAAAATAATTGGAATGATGAGTGTCCTTACTGATCACACCCCTCCACGGTTACATTTAAAGCATATTAGAGCAAGCTACGAAAATAAATGCAGAGCATGTGGAGGGGGAATTGGAAAAATAACCCAATTCCAAAGCCCCTGACTAGCTTTCGAAAGTTGGAAAGCCAAATATGTGAATTGAAAGAAACTGATGATGAGGACTATGCATATATGTATGAGAATAAGGACTATAAGGGATAAAGAACATGCATAATCGGAGACTAAACTAGAGGAAACAATTTTAGTGGAGTTGGATACGAAATGAAAATTTGATTTAAAGATATTTTATGTGCGAGATAATCGTTTATGAGTCCGTACAACAACTGAGGGATCCATAACTACCAAATTATAATGCTATCCTTCTCTGTCTGTCTGTCTGTCTGTCTGTCTGTCTGTCTGTCTGTCTGTTATGTCTATTTACGAATATTTGATGGATTAAAACTACCTTCCCGACCAGCTATAGACCTGCAGCTGGCCTCCAACTAATCACTTCAAAGACTCAAGTTTTTTTAAATGTTTCGGAAAAATTTTCTTATATTAAAAAGAAAACATAATTTTTGAAACTTTTTCGCTTCGTCGCCTTAATTCTGTTCCATGCGCTTTATGTTACTACTTATTCTTAAATGATAACTTTATTACTACAATTTTTTGTTATCGTAAGATAATTTTAATGAAAACGCAAAAAAGGAAACAAGACAAAAATAGAGAATGGATGGAAATAATAAAAATTCAAGTAACAAAACTACTTTCAACTACTGGTTAGAACAAAAGGGCGTTATCATAAATTATACGCTATAAAATACAACACAAAAGAAGCTTTAAAGCAGCAGGGTTGCATTAACGGACTAAAATCTATATCGCTATAAGAACTTTGTCCTCTAAATTCAGTTTTAGCTTTTATTTCATCTGACTTGAATTAAGTGGATATTAAGTATATTTTTTATTTAATGTTTAAGATATTTTAGTTTATAACTTTAAATTTTTCAATATAAATGTGTATGTATGTGTGTAAATGAATTTGATATTTGTATTATAATTTACGCTAATTCATGCAAATTAAGTGATTATGGCGTTACTTAAATTTAAGTGACGTTTTCTTAATACAAAACTTAATAAACTTTAAATTTACCCAGAGTTTGTATTTTAACATTTAAATGAAAATATCGATAAATGGAAAATAATGTAAGTGATCAGCAGTAAAGTATGAAAGGAGTTGGTACAAGTTGGGCCTTTTTAAATTTCTTTAATTTCCTTTCGATACATTTGAAAAATTATTTTGAAGACGAAGTGAAATTGAATTTTTGGAAATTCGATAGTTCAAGGGGTTCAAATTCGTTATTTCGTTATACTTTGGTACTTTTTTTGCAATTCATCCTATTTTGCATAAAAACTAAAATTTGGTACTTTTTTGACATCCAATGAATTTTAGTTAATTCAAATGTTTGGGAGGTGAAATCAAGTAAAATCGACGGAGAACAAAGTACTGATCGCTATACCTAAAGAAATAAGGTATTTAGTACACTTTTTGAATGTCGTCCCACTATAAGAAAAATTGATGTAATTGCTTTTACTTGGTACTGTTTTTTGGCATTCAATGTTTCATTCTTTAAAAGAGTCTCTAAGAATGCCAACAGGGAAAAGCGGCAAGAAATAAGATTTAGTATTTTTTTAGTATCAAATGAGTCTACGGAAATGCGAATGATTAGGGGATAAACACGGGTAAATTCTTTAAAAACACAGTACTTATCGTTATTAAAAATATAAGGCGATATGTGTGTGGTACTGTTTTTAAATCGTACCATTACAAGAAAATAACTTCTAAACAACTCTTTATTTATCGATATCCTTTTAAAAAATGAGAAGATTAGTTGACTGTTCGTCCCATTTATGGAGAAAAGGGATAAAAAGAACAAAATAGTACTTATTTATCATGCAATGAATTTTTGGAAATGCCAATATTTGAGGAATAAAAATGGATAAAATAAATAAATAAAAAATATAATGGTAAGTTTTTACACTTTTTTTAAATTCGTCCCTTTTGAGAACCAAAAAGGAGTAAAAAATTAAATTTAGTACTTTTTAAAACATTCGCATTTGTAGGGCTAAAAACTTTGAAGATACTTAATAATTAATGTTATGGTTTTAAAAAAATAAGACTACATGTATTTTGGACCTTTTTTAATCTGGCCTCTTTAGAGGGAAAAATGCAATTTCGGTACCTTTTGGTAACAAAATTATTTTTTATGATTCAGAAATAAAAATTTTATTGCTTAGGAAACATAAGAAAAAAACAAATATAAATCTGGTTCTCTTTAGATATACAAGCGTTCGGGGATAAAATACGTACTAATATTTGGTACTTTAAAAAAAAACATATTTTTAACGATTTAATAATGTAATTGTAGAACCTATCTAAATTTGAAATTATAACAAAATATAAAATTTATTTAGTACTTGTTTTTTAATTTAGCCCATTTAGTTAGAATAAGGACAAAAACTCAAATTTGGTACTAATTTTGATACCAAATATATCTCTTTTTCTTATGAACAAAATTATTAACAAATTATTTAATAAAATCTCATAATTATTTTAAAATTCATTAAAAAATATAAATATTAAAAAAGTCCTAATAAGAATATAAAAATGTTTATTGAGTACTAGATAAAGTTTGAAAGAAGTTTGGTACTTCTTTCAAACTTTATCTAGTTATTAACAAAATGATTCAATAATATTATAAATTTGAAATTTCTTTTAAACGAATGCATTTATTGACAAAAGTAATACAAAAAGTACCAAAATATGGGGAAAAATACCAAAAAGGGGATAAAACAAGGTAATTTCTAACCAGCCAAATTTGAAAACATTAATAGAAATCATTTATTTCACACATTTAAATACATTAAGAGATTTAAGGGTTTATTTTTGAAAAGGGATTCTAAAACATATATAGTACCAAATTCGGGTACTTTTTTACAAAATTTAATATTTAATAAATATTTTAGATAATTTTGCGTTGCTTTTTTAGTACAAAATACAATTTGGTTTTTCAAAATTGCAAGAGAACGGGCAGTGAGGGATTTTTCCATATTTCTTGGTGCATCAACTTAAAATTTTAAAAGTTTATCAGGTACGTTTTAAAAAGTACTTAATTAAAAATTTTTCGAAAAAGAATTCATACATATAAAATTGGAAGTTATTTCAAAAGTCCGCCATTTAATGTCTTTTAAAATTGTTTCCCTTTACTAAAACTTAAAGGCCCCTGTGTCCCCAATTACTATTACTTTCCCCTTTGTTATTTTTTCCGATTATGTTTTTTTGTGCATAATATGGGGTCTTAATTAGTATTCAAGCATTTATAATCATCTATACTTGCTCTAAATGCATTTTTTATTAATCAGCGTGTTAAGTTGTTTATTTTTGATTTTGAAATTTAATTAAATTTTCAAATGCATTCTTACTTTAATGCACTCTGATATCTGAGAGGTTTTGTTTTTGGAATTAGAACAATAATTTTATTGAAGCAGAACAGAAAATGTTAAAATATAAAGCAAATGAACCTAAATTAGAAAATGGAAAAATTTTAGAAAAATGTGTGAATGACCTAACTATATACACAACCGATTTGATGGATCTTTTGAAGCGTATTGAAGCTGAAGAATAGTTATACTCAAGATGTTACATTTTTTAAAAAGCAAACTCTTCTGATCTGTTGAGTGCCTGTGCTTCTCCAACTCTATTCGAGGACACCTCAACTAATCTCATGTGTAATTTTATTTAGATATGAATAAGAATTCAAAGTTTAGAACTTGAAAACAAAAAAATTGGTTTTGAAATATTTTTTAGAAGTAAAATTTTTACAAAATTCTAGACTCTTTGAAAGACTTATTTTGCATAGACAATATATTTAAATCGAGCAGTCTAATCCACTACAAATGGGGTAAATTTACTCTGTAATATAACGCCTTATAAACCTAGAATCTATCAGGAACTTGTAATTCTTAATACAAATCGTTCCACGATTAGTTCTCTTACCATTAGAGATCTGATTTTTTACTTCAGTGACTTCAATGCCTAAATAATTATCTACAAATGATTGTTGATTATAGTTAAATATCGCGATGGGAGCCATCTCCGATCTTCTAATTTAAAAAGAGTTTTATTGATGGAACTGTCCTCTAGTTTTGGAAGTTTTAATGATAAACACATATAATCTTTTACTGAGAAATGTTAATGGGGTCAGAATTCTTACTTTGGGTGTTTCTTTTATTTAATCACTTCGAAGATTTATTCAGTTGAATATGGACGCTTAAGTAAAATGTGGACTAATGTAATTAAGTTCACTACTTAAATTCTATTAATGCCGTTATATTTGAAAGGCCTTAATATTTTTTTATGTTCCTGGAAAAGAGGGGTTTATATGGTAGCTACGGTTTAATGGGGGCCATAAAAATGAAGATGATTATATAATTGTGTACATTTCTGTGGTCCAGAGCTAATTCTACAGGAGCTATAACCAAATATCAACCGTCTAAATAGTTTCATATATGAAATACAATTATCATTATTGTTTTCGAGAGAGTTTTTCAATATACGGACAGACAGACAGACAGACAGACAGACAGACAGATAAACGTAGCAAAATCATCTTAGTTATTGATCCCAGACTAAATTTATGTTGGTTGAACTTTTTCGGTTTTAGCCTGTATTTCGAGCAGTCTCTTTTTTGATAGAAATCCATACATAAGTGAACATTTTTATTTTCAGGTATATTCTGATCCCACTTTGATGGATGTTTCACCATGGCAATGGCCCAAAGCTTTCAGCAGAGTTGGTCAAAGATTAGTTATCAGTTAGAGGAATCAAATTTTTGGGTTTGCCACCGCAGACCCCATATATGTAACCCATATAAAACTCTTTTGGCATTTAAACAGGGAGAGTTTGAGCATAACGTTCAGGAGTAATCAATTGCTGATAAACTACCTTATTTTAGAGTCTAAAGCGATGACTAGATTTATTCCAATAAACGTTATACAATTTAAGCCAAAAATGTGCTCAGTTCAAATGAAAACGAAGATAAGTGAAGTAATGTTAAAGTTTCTCAAGTTTCGAACAGCTAATTTTTAAGTTCATATTATTTTTATTGTATTATAATTTCCAAAGAAATAGAGGGGCCTTAAATGACTTCTATTTGATGTTGCAAATGGTATGGCAAAATTAATATGCCCTCTACTTGTGGTAAAGGAGCACACACAAAGGATAAAAGAGTTCCCCCGTTGTTTGATTGAAAAAAAGTTATTGTCTGACACAAAACCAAATAGAACAAGTTACAAAATATTTTTGACAAGATATCAATGATTCTAAAAAATTTTTGGAACAAGATCTTGGGAACTGTAATTCCAAAAAACTGAAATTCGGATTAAAATTTGTAAATCCCCTACCAACAAAATTCGACATCCCCCAAAGATTCGCATTATTTTTCGCACCTTGTTTAAGCTATAAATCTTTCAAATTATGCATTCAAAATTTATATTTTCTTTTTATTTATAAATATAAATTTTTTATTATTGTTGTTGTTGTTGTCTATATATCTACGTAAAAATCGATTAAGTATGCATTTGACCAGCAACGATAACAACATTTATAGTTCACTATTGGTTTTGAATATTAATTGGCAACGTCATAATGACTCGTCAGAGACGTTGGTCTAAGAACTTAATAAACCAAAAAAAAAAAAAAAAACAATAACAACAACAAATAAAATAATAAATATATTTAAAAAAAATCCACATTTCACAGTTAATCATAAATATTTCATTGCATTTAAAGGTGATTACACCAGAGTCGAATTTTAGTTTATTTTTATTAAGTGGAATAGACAAACAGATACATACAGATACATATATGTATCTGTAGTAGTACTCAAATAAATGAAGAATATAAGTAGTACGTTTAATAGGTCTTAGTAGTCACCTTCGATTTAGCAAAACAATTCATAAACAATAACAACAACAAGACACAAAGACAATTTAGCCAGCAGCATTAAATAAATTACTAAATCAACAACAACAGCAGCTACGGTAACAATAATAAGCAACAAACAACAACAACATCAACATTATTATAAGGTATCAAAAGATCACATTTATATAAAAAATGTTTTTGTATTTTATACCTCATGATCGTATCACCTGAGTGAGTTAGTGGTTTTACGTCTCTTTTGGAACACAAGTACGAGTCCAAATAAATATGCACCAAAATCATTGGCCAATCATCGCACAATCATTGGTTAAATAAAATCAAAATGAATGAACAGCTCTTTAATAAATTTAAACACATACATAATCAATACTATGAAATTTTTGTTTATATTAAACAAAAATCTAAGAAAATCCAAGAATTGTAATTGAAATGAAATCTTGAAATAAAAACAAGAAGAAGAAGAAACTAAAACCATTATGGATTGAAGTGCTAAAATGATATGATTCCATAATTAATGTATGCATCACATAAAATATCCAAAATCCAAAGTAAAGAATAATGCAGAAAACCTAAAACTCACCAGCTACAAACAAATTAATGAGCATTTGATCGCAACCAGTCATTTAGCCAACCACACGATCAGACAGAAAAAAATTGTTTACCCCTGATTTTGCACTGATTTTTGTTTGTTTGTTGAAAGCTGCACTTGATCAGAATATTGAAAGAGTGGAATGTTCAATTATGATGAATTCAGAAATCTGCTCCTGTGTGCGTACGTCTCCCTATATATGTCATTTGTTACGATTGATCAGTAGTTTCGTAGTCGCAATCGAAAGATCACTATTTCACTACTTAGAAATAAAGCGAATTTATACCGCTTTTTTTATGAATTTTGTAGGAAATTCACACATTCATAATGCAATAAAATATTTAGTAACAAATTCTGAAATTTTCAGGAAATATTGACCTTCTGATTCTAAATTAAAATGTAGAAAAATATTGATTAATTGAAATAATTTTATGAAATTTCTTCGATATTTTCAAAACTAAATTCCATTCTAAATTCATTATTCGTTTTATTTTTTATTAAGAATATTTTTATAATTTTTTGTTGATTTACCACTTCAAAGCATTTAACACTTATCGGGCTTTTACTGCGATCAACAGATCATAATATGAAATATCGTTTTGATCCAACTAAACACAAAACATTAACTTTATATCATAGATATTCGACTTCGACATTGATTGGACTTATTGCCTGAGTTTGTCAGATTTTTTGAGGTTATTGTGAAGTTTTTCGACGTCTGGTATCTCATCTTCTAACCAGACCCCAAAATGTCTTCCGCATCGAAATCACAAGTTTCAAATTACTCAAATCATCGTTTACAAGTTCTTTGAGAGCAAACTTTCTACTACTCTTTTGTTGGTTTGCAATAGATGAGTTCCATATGGGAATTAATCAGGTAATAGATTTCGAAAAAAATCATGATTTATGCCTTAAATTCACAATATGAATTTGAGAACTATTTATTGGTTGAGTTCACTAAAAAAGAAAATAAGTTCTTCCTAACGATTCTATAAATTTGAAACACACGATATCTTTCCTTCAATTTACTGCCTTAAAGTTCAGATACCACATACACATACAAGTAAATAAGTATCGGTGTAGTCATTTTTAAATTTATGTACATGTGATCATATGTTAATAAGTTAGTGATCGCCAATGTAACTTGGACCTGCTATTTATTTATAAATAAATATTTATGTAACAATGTCTATCTATACCAACGTCTGTCTATATAATAATGGTCTCACTAAAGGTGATTGTATTTGTATTTGCTGCTGCTGCTATAGCAGTTGTTATTGCTATTATTATTGTTGTTGTTGTTGCTGCTGTTCAAGAAATCAATTGCTGATTTATGCAAATATTTATTGGCCTATGCAACCATCAGACATTTACATGATATTTACGATTAAACAAAAACAAAAAACAATAAAACCATTTACAACCAGAATTAAAAAAATAAATAAAAATAAAACAAAAAAAAGAGAGAAATAAACTGAAAAATGAAGGCATTGAACGATCGCAAAATCGATTGATCGTGTGCGTTTAAATCAAAACAGAATGGCATTTTGTTATTGTAAATGGATTAAAAATATAAAAAACTGAAACTACAATGACAAATAAAAAAAATGTTTGATATTGTGAAATAAATGATCTTTAAAATATATTTAATTAATGATCGAAAACATAATGAAGTAAGGAGTGAGATCGAACCCACGTATTATTTGATTTTTCTTTTTTTATCCTTTATTATGTTTAAACATAGAAAAAAATATATAATTAATCTGATTCAATTATTATATATTTTCTACAAAACCCAACTTGGTTCTACAAGAAGTTGAGCAAGAATTTAAACGTCTGCTGTCAAGCTTTTTCCAATGTTATTTAACAGTAGCAGGAGAACTTGTCCGTTGACAGAAAATTGGGTTCATGTTGAAGGAATGATCCACGTGATGTTTTTAACGCTAAAAAATAGAAAGCATTTTTAGAAGACCTCATAACACATACAGTTAGAAAGCAATCGGATAGCTCCGTGCTAGGACTACATAGTAAAATTCTTAATAAGGTCCTGACAGGAACGCTGTTAAAAATGTAGTGGTCATAAACAAAACATGGAAATTTAAGTCAAGTTTTCAAAACTCTTGCTGCATAATGGATGGCAAAAGGTTTATTCTGGAACATTTTTCACAACATTCTGTTCAAAGCTTTTATGCTGTTGAAGGGAAAATTGAAGAACCAACAGCCGTCAAAATGATTTTGGTATGACAAACAATATGTAGTTCCATTCATTAGATTTCATTATGTTTACTTAGACTTGGCCTGACGTGGCAACCCATCACTATGGTAAACGAGCCTTTGAGTGATATAAGGACCATAATGTGGTATTTGTACCAATAGGAGCAAATCCTTCAAACTGCCCGGATACAAAGCCTGTGGAGAGATGTTGGGCTATTGTTAAAAGAAAATTGATTGGTAGATTTTAAACGGAGATGGTCTAACTGTTCGAGAAGAGCGACAGAAAGCTTTATTAAAACGTTAATGGCAGGGTTTCCGAAAAATGTTAAAATTATAAAAATGTATATTTTTTTGAAAATAAAAAAATTAAAACTAAAACTAAATTAAGTGGTAACACTTTTCGCTTATATATGTTAAGAATTTTTCGATCTCACTCCTTAATTAAAATGAACATCTTTATACAGCCACTAAAATAGTTTAAATATTATTTTGAAAATCTGGAAATCATAAAATTGAATTATAACGTTGCCCCTTTCCCCCTAAGTTAACCCTCTCCACAGTGTGACCAATCACTTGATTACAAAACGAGCCCTCGGTGAATGATCTTTAGTTTTTATGGAATGATTTCTTTCTTTCTTTCTTTCTTTCTTTCTTTCTTTCTTTCTTTCTATTTTTCATTTATAAAACCGTTTTTTTCATAAAGAATTTAATTTATAAAGAAAGAAAGAATGAAATACAAGACAAACCAAGAACAATGAAAATTATTGCGGAATTCAGGTATCATTAAGGTTAAAATTTGTATAAATTTATTCGTATTTATTTGTCTTTTCTTTAGACAAAATTGAATAGAAAATTAAATTTAATTAGAATAAAGAACATTTTTAAATACAAAATCATTGAAATGTTCCTGTAGTTTATATAAATTTAGAAAAACAAAAATTGGATACTAGAAGAATCTCACGTAGTTGATTGGAACTTAATTAATTCAATTTAGGGTTAAAGAGAGTTCAATAGAAAACATTATTAGATTTAAAAAGTAAGACACAAGAAATTGATAAAAGACTATACAGTGGGCAGAATTAAGAACTAATTTAGAATCCACTGTCTACTACAAAAATTAAAAGACTAAATTATTTTCATATCTGAGATATCTTATTTGGACATCCCATAGGTTATTTTCTAGATCACAATTTAAACGAAACACTTATCTGCTACATCTCTGTAAAGTTTTAATTCAACCAATCATTAACTAGTTAATGACTAATTAGTAGAAATGCGAAGCAAATTTTTAAATGAATATTACATGATCGGACAGTTACTGATCACCTTATAGTGGAGACAATCCTTTTTTAGAAGAATCACGAAGATATTAATTCTGCCATTGGTTAACTGGTCAAGACAGAAGGATCATACTCAAGACGAAAATACCATAATGAAGAAGTTATTATAACTCATTTGAAATCAGATGCGATATTAAAAATTCCTATCGTGAGAGGACTTCTTCTCCCCCGTGCACTATCCAAAATTGTTTATGTCTTTAATATTATGATATTAAGGCTTTATCTATCTAAAGTGTCCAATTTGAAGAATTTGTCTTTAAAAATGTTGGAGATATTAACATCACATTCTTTTAGGGGGGATACCACGAGAGCACAAGGGCCTCTTCTAAATTCTTGTAGCCTATAATGTCTTGTTATAAGTTATGGAGATATGTGATATTAAATGTTTCTTTTCCCTTAAAAAGCCTGATTTGATGAAAATTGGTCATATTCGTTATTCAAAATTTTCAGTTTTTGGAAAAGGTGGTGAGTTTGCCAACAACAGACAGACGGACAACTCAGATTTTGATTTGATGCATTTATGGGGTTTTAGATAATTCCGCATTAAAAACGGAATGATAAAGTCAAATTATATGGTGGCGACAAAACAACTCACGACGTCCATTAAGCTTTACTAAAATCTGTCAAGATCAGAACTCGGAAATTCTAATCGAACTCAAAAAAGTAAAAAACCGTAAGCAAACTCACAAAAAGCTTAATCGGAATAGTTTCTGTTAGAGAATAATTTTGTACATCAATTTGGAAAGGGACTGTTATAGGGCATTTTAAGTCATCATTCTGGACGAAAGGGTCCAGAAATGAATCTAAGTACTGGAGAAGTTTTCTTAGTAGAAGAGGTTTAAAGGCTTTCAAAATTGATAATGAAATAAGATCAAATTGGTATGAATGCAACTATAAACGTGGACAGTCAGGAAGTACTGAAGTTTCTAATGCGACAATTGATATCTTTAATTCTTCTTAGAGAGTGTATGGTATATGGTGTCATAAAGAAATATTGTTTAGGGTGCCGAAAGCGTCATATTCCAAAAATCAGCCATGTACAGTTCTAAATCTGATTATAGGAAGTTCTATAGTTCTATATCTGATTATAGGAAGAACGATCAGAATTTGATAAACGATTGGAAGAAGTGACATATAGAAATAATATTACACCTCTACAAATTAGATCATGTTTTGTAAAACATCCTGCATGAAAATTTCCGATCTCGGAGTTTATCTTAGTTCTTCACAGATCGAACCAGAATTTTTTTTAAATTTTATCAGCTGTTTGATTTGTTCACAATGACGTGTGATATATTAAAACGAGTGGGATTATTGGACCTACTGCTTTTCACAACGAGACTCATAGGCAAACAACAACACAAAACGATTGGAAGAAGCCGCAAATACTAAATTAGAAAGACAAAATATGCAAATGTGAGTCGAAACTGTAATCATCAAATTATAAAAATATGCTTTTATTTCAAAATATGCAAAAAAGAAATATTTTTTAGGATTCCTTTACAATAAATTTGTATCATTAGCGTTCGTTTATTGTCGTCCTTTAATGTCAGTTTAGCAAAAAGGTTTTTAGAAGAATTTTAATTCTGGATATGAGCACGATACTGAATTTAAATAATTTAAGAATTTCGAAAAGAAATCTAAAAAGGAGGTGCTGATGACTATGAAAGTAATTAAAATCCTTTTAATTTCCTCTTGACCTAAACATCATCCTTAATTGATGACGAAAACACATACCGATCCCAAAAATGTATTTCAATACATCTAAAAAGATAGAAATACAAACAATAAAAATCGTTGAATGAAAATGTATGAATCAGTGCGTTTTCGTGCGTTACGCCAAAAACAAAAATCAACGAAAAAAATGTATTTCAAAAATGTTTCATGTCCAAAATAAGTAAATACTTTGCGATGTTTAAGTTTATCTTTTGAACAATGAAATTTTATTTCTTGTGTTTTTACTTTCTTCTTCTTTTTTTATATTTTTCTTACTTTTTATTATTTAAGGAAGTTTTTTTGTATTTTTTTCTTTCAGTAAACGTTTTTGGGTTTATTTCTTTTTCTGGTTTAACTTCCGGCACAAATGGATGTTTAAGTTGAATTTAGTTTTTTTTTATAATTTATTTGAAATCTATTTTTAAATAGGTTTCTTTCTCTCTCTCTCTCTCTCTCTCTCTCTGTTTTTCTCTATTTCTCTTTACATTAATATTTATGTATCTGAAGGTTTTGTGAATTTAATTTTGTTAATTAGTTAATGTTTCGTTATCTCAAAATAATTAACCTCAAAATTGCGATTTTTTGTTAGTTTTAAGAAAAAGTTAATTTGTTTAGATTTTTTGGGTGAATTTGTCACCTGATTAATGAAAAACAATGAGTCATCAGTTTAGGTATGTAAGTGAAGTTTAAATGACCTTCAAATTATATGACTTAAATATCTTCTATATATTTGGAAATAACCAAAACTGGATCTTGGATTTTATACCTTTTATCCATTTTACCATGTATAGCACCAAAGGAAATATCATAGGTCCATTAAACACTATATACTTTTGAACTATTTTTAAATCGGACATAATGTAGAATTGTTCGTTTATCTCTCAAAAGTATATGCTTGCAGTCCGTTTACGTGCTGTGTTTAGCAACGAAAATACTGCTGAACTGTACCTCGTTTTGCTTGCCTTCGAGAGTTTTGCGTCTCGCTTCTACGTATTGGTTTACATGGAAGCGTCGCATAGCGACGCCATAAAAAACTTAATTTTAAACAGGGATTCAAGGATCCCTCCTTCCTATACGAAGGTATTGGTCGTGATCTGGAGTAATCGTAATCATAGTGGCTTAAAGCCCTTTTCTACCAACTTCAGAATTTTAAAAAAAGTAGCAAATCTTACCATTTAGGCAGGAAGCTCTGAAAGCTCTAAAAACTCTTCAATTAGAAATATTTTAAAAAGGGGTGTACTTAGTGTTAGACAGACATTGTTCTGTGTCCGGTCCATGTTGTAGGCAAGGTAGTTCATTTACCTTCCGATAGAATTCTTCTCTCTGTCTCTGTGATATCAGACGTCCAAACCAACAACTAGAATTCAACGAAATTTGTCTTCATTATTTATTGTCTTTCGCCACAGTACGAAACTCCAAAAAGCTATAGACCGATATCTGTATGAACTTTATAAATATTAAAAACAAAAAGTTGTTAAGAGTTACGATAGGAACAGAGGTGAAGGTATAACTCGGATATTATTTGAAATATTGTTAATTAACAGAAACATAAAAAGAAAAGCTTTTTCACTAACCGTAGCACCGATTACAATATTTTACATATAAACAACTTTATTAGTAGACGATCTAACCTTTACCGATAAACGAAAAAAAATTATATGAATCTGTAGTGTACAATGTCTAACAGGCCCGTTCATCATTAAGTTTATCTCTGTTTTCCCTAAGTTAAGAATACTAATGGTTCTTTTCCATCTTGTGTGATGTTTATTCCAATTATTCTATGAGTTAAAAGGCAATGAATCGTAATACTCTACTTTATTTGAATTTAGTTAATAAGACCCTGTAGAGTATATTTTTCGGCAGAGCTCCGTTTTCCTCAAAGTTAGAAAACTCACGTTTTTCATTTTGGCCGCTCCAGAGTTTCTGTTTGTGTGCAGAATTTGACTGTTGTATGCGATGCTAATTCCAATTCTTCTTCTATAGCTCTAATGACTATAAAATTTGTCTTACCTATTCCGAATACTCAATGGTTAAAAGAATAACGTGTGTTGTTTCATTTCCAGAGCAGCAGTTAATTCTACCAAGTTTTCAATATGGTGATGTATACAGATATTATTTTGGCAAGTTCTCTCTTGTCTGCACTCTTCTTTCCATGATCGTTCCTTATATCACTTGAAGATTCGTTATATGGTCTATGGATCTAAGAAATATAACGGTTTCTGATTTTTTATACAGAAGCTTTGCTTTTTATACATTTAGCAAAGGGTTCCCGTAGTGGGTTACATTTCACTACACCACCCGGTAACAGAGTTGCATGTAAAAGCACCTGCTTTCTCTTTTTCGCTGAATCCAGGTTTATTAAATAAAATTGTTTCTCATTCACTATCTCTAGATC
>PYHX02000495.1:57099181-57127229 GCA_004302925.2 Cochliomyia hominivorax | reverse complement strand
AATTTGTGTACAATTTTCAAATTGCATCATACGCACTTGAGTTTAAGCGTTTTTTTGTTTTTTGTTTTTATTTTGGTTTATTTTATTTTAGTGTCTAATGTTATAAACACAATTGGAATAATAATTTAAATTTATAAGATAAATGAAACTACTAATCAAATGTTTTAACTAAAGCACAGGTGTTACCACACTATAATGAACTGGTAATTACTAAAACTGAACTAGAATTGAACTAGACTGAAATAGAACTGATTTAGAACTGAATTAGAATTGAACTAGAACTGATTTAAAGCTTAATTAGAATTGAGCTACAACTGAACCAGAACATAAACTGAACTAGAACTAAGGAGAACTGAATTAAGATGAAATTTGAATTATACATAAGAATAAGAAGGAACCTAATGTCTTTTTTGATCTTGAACTTATAAATTATTTTTATTAAAAGGGCTTCGATGAACTTGAGCTTTAATACCTGTTTGGGGACCGATTATGGAACCACTAAACTTACAGTTTTTTATTCTACTGAAATTATTATAACTAATCACTAGTGATGAAATATTGGACCTGTTTTCAAAACCCTTCAATTAAAGTTTTAGTAATAGTTTCTGCACTTTGATCGTTCATCTCTGTTTAAAATCTTCCACGCTTTGGACGCCATTTTGTGCTCTTCCATTTACTTTTTAACAAGAGTCCAATATCTCTTCACTGGATTAACTGGGGACAGTCTAGATGTACAAATACCACATTTTTGTTTTTGTACCACTCAGGGTTTGTTTACCAATAATGACGGGATGCCAAGTCAGTTCGAAATAATTAAGTCTTATAATTGAAAGCATCGTTTATTGGTATGGCAGGCAGTATGTCATACCCATAAACTCTGCTTTCAATTATAAGAATTTGGGGAAATTTTGTCTGCTTTTGGGTAGTTTATTTTCTTCAATATTCCCTCGATCATCAGCAACATAAAATTTTCAACGAGGAAATTGCGAAAAATCTACCAGCACATACGATTCCTCATCCATTAAGCAGCAAGAATATTTTGTAGAAACTTGACTTCAATTATCGTGCTCTGTTTTTAGCCTCTAAGTTTTTAGCAGCATTTCTGTCAGGAACATTTTGAGTTTTGTATGTTTTTAAGCTGCAGTAATTTTAACTTTTCGTACCAAAAGTTGGAGCACTAAATTAACCGGGCTACTTTTCTACTGGATGTGTTGTGAGTTCTTTTTTTGGCTTCAGATTCTATCTGCAACCAATTTTATATCAACGGACAAATTCTCCCAGTACTGTTTAATAAAATTACAAACAGCTTGACAGCAAACCTTTGAATGCTTGGACAACTTTTTGTAGCGCTAAGTTGAGTCTTGTTGAAAATATTTAATAATTTTAGTATGCATTTTTTCTGGTCACTCATTTTAGTCAGACACTCAGACATGTTTTACAAAGGTAATTTGATCAAACAAAGTCAAATAACGTTTTAATGAAAAATGTGTGTTAAGAATTTTTTCGATCTCAGTCCTTAGATTTTTGTAAAGAATTCACGAATTTGAAAGTTCAAACAACAATGTCAAATTGAATTAAAATATCAAAAAATCTGCTTCCCTTTTCACAATTTAATTTAAAACCAATAAAACCCTTCACTTACATTCATTCACACACGCTTCTTAACCACTGTTCAAACTGATTTATCGGCTTATTACGATTATCACCATAAACAAATCGAATAAGAGCAGCGAATGAAACAACAAATTAAATAAAAATTTTATTATTTTTACATCCCTCTTTGAAATAAAATCATTAATATGCGTTATTTTGATTATATTCCATCGATTTAACAATCAACTTCTCTTTTCTTCGGTTTGAAAAAAAGGCATCCTCACGTTTTGCACATAAAATGTGACATTTTATTTTATGATGATTTTTATATTTTAAAACCAAAAAATTAAATAAATTTCGTGAAGAATAAAACAAATTATTCCCACAAATTAAAACCAAAAAAAAAAAAAGAAGAAGAGGAAAAAGAAGAGCAAAATAAAAATCCATGAATATAAAAATCTGCACGATCCCAATCACAACATTCAATATGAGGAGGTGTGTATGATTGCGAAACTTTTTGGGCATAAAGTGAATGGTATTTGGACAAAAATATTGTAACGACAAAATTTATAAATAAATAAAATTCCCTCAAGATCATCATGATCTTTTAGCATTTTCTCAATAACACAGACATTTACAATTGAACGTACATACAAACACATCAGTCACAAAACAGTCGTCAGTTTCAACTGAGTTGAAAGAAACATCACATCACATTTGGTTCGGTATGGTTTGATTTGGTTTTTGAGTTTTGCGTATGAGTGTATAACCCTCATTTTAGGCAATTAGTATTCTTAACATTAAATGCCATCCATTTATCCATCAGTCCAACCATCCGTCCATCCATCCAACCATTCAAATTCATCCATCTATATATGTTTGTTAGTATGTGTAAATATAGTCGGTATGTAACATGTCTCGAGTTAAAATGTTGTTTATGCAAATCGTTTAATGAAATCAACAAATAATCACAACTTCAGCCAACTTCTTTTTACGCCATTGTAGATTTTTCTTGTTGTTATTGCTGTTGTTGTTGGTTGCTACTTACAAAACTGTTGCGACCTGAAAAACTCTTAAGTCAGTACCAAAATTATCTGACGAGTGAATGTGTTTGTGATTGTGGTTTTCTTTATTTATGATTTTATTTTTTGTAAGTCATCTCACACATCCTAAGTGATCGAGGCAAACATTTGTGGAAGAGATTATTTATTCAACGAATTGTGGGAGCACTACTCGAAAGACAACTTAGGAAAAAAAAACTTAAAACTTAACTTATCCTACTGCAGTCAATAAGTGAACTTGGAAAATGCCCCAGTCAGCTCAATACAAATTTTTACGAGTTCAATTTATCTACTCCCGAACTGTCAAGTAGGTTTTGATAAACTCCTTCAAGTCACAAGAAGAGAGTCAATTCGTGACTTACTGTCATCGGTCGTACAATGCTAGATTTATTTTAGGAATCATACACTTTTTCGTCCTAGGAAAGGCTTTCATAAAAGGTGGAATATGGTCCTTATCAATATCACCACAACTTCTTCATTGATTACAGACATCAATCTCGATATCTCTTTACTACTATGGTTCATGAGTTTTGTCTATGTTTTTATAGAATAGAAGTGACAAAGGCAGAGGCCTTCAATGACAGAAATACAAAATTTCAAATAAGATGTAATCTCTATCTTAAGATATATACGTCGACAACATGTTCCAAATCTTCGTATGTACATATGCTCTCCATTTACAATGAAGTAATTCTAATATATGCTGATCATACAGCCGTGTACATTCATTTGACCATATAGAATAGAGACAAATAGAGCATACTCAACATCTTTTGATAGGTTCCATACTGAGTAGATCCAGTCCTTTTGTCTTAATGTCGTTCATCTGAAAAAAGTTAACCTGAAGTAAGTATCACAACATCATCCGCATAAGCCACGACTTGTTTCTTCAACGTCAAAAGAACGAGAGCAAGCTAAAGCAGAGGTGAAATTACACTACTCATTTTTGTTCCTTTGAAATACAGATTTTTCCCAGGTTCGGCGTTGTTATTGTTATCAACCAGTTGCTAATATAAGACTCAACATCTAGGCTCTCGAATAACAACTGTAGAAACGTTATTGAAAACTTCTTCTATTCCATAGAATGCTGTCATAGTATACTGCTCAAAATTGAAGAGATTTCTCTGTCGGTGTCTTCAGTATATATCCAGCTGGAAAGCTGAAGGATTTATTTTGCCAACTTTCAGTATAAAGGTTGTCATTACTCCAGAACTTAATCGAGGGAGAGAGACAAACATTGAAAAATCTCCTTAGCCATGAAAGGTGACCTCCTTTGCACTCTGAAATATCCACGCAGAATTCATTAAATTCCAATAATTCGTAATTATTTCTAGATTTACAGCGGTTCTCTTCCGCAAAATCTTTGCAGCTGAGGAAATATATATTCATTAGGGTTTTTTGCAAATTCTGAAAAGGAAACACTCAACCTTTCAACATAGCTTGGATTCGAATGAGCCTTTGTCAGAATTTTACTCAGTTTTGCTTAATCTTTGTGTTGTATTGATTCTGAAAAATTCTTCTATGATGATATTTTCGCGACTGCTATAACCTTTTTGTAAACTTTTGTCTTTCGCGGTACATCTGCCACCGCGGGCTACTCCTCGGAGTCTCGAAAGTTCCAAATGCCACTATGGAGGAGGAGAGTTTAATTATAGAAAACTGTCATTTATTTGGAAGAGTAGATCATGAAAAGAGATAGCGGAGAATGATCACTATATTTAAGACTAATCGTTTCCATGTGAATCTATATTATGATAATTTTGCTATTATCTTCTTGTAAGTTTTTTATCTTCCGCGATAGATCATGAAAAGAGAAAGCGGAGAATTATCCCTTTATTTAAAACTGATCGATCTCATGTGAATGTAAGATAAGAAAATATTAGTAGTAAAGACAAAAGTTCGTAAAATTAAACTGGGATTCCTGCGGAGACAAAATCCTCCCGATTTATTTTAAATTACTTTCATCTAAATGTTAATTTGACACCGTTTGACAATTTGAATGATACCAAGAGTATGCGAAAGGGAAAATATTTGGAAAATAAGGTTTCCTCCCTTCAAAGCATATGATGTGTACGGAAAAAAGTTTTTAACAAATCGCTTATTAAGTCGATTGTCTCTCTTTGTCGCAACTGTTCTAACAAAATTTCTATTAACCTCCTTTATTTGATAGAGTACACTATTTGAACTAAAATTAAGAAAAAAATATTTATATGAAAATTGAAATAAAAATTGTAAATTCTACTCTCTCACGTTTATATTTATTTAGTTTATTTTTTTTTTTTTTGTAATTTTTCAATTGATATCATGATTTAATTTTCTTACACAAAATTTTAACTAAATTTAAACTTCAACATAATAAAATTACATTTTACAAACAACAAATAAATGTTTTATCTTTAAATGATTATTTGCCCTGTCTGTTGCTGATCATGATGATGATGATGATGTTGATGATGATCTTCATTGAATCTGTTCTCTTAGCAAACACTCGCTCGCATACACATAATTAGTATTCTGGTCTTGCAATTGAGAGGGTTTTAAAACATTGTTTTATTGTCTTGATTTGTATTGTGACTTAAAACATAAAACAAAAGGAAATGCAATCAACAATTCAAGTACTTAAACCTGAGATGAATGTCTCTCGAACGCATAAGTTTAATGGTTTTTCATGTTTTTAGGATTTTCTTGACTTCTTCTGCTTCTAGTGACACTTCAACAGAAATAAGAAGTGTTAGAGGGAAGAACAAGAAGAGCGTAATTTGTACACCCACATAAAACATTTGATTTGATCGTATTTGTGTTACTAAATTCTATTGTCTCAGAGTTTTTGCGTCAGGTAGTAGAATGGCGTCATTTTGTGGACTTGTATAGAAATTCATATTTCATGTTTCGTAATAATGTGGTTGACGTCCTTTTTATGACAATAATAAAAACAACTAATAATCATATTTTTATATTTCTTATGGTTTTTTCTTTCTTTTCAAGGAAGCCGTAAATTTCGTTTCAATCTTTTGTTAAAGAAAAGATTTTTGGTGAAATCCTTATAAGAAATCACGACAGGTTTATTAATAAGAAATGTAAGAGAAAGCTACAAGAAAGGACTCTATTGTTAGGCAAATTTTATTTCCGAAAAGTATATATTTCTTCAGAATAACAAGTAAATTTATGTTGATTTCCATATAAATGTTTATAATTCTGTATTCTCGTTATAATCAAATTCTTAAGCTGAAATACAAGTGATCTAGAACTAAACCGGAACTGGTTCAGTTCAGAACTGAATTAGAACTGAACTTGAATTCAATTACAACTGAACTAAAACTGAACTAGAACTTAAGTAGAACCTAAATACAACTGTACTACAATTGAACTAGAACTGAACTAGAACTGAACAAGAACTGAACTGAACTAGAACTGAACTAAAACTAGAACTGAACTAGAATTGAATTAAAACTAGAACTGAACTAGAATTGAATTAAAACTAGAACTGAACTAGAATTGAACTAGAACTGAACTAGAACTGAACTAAAACTAGAACTGAACTAGAATTGAATTAAAACTAGAACTGAACTAGAATTGAACTAGAACTGAACTAGAACTGAACTGAACTACAACTGAACTGAACTAGAACTGATCTTGAACTAAACTAGAACTGAATTATAACTGAACTGGAACTGAACTAGAACTGAATTAAAACCGAATAAGAACCGAAATAGAACTGAGCAAGAACTGAACTAGAACTGAATTTGAAGTGAACTTGAACTAAAGTAGAACTGAACTAAATCTTAACAATAACGGAACTTGAACTGAACTAGAACTCAACTAGAACTAAACAAGAACTGAACTTGAACTGAACTAGAACTAAACAAGAATTGAACTAGAATTGAACAAGAATCGAACTTGAATTGAACTAGAATTGAAATGTATCTATGAACGAATGAATTGTGCAGAAAGTTCATTTTGTAGAATTCTTTGATTTGGATCCTGATGAAAGAAGACCAATGAACCTGATGAATATTTCAGACATCGTTATACATCGAATACTGGACTTCGAAAGGACCCCTCGATCTCATTCCCTTTTTTTATTTTGTTTCCTTAACTCATACTTGAATAGAAAAAGGTGATAACAATTTTATTTCAAAAAGAACATAAATGTGACAATAAATTAAACCTTAAAAGAAATAATAAAATAATGCAAAAACCATAACCTCAATTGATAAATATTCTAATTAATTTTAAATTAAAAAAATTAACCAAATATTTGTGAGTTTGTGTGTGTGTGTGTTTGTGTATTTCATGGAACGTGTGTTTACAAAACCATTACAAACTTAATTAAATTATTTCAAATCATTTAAAAGAAGAAGAAAAAAATAATAAAATAAAAACCAAGTGAATTCTACATTTAACAAATAATAAACGATAAAAATAAAAATAAAAAGTAATTAAACCAAACTAAACACAAATTAGACTTTAATCTTAAATATTCCCACGGTTAAACAAACAAATATAAACACATACAAACACATTCAAACATCATAATTATAGCAAAATGAAACCACATCATCAGAGACATAAAATTTTGTTGTTGTTGTTGTTTTTGTTTTTAATACAAAACTCTCTTTCTCTAGTTTATTCTTTGTTTTGCAATAATTAACATGAATAAACATGTTTATGTTTTAGTTAACTGAAATACAATTGTTGGTTTCTTAAATGCTACGGAACAGATTAACAGCGTTAAACCACAATAAAATGCAAGTGGAAAAGTTATGTTTGTTTTCGAGATCTGATTGACAACAACAACAAAAATTAAGTTTCACTAATTCTTTTGTAGTTTGTCGAGACCTCTAGAAATACTCATGGAATATTTTGTTGATAAAAAATACATAGTAGAACTTGTGGTTCAGCAATAACTAACGATTTATATTGACAAATCTTTTGAATCAATAGAATCTAGAAAGCATGCAAATTTAAATATTTAGTCCCATCAGACCTTCAATTTATAAACACTATTATGAGCTTTACCAACTTTAATCGTAGGAAAGAAGTTATGGGCCGTATCTGAAACAGTTAGTTATAGAGATGGAGATGTCACAGAATTGTTGATCGGGAAGGGTGGAACGATATCCCAATACAAATTATATATTAATTACGATATAACGTCTAAAATACCATTGCACTTTTTAAGGTACATTCCATAGAAAGATATATTCCATAGGAAGATATATTCCATAAGGAATATTTTATGCTAAATATTTTTATTTGGATAGGACACGGGGTTTTTACACCCCTAACATTTTTTATGAAATATTATTCCCAATTTTATATGGCAGAACTAAATAGAATGCTCAACTTAAGATATGACTCCGGGGAGTTAAATTCTCATTAATTAAAAATCCATCAAATATTTGTAATATAACGATACATATGCAAAAAAAGATGCATATGGGACACTTTTAGATAGGGCAAACGGGTAGTAACTTAAGACCTAAAAGATTGAGTGAATCAATTAAGAACGAATTAATGAACGAATTTTCTAAAATCACTGCGGCGAATTTTATGAAGTTTAACCGAAACCATGCTATAAACTCCTGTGTCAATTTGCTACTAAAAACGTGGTTATAACACAAGATTCATGCGATCAAAGAGAGAGAGAGAGAGAGAGGAAGTTTAATTGTAGCCAAACCAAATTCAGCAATAAATAACTTCAATTAGAGGCATATAATGATAAAGACGTTAGTAATTAAGAACATGAAATCGAGAACAGTTCTGCTAGATAAGAAAAAGAGAAACGATTAAATCTCAATGGAAAGGTATGGACTTATCGAGTTCCCTGATTCATAATAAAAAGAAAACAAAGAGTTGAACTCTGTAATCATAAAGGTAGGAAGTCCCAGCAGGGTAAGTGTATTTTAAAAATATATAAAAAATAATAATTGGAATGATGAGTATCCTTACTGGTCACACCCCTCCAGGCGCACCTTTGAAGCATATTAGAGTTAGCTACGAAAATAAGTGCAGAGCATGTGGAGGGGAAATTGGAAAGATAACCCACTTCCAAAGCCCCTGACTAGCTTTCGAAAGTTGGAAAGCCAAATATGTGAATTGAAAGAAACTGATGATGAGGACTATGCATATATGTATGAGAATAAGGACTATAAGGGATAAAGAACATGCATAATCGGAGACTAAACTAGAGGAAACAATTTTAGTGGAGTTGGATACGAAATGAAAATTTGATTTAAAGATATTTTATGTGCGAGATAATCGTTTATGAGTCCGTACAACAACTGAGGGATCCATAACTACCAAATTATAATGCTATCCTTCTCTGTCTGTCTGTCTGTCTGTCTGTCTGTCTGTTATGTCTATTTACGAATATTTGATGAATTAAAACTACCTTCCCGACCAGCTATAGACCTGCAGCTGGCCTCCAACTAATCACTTCAAAGACTCAAGTTTTTTTAAATGTTTTGGAAAAATTTTCTTATATTAAAAACAAAACATAATTTTTGAAACTTTTTCGCTTCGTCGCCTTAATTCTGTTCCATGCGCTTTATGTTACTACTTATTCTTAAATGATAACTTTATTACTACAATTTTTTGTTATCGTAAGATAATTTTAATGAAAACGCAAAAAAGGAAACAAGACAAAAAATAGAGAATGGATGGAAATAATAAAAATTCAAGTAACAAAACTACTTTCAACTACTGGTTAGAACAAAAGGGCGTTATCATAAATTATACGCTATAAAATACAACACAAAAGAAGCTTTAAAGCAGCAGGGTTGCATTAACGGACTAAAATCTATATCGCTAAAAGAACTTTGTCCTCTAAATTCAGTTTTAGCTTTTATTTCATCTGACTTGAATTAAGTGGATGTTAAGTATATTTTTTATTTTAAAGTTTAAGATATTTTAGTTTATAACTTTAAATTTTTTAATATAAATGTGTATGTATGTGTGTAAATGAATTTGATATTTGTTTTATAATTTACGCTAATTCATGCAAATTAAGTGATTATGGCGTTACTTAAATTTAAGTGACGTTTTCTTAATATAAAACTTTATAAACATTAAATTTACCCAGAGTTTGTATTTTAAATGAAATTTAAATGAAAATATCGATAAATGGAAAATAATGTAAGTGATCAGAAGTAAAGTATGAAAGGAGTAGGGAAAGTTGGGCCTTTTTAAATTTCTTTAATTTCCTTTCGATACATTTGAAAAATTACTTTGAAGACGAAGTGAAATTGAATTTTTGGAAATTCGATTGTTCAGGGAGGTTCAAATTCAATACATTTCATTATACTTTGGTACTTTTTTTGCAATTCATCCTATTTTGCATAAAAACTAAAATTTGGTACTTTTTTGACATCAAATGAATTTTAGTAAATTCAAATGTTTGGGAGGTGAAATCAAGTAAAATCGATGGAGAACAAAGTACTGATCGCTATTTCTAAAGAAAAAGGACGTTTTGAACATTTTTCGAATGTCAACCCATTGAAAGAATAAAATTGATGTAATTGCTTTTACTTGGTACTGTTTTTTAGCATTCAATGTTTCATTCTTTAAAAGAGTCTCCAAGAATGCCAACAGTTATTTGGTTCATTATTAAAATTCGAGCCGTTTAGGGAAAAGCGGCAAGAGTCTACAGAAGTACGAATCGATATTAAAAATATAAGGTGATATGTGTTTGGTACTGTTTTTAAATCGTACCATTACAAAAAAATAATATCTAAACAACTCTTTACTTATCGATATCCCTTTAAAAAATGAGAAGTTTAGTATTTGGTACTGTTCGTCCCATTTATGGAGAAATGGGATAAAAAGAACAAAATAGTACTATTTATTTGGACCTTTTTTAAATCTGGTCTCTTTAAAGGGAGAAATGCAATATCGGTACTTTTTGGCAACAAAATTTATGATTCAGAAATAAAAATTTTATGACTTAGGAAACATAAGACAAAACAAGTATAAATCTGGTGATATACGAGCGTTCAGGGATAAAATATGTACTAATATTTGGTACTTTTTTAAAAAAATTTTTTTAACGATTTAATAATGTAATTGTAGAACCTATCTAAATTTTAAGTTATTATTATATTTAGTAATTGTTTTTTAATTTAGCCCATTTAGTTAGAATAAGGATAAAAACTCTAATTTGGTACTAATTTTGGTACCAAATATATTTCTTTTTCTTATGAACAAAATTATTAACAAATTATTTAATAAAATCTCATAATTTTTTTAAAATTCATTGAAAAATATAAAAATGTTAAAAAAGTCCTAATAAGGATATAAAAACGTTTATTGAGTACCATTTATTGACAAAAGTAATACAAAAAGTACCAAAATATGGGGAAAAATACCAAAAAGGGGATAAAACCAGGTAATTTCTAATCAGCCAAATTTGAAAACATTAATAGAAATCATTTATTTCACACATTTAAATACATTAAGAGGGTTAAAAGTTTATTTTTAAAAAGGGATTCTAAAACATATATAGTACCAAATTCGGGTACTTTTTTGCAAAATTTGTTCCTCAAAATTAGAAAAGAATTAAATAGTTGGGATCGTATCTGTAACCTAACAAGTGTGCGTTTAGGAAATTCACTTCAAAAGGCATTTTTTCTGGACATAATAGAAATTGGTACCTTTCTTTTTCTTTTGGTACTTTTTCTAAAATTTTTAAAAGACGTAAATTGTTAGTTTACATGGTATCATACGATTCGGAAATAACGAATAAATTAAATAGAAGAAAGTTAATAATTTAAAAATAAAAAGTTGAGTTTATATGGACCCATTTAATACACATTTTAGGTAATTTTGCGTTGCTTTTTTAGTACAAAATACAAGTTGGTTATTCAAAATTTATGATAAAATTGCAAGAGAACGGGCAGTGAGGGATTTTTCCATATTTCTTGGTGCATCAACTTAAAATTTTAAAAGTTTATCAGGTACGTTTTAAAAAGTACTTAATTAAAAACTTTTCAAAAAAGAATTCATACATATAAAATTAGAAGTTATTTCAAAAGTCCGCCATTTAATGTCTTTTAAAATTGTTTCCCTTTACTAAAACTTAAAGGCCCCTGTGTCCCCAATTACTATCACTTTCCCCTTTGTTATTTTTTCCGATTATGTTTTTTTGTGCATAATATGGGGTCTTAATTAGTATTCAAGCATTTATAATCATCTATACTTGTTCTAAATGCATTTTTTATTAATCAGCGTGTTAAGTTGTTTATTTTTGATTTTGAAATTTAATTAAATTTTCAAATGCATTTTTACTTTAATGCACTCTGATATCTGAGAGGTTTTGTTTTTGGAATTAGAACAATAATTTTATTGAAGTAGAACAGAAAATGTTAAAATATAAAGCAAATGAACCGAAATTAGAAAATGGAAAAATTTTAGAAAAATGGGTGAATGACCTAACTATATACACAACCGATTTGATGGATCTTTTGAAGCGTATTGAAAGACTTATTTCGCATTGACAATATATTTAAATCGAGAAATCTAATCCACTACAAATGGGGTCAATTTACTCTGTAATATAACGCCTTATAAACCTGGAACTTGTCTGTCAAATACAGTGCAGGAACTTGTGATTCTTAATACAAATCGCTCCACGATCAGTTCTCTTACCATTAGAGATCTGATTTTTACTTCAGTGACTTCAATGCCTAAATAATTATCTACAAACGATTGTTAAAATACGTTCCTGGAAAAGAAGGGCTTTTATAGGAGCTATGGTCTAATGGGGCCCTTAAAAATGAAGATGATTATATAATTGAGTACATTTCTGTGGTCCAGAGCTAATATAATACGGGAGCTATAACCAAATATCAACAGTCTAAATAGTTTCATATATGAAATACAATTATCATTATTGTTTTCGAGAGAGTTTTTCAACATACGGACAGACAGACAGACAGACAGACAGACAGACAGACAGACAGAGCCACAGACGAGAAGTCACTTTTTTGATAGAAATCCATACACAAGTGAACATTTTTATTTTCAGGTATATTCTGATCCCACTTTGATGGATGTTTCAACATAGCAATGGCCCGAAGCTTCCAGCAGAGTTGGTCAAAGTTAAGTTATCAGTTAAAGGAATCAAATTTTTGGGTTTGCCACCGCAGATCCCATATTTGTAACCCATATAAAACTCTTTTGGCATTTAAACAAAGAGAGAGTAAACGCTCAGTAGTAATCAATTGCTGATAAACTACCTTATTTTAGAGTCTAAAGCGATGACTAGATTTATTCCAATAAACGTTATACAATTTAAGCCAAAAATGTGCTCAGTACAAAAGAAATAGATGATAAGTGAAGTAATGTTGAATGAAGTTTCTGAAGTTTCGAACAGCTAATTTTTAAGTTCATATTATTTTTATTGTATTATAATTTCCAAGGAAATAGAGGGGCCTTATATGACTTCTATTTGATGTTACAAATGGTATGGCAAAATTCATATGCCCTCTACTTGTGGTAAAGGAGCACACACAAACGATAAAAGAGTTCCCCCGTTGTTTGATTGAAAAAAAGTTATTGTCTGACACTAGTCCAAATAGAACAAGATATCAATGATTCTAAAATTTTTTTGGAACAAGATCTTGGGAACTGTAATTCCAAAAAACTGAAATTCGGATTAAAATTTGTAAATCCCCTACCAACAAAATTCGACATCCCCCAAAGATTCGCATTATTTTTCGCACCTTGTTTAAGCTATAAATCTTAAAAATTATGCATTCAAAATTTATTTTTTCTTTTTATTTATAAATATAAATTTTTTATTATTGTTGTTGTTGTTGTCTATATATCTACGTAAAAATCGCTTAAGTATGCATTTGACCAGCAACGATAACAACATTTATAGTTCACTATAGGTTTTGAATATTAATTGGCAACGTCATAATGACTCGTCAGAGACGTTGGTCTAAGAACTTAATAAACCAAAAAAAAAAAAACAATAACAATAACAATAACAATAACAAAATAAAATAATAAATATATTTAAAAAAATCCACATTTCACAGTTAATCATAAATATTTCATTGCATTTAAAGGTGATTACACCAGAGTCGAGTTTTAGTTTATTTTTATAAAGTGGAATAGACAAACAGATACATACAGATACATATATGTATCTGTAGTAGTACTCAAATAAATGAAGAATATAAGTAGTACGTTTAATAGGTCTTAGTAGTCACCTTCGATTTAGCAAAACAATTCATAAACAATAACAACAACAAGACACAAAGACAATTTAGCCAGCAGCATTAAATAAATTACTAAATCAACAACAACAGCAGCTACGGCAACAATAATAAGCAACAAACAACAACATCAACATTATTATAAGGTATCAAAAGATCACATTTATATAAAAAATGTTTTTGTTTTTTATACCTCATGATCGTATCACCTGAGTGAGTTAGTGGTTTTACGTCTCTTTTGGAACACAAGTACGAGTCCAAATAAATATGCACCAAAATCATTGGCCAATCATCGCACAATCATTGGTTAAATAAAATCAAAATGAATGAACAGCTCTTTAATAAATTTAAACACATACATAATCAATATTATGAAATTTTTGTTTATATTAAACAAAAATCCAAGAAAATTGTAATTGAAATGAAATCTTGAAATAAAAACAAGAAGAAGAAGAAACTAAAACCATTATGGATTGAAGTGCTAAAATGATATGATTCCATAAATAATGTATGCATCACATATAAATATCCAAAATCCAAAGTAAAGAATAATGCAGAAAACCAGAAACTCACCAGCTACAAATAAATTAATGAGCATTTGAACGCAACCAGTCATTTAGCCAACCACACGATCAGACAGAAAAAAAATTGTTTACCCCTGATTTTGCACTGATTTTTGTTTGTTTGTTGAAAGCTGCACTTGATCAGAATATTGAAAGAGTTGAATGTTCAATTATGATGAATTCAGAAATCTGCTTCTGTGTGCATACGTCTGCCTATATATGTCATTTGTTACGATTGATCAGTAGTTTTGTAGTCGTAATCGAAGATCACTATTCCACTATTTAGAAATAAAGCGAATTTATACCGCTTTTTTATGAATTTTGTAGGAAATTCACACATTCATATTGCAATAAAATATTTAGTAACAAATTCTGAAATTTTCAGGAAATATCGACTTTCTGATTCTAAATTAAAATGCAGAAAAATATTGATTAATTGAAATAATTTTATAAAATTCCTTCGATATTTTCAAAACTAAATTCCGTTCTAAATTCATTATTCGTTTTATTTTTTATTAAGAATATTTTTATAATTTTTCGTTGATTTATCACTTCAAAGCAATCAACACTTATCGGGCTTTTACTGCGATCAACAGATCATAATATAAAATATCGTTTTGATCAAACTAAACACAGAACATTAATTTGATATCATAGATATTCGATTTCGACGTTGATTTGACTTATTGCTTGAGTTTGTCAGATTTTTTGAGGTTATTGTGAAGTTTTTTGACCCCAACATGTCTTCCGCATCGAAATCACAAGTTTCAAATTACTCAAATCATCGTTTACAAGTTCTTTGAGAGCAAACTTTCTACTACTCTTTTGTTGGTTTGCAATAGATGAGTTCCATATGAGAATTCATCAGGTAATAGATTTCGAAAAAAATCATGATTTTTGCCTTAAATTCACAATATGAATTTGAGAACTATTTATTGGTTGAGTTCATTAAAAAAGAAAATAAGTTCTTCCTAACGATTCTATAAATTTTACATTCACGATTTCTTTCCTTCAATTTACTGCCTTAAAGTTTAGATACCACATACACATACAAGTAAATAAGTATCGGAGTAGTCATTTTTAAATTAATGTACATGTGATCATATGTTAATAAGTTGGTGATCGCCAATGTAACTTGGACCTGCTATTTATTTATAAATATTTATGTAACAATGTCTATCTATACCAACGTCTGTCTATATAATAATGGTCTCACTAAAGGTGATTGTATTTGTATTTGCTGCTGCTGCTATAGCAGTTGTTATTGCTATTATTATTGTTGTTGTTGTTGCTGCTGTTCAAGAAATCAATTGCTGATTTATGCAAATATTTATTGGCCTATGCAACCATCAGACATTTACATGATATTTACGATTAAACAAAAACAAAAAACAATAAAACCATTTACAATCAGAATTTAAAAAAAATAAATAAAAATAAAACAAAAAAAAGAGAGAAATAAACTGAAAAAAATGAAGGCATTGAACGATCGCAAAATCGATTGATCGTGTGCGTTTAAATCAAAACAGAATGGCATTTTGTTGTTGTAAATGGATTAAAAATATAAAAAAAACTGAAACTACAATGACAAATAAAAAAAATGTTTGATATTGTGAAATAAATGATCTTTAAAATATATTTAATTAATGATCGAAAACATAATGAACTAAGGAGTGAGATCGAACCCACGTATTATTTGATTTTTCTTTTTTTATCCTTTATTATGTTTAAACATAGAAAAAAATAAATAGTTAATCTGATTCAATTATTATATATTTTCTACAAAACCCAACTTGGTTCTACAAGAAGTTGAGCAAGAATTTAAACGTCTGCTGTCAAGCTTTTTCCAATGTTATTTAACAGTAGCAGGAGAACTTGTCCATTGACAGAAAATTGGGTTCAGGTAGAACGAATGGTCCACGTGATGTTTTTAACGCTAAAAAATAGAAAGCAGTTAGAAATACAGTTAGAAAGCAACCGGATAGCTCCGTGCTACGTCTACATAGTAAAATTCTTAATAAGGTCCTGACAAGAACGCTGTTAAAAATTTAGTGATCATAAACAAAACACGGAAACTTAAGTCAAGTTTTCAAAATTCTTGCTACATAATGGATGGCAAAAGGTTTATTCTGGAACATTTTTCGCAACATTCTGTTCAAAGCTTTTATGCTGTTGAAGGGAAAATTGAAGAACCAACAGCCGTCAAAAAGATTTTTATATGACAATCAATATGCAGTTCCATTCATTAGATTTCATTATGTTTACTTAGACTTGGCCTGACATTGACAACCCATCACTATGGTAAACAAGCCTTTGAGTGATATAAGGACCATAATGTGGTATTTGTACCAGTAGGAGCAAATCCTTCAAACTGCCCGGATACAAAGCCTGTGGAGAGATGTTGGTCTATTGTTAAAAGAAAATTTATTGATAGATTTTAAACGGAAATGGTCTACCTGTTCGAAAAGAGTGACAGAAAGCTTTATGAAAATGTTAATGGCAGGGTTTCCGAAAAATGTTAAAATTATAAAAATGTATATTTTTTTGAAAATAAAAAAAATTAAAACTAAAACTAAATTAAGTGGTAACACTTTTCACTAATATATGTTAAGAATTTTTCAATCTCACTCCTTAATTAAAATGAACATCTTTATACAGCCACTAAAATATTTATAATATTATTTTGAAAATCTCGAAATCATAAAATTGAATTATAATGTTGCCCCTTTCCCCCTAAGTTAGCCCACTCTACAGTGTGACCAATCACTTGATTACAAAACGAGCCCTCGGTGAATGATCTTTAGTTTTTATGGAATGATTTCTTTCTTTCTTTCTATTTTTCATTTATAAAACCGTTTTTTTCATAAAGAATTTAATTTATAAAGAAAGAAAGAATGAAATACAAGACAAACCAAGAACAATGAAAATTATTGCGGAATTCAGGTATCATTAAGGTTAAAATTTGTATAAATTTATTCGTATTTATTTGTCTTTTCTTTAGACAAAATTGAATAGAAAATTAAATTTAATTAGAATAAAGAACATTTTTAAATACAAAATCATTGAAATGTTCCTGTGGTTTATATAAATTTAGAAAAAACAAAAATTGGATACTTGAAGAATCTCACGTAGTTGATTGGAACTTAATTAATTCAATTTAGGGTCAAAGAGAGTTCAATAGAAAACATTATTAGATTTAAAAAGTAAGACACAAGAAATTGATAAAAGACTATACAGTGGGCACTGTCTACTACAAAAATTAAAAGACTAAATTATTTTCATATCTGAGATATCTTATTTGGACATCCCATAGGTTATTTTCTAGATCACACTTTAAACGAAACACTTATCTGCTACATCTCTGTAAAGTTTTATTTCAACCAATCAGTAACTAGTTAATGACTAATTAGTAGAAATGCGAACCAAATTTTTAAATGAATATTACATGATCGGACAGTTACTGATCACCTTATAGTGGAGACAATCCTTTTTTAGAAGAATCACGAAGAAATTAATTCTGCCATTAATCAATTAATCAAGACAGAAGGACCATACTCAAGACGAAAATACCATAATGAAGAAGTTATTATGATTCATTTGAAATCAGGTGCGATAGGACTTCTTCTCCCCCGTGCACTATCCAAAATTGTTTATGTCTTTAATATTATGATATTAAGGCGTTATATATCCAAAGTGTCCAATTTGAAGAATTTGTCTTTAAAAATGTTGGACATATTAACATTGCATTCTTTTAGGGGGGATACCACTAGGGCACAAGGGCCTCTTCTAAATTCTTGTAGCCTATAATGTCTTGTTATAAGTTATGGAGATATGTGATATTAAATGTTTCGTTTGTATGGAAGATAACACCCTTTGCCCTTTCCAAAAAAAATGTATATTGTGTATCTTTTCCCTTTAAAACCCTGATTTGATGAAAATTGGTCATATTCGTTATTCAAAATTTTCAGTTTTTGGAAAAGGTGGTGAGTTTGCCAACAACAGACAGACGGACATTACTAAATCAACTCAGATTTTAATTTGATGTAAGAATATAAATACTTTATGGGGTTTTAGATAATTCCGGATTAAAAACGGAATGATTAAGTCAAATTATATGGTGGCGACAAACAACTCACCGATGTCCATTAAGTTTTACTAAAATCTGTCAAGATCAGAACTCAGAAATTGTAATAAAAAAACCGTAAGCAAACTCACAAAGAGCTTAATCGGAATGGTTTCTGTTAGAGAATAATTTTGTACATCAATTTGGAAAGGGACTATTATAGAGCATTTTAAGTCATCATTCTGGATGAAAGGTCCAAAAATGAATCAAAGTACTGGAGAAGTTTTCTTAGTAGAAGAGGTTTAAAGGCTTTCAAAATTGATAATGAAATAAGATCAAATTGGTATGAATGCAGCTATAAACGTGGATAGTCAGGAAGTACTGAAGTTTCTAATGCGACAATAGATACCTTTAATTCTTCTTAGAGAGTGTATGGAATATGGTGTCATAAAGAAATATTGTTGAGGGTGCCTAAAGCGTCATATTCCAAAAATCAGCCATGTACAGTTCTAAATCTGATTATAGGAAGTTCTATAGTTCTATATCTGATTATAGGAAGAACGATCAGAATTTGAAAAACGATTGGAAGAAGTGACATATAGAAATAATATTACACCTCTACAAATTAGATCATGTTTGGTAAAACATCCTGCATGAAAATTTCCGATCTCGGAGTTTATCTTAGTTCTTCACACTCAGATCGAACCAGAACTTTTTTTTCAAATTTTATCAGCTGTTTGATTTGTTCACAATGACGTGTGATATATTAAAACGAGTGGGATTGTTGGACCTACTGCTTTTCACAACGAGACTCATAGGCAAACAACAACACAAAACGATCGGAAGAAGCGGCAAATGCTAAATTAGAAAGATAAAATATGCTTTTATATCAAAATATGCAAAAAAGAAATATTTTTTAGGTTTTCTTTACAGTAAACGTGTTTCATTAGCGTTCGTTCATTGTCGTCCTTTAATGTCAGTTTAGAAAAAAGAATTTCAATTCTGGATATGATCACGAAACTGAATTTAAATCATTTAAAAATTTCGAAAAGAAATCTAAAAAGGAGGTGCTGATGACTATGAAAGTAATTAAAATCCTTTTAATTTTCTCTTGACCTGAACATCATCCTTAATTGATAACAAAAACACATACCGATCCCAAAAATGTATTTCAATACACCTAAAAAGATAGAAATACAAACAACAAAAATCGTTAAATGAAAATGTATGAATCAGTGCGTTTTCGTGCGTTACGCCAAAAACAAAAATCAACGAAAAAAATGTATTTCAAAAATGTTTCATGTCCAAAATAAGTAAATACTTTGCGATGTTTAAGTTTATCTTTTGAACAATGAAATTTTATTTCTTGTGTTTTTACTTTCTTCTTCTTTTTTAATATTTTTCTTACTTTTTATTATTTAAGGAAGTTTTTTGTATTTTTTTTCTTTTAGTAAACGTTTTTGGGTTTATTTCTTTTTCTGGTTTAACTTCCGGCACAAATGGATGTTTAAGTTGAATTTAGTTTTTTTATAATTTATTTGAAATCTATTTTTAAATAGGTTTCTTTCTCTCTCTCTCTGTTTTTCTCTATTTCTCTTTACATATTTATTTATGTATATGAAGGTTTTGTTAATTAGTTAATGTTTCGTTATCTCAAAATAATTAACCTCAAAATTGCGATTTTTTGTTAGTTTTAAGAAAAAGTTAATTTGTTTAGATTTTTTGGGTGAATTTGTCACCTGATTAATGAAAAACAATGAGTCATCAGTTTAGGTATGTAAGTGAAGTTTAAATGACCTTCAAGTTATATGACTTAAATATCTTCTATATATTTGGAAATAACCAAAACTGGATCTTGGATTTTATACCTTTTATCCATTTTACCATGTATAGCACCAAAGGAAATATCATAGGTCCATTAAACACTATATACTTTTGAACTATTTTTAAATCGGACATAATGTAGAATTGTTCGTTTATCTCTCAAAAGTATATGCTTGCAGTCCGTTTACGTGCTGTGTTTAGCTATCGAAAATTCTGTTGAACAGTACTTCATTTTCTTGCCTTCGAGAGTTTTGCGTCTCGCTTCTACGTATTGGTTTACATGGAAGCGTCGCATAGCGGTATTCGTTTGCCGTTTTGCGGGGTTTCACGCATTTTTTTAATTGGATGCTACTGGTGAAGACTATAAAAAACTTAATTTTAAACAGGGATTCAAGGATCCCTCCTTCCTATAAGAAGGTATTGGTCGTGATCTGGAGTAATCGTAATCATAGTGGCTTAAAGCCCTTTTCTACCAACTTCAGAATTAAAAAAAAAAGTTGCAAATCTTACCATTTAGACAGGCAGCACTGAAAGCTCTAAAAACTCTTCAATTAGAAATATTTTAAAAAGGGGTGTACTTAGTGTTAGACAGACATTGTTCTGTGTCCGGTCCATGTTCATTTCCAGAGCAGCAGTTAATTCCACCAAGTTTTCAATATGGTGATGTACACAGATATTATTTTGGCAAGTTCTCTCTTGTCTGTACTCTTCTTTCCATGATCGTTCCTTATATCACTTGAAGATTCGTTATATGGTCTATGGATCTAAGAAATACAACGGTTTCTGATTTTTTATATAGAAGCATACTACGATATGCTTATCACCTTATGTTTTTTACACGTTTAGTAAAGGGTCCCCGTCAGCTTGCTATAGGTGGTAGTGGGTTACATTTCACTACACCACCCGGTAACAGAGTTGCATGCAAAAGCACCTGCTTTCTCTTTTTCGCTGAATCCAGGTTTATTAAATAAAATTGTTTCTCATTCTCTATCTCTAGATCAGAGATACATTCCAATACTACTAAACATTTGAAGTAAGCAGATTTAGCAATCCAACATCGCGAATTAGGAAGTCTGTATTGTGAGCAACTTAAACTGAATCTCTTAAAAGAAATCTCTATCTTTTGCAAGCTTCTGATTCCTAAAATTCTTTGGGTTTGAATAAAACATAAGTTATAGTCTAACATCGCGCGTCAGGAAAGTTGTGTTGGGATAAATATTTAAATATACATGTTAGTGTTGTTAGTATACGGTTATTATGTGTTATAACACCCATTGTTATACTACATATCATTATTTTATTTGTGATGGAGGACAATCTCATGTTTTAATATTTTTCGGTAGCTTCTTTGTAAAATATTTTTATTACAATTTAATTTTAGAAATAAAATGAACGGAACTTGTCTAAAGATTGAAATATAAAATGTTTATTATATTAATATCCGTTTTTAAATATTTTTTAACTGCAGCGGAAAGGAAGGTAATTTCGGTTATTAAATCTTTAAATAATAAAATAATAAAAAATAGAAGACAAAAGACATCTTAATAACAAACACACTTTAAGAGTTTATTTAACCTTCATTTCAATTCGAGATAAATACTAAAACGCAACATAGTTTTTTAACTCTTTCCTGTACACTGACCTCCCAGGTTTTTTTTTTTTTTTGGTTTGAAATGTTACAGAAAAATTCACAAAAATTAACAGCAACAAAACAAAAACATCAAAAAATGTCTTTATAAGTCAAAGATGCTTAAAAAACAATTAACAATTTAAGTGTTCCCATAAAAAGATCTACCGAAAAAAGCAAAAAAGACATAAGAAAACAAGATTGTTGAAAGATGTCTTTTGCAACACAAGCGAACACACTCAAACATTCATTCACACAGATAAATGACAACGCAAGAGAAACCAAAAACAAAAACACAACTTAGGTGGCAATTAAACATGAACATAAAGTAACAAGTACCTCTTTAACAACTAAACTAAATAAATGTCATTCATTCATTCATTCACTCACTCATTACATTTAATTCATATACAAAATTGTATATGGTTACATATATGAAAGGTTTCAAAAATATATCACAATAATGTTTTTTTATTAAGAAAAAACTCTGTGTTTACAACAGTGTTTATTATATAGAAATAAAACTGAACTTATGAGTCTGTATGACCCAGTAAACTGAAACAGATAAAAAAACTGTTGAAGAAGAAATATAAAATTAAATAATATTCCCACCAATCTTGACCACCAATGTTGTAGTTGTACTTAAGAAGTACAGTGAAAGAAATTTTGACACATAAGAATTTAGCAGGAACTGATATTAACTCTCTAGTCATAGCGTCTAACCAATATGAACTCTGGTTGGTTCCACAGTTACTAAAAAGTACAGTTACTCCTTTGCTTTTTCAAGAGTTACTGAAAGATCTAGAGATACTAAGAAAAGTAGTCTTCGCTATCTCAAGAATTACCAAAAGCTTCAGAGTAACTAATGAAGTAGTAACTCTTGTGTTAGCTTTAGATTTCAAAGGAATGGAGTAAATTTGTGCTTGTTCCACATATACAAAAGTAATAGTAATTAATTCGATACCAACAGATTTGCTTATGGAATCACCCAGTTGCTAAATGGAATTGAAAATCTTTAGTTGATTCCAGAGTTGTAGTAGCTTTTCGAAAGCTTCCGATTTGCTATAAAAATGTTAACACTTTCGTGTGCTTCAGGTTTATTAAAAGGAATTATAACTCTTTCGCTAACTACAGAGTTGCTAAAAAAGGTAGCAATTATTTGGTTTAGTTTAGATAAACTTAAGTGTAGTATTCCTTTCACTAACCCCAAAGTTGCTAAATGTAGTGGTAACTCTTTCACTATCTTCAGAATTGCTAAAAGAAGTAGTAACACTTCCCTTAACTCTAGAATTGTTAAAAGGATTCGTAAGCCTTTCTCTAGTTCCAGACTTATAGTAGTTGTAATTCCTTCGATCGCTACAGATTTACTAAAGAAATATTTTACTAAACGAAGTAGTAACTCCTTCGTTAGCTTCTTTTCTAAAGAATTTGTAACACTTTCGTTTGCTTCTGATTTGCTAAAAGGAGCAGTTATTATCCCTGGCTCCTTAGTTACTAAAAGGTATAGTTACTTATTCTCTAGCTCTAGAGGTATTAAAAGAAGTCAAAAGTCTTCCGCTAGCTCCAGAGTTACCAAAATGAATAGTAAGTCTTTCGCTAACTCCAGAATTATTAGAAGGGTACTTACTCTTTAGTTAGCTTCAGATTTATTAGAAGCAGTATTAATTAATTTGGTAGCTTTAGATTTATTAAAAGAGTAATATCGCTTTGGCTAAATTCAGACTTACTAAAAGGAATAGTTACTCCTTCGCTAACTCTACAGTTTCTTTTACAAGACAGCAGCTAATCTTTTCATAGCTTCAGACTTACAAAAGGGAGCAATAACTTCATATTTAAAATTCTACGAAGTTTTGCTTTGGGCAACAAACGATGTCCTTAACTATCTAAATCAAACATCGTAATAGATCGTCTTAGTTTAATTCTTTTAATACTTTAATCGCTAAACAACATCTCTGGAATATTTGACTAAGAATAATTGTCAACTCTCCGAAAAATGGTCTTCTTTTAAAATTTCTTTCAAATTTCTTCAAGTGTAATTCCAGTAGCCGAAAGTTAAGAAAGCAAAAGAAAAAAATTCTATATGAATGAGACTTGACTGCTGTTGTTGTTGTTATTGTTGCTACTGCCCTCCGTTCGTCTGTCTGCCTATCAGTAGCAGCCATACAAGTATGTAAGTAGCAGTTTATAAATCTCTTAGTAACTTGTCATAATTAAATTAAAACATTAACATCACAGGTTGTACAACTACAAAAAGACCCAATAAAAAAATAAGAAAAATAAAAACAAGAAGACAAAGATTATATATCAGTTGGAGAAGCACTGAGGTGTTTTGTAGCCATAATTCGGACAAGTTCAAAAACTCAGCAAAACATAAATAAAAAACACACACAGAGATATAAACAACAAGCCATGAAATTATTTACACACCAAAATACCAACAACAACAACAGCAATAATGTCAAAATTAATTTTAACTAAAACGGCCCAAAACTCACAGCCACAATCACAATCACAACCGTCAACTTAGAAAAAAAAGGTCGTTAAACGGTCTTTAAGTGAAAAGTAGTTAAGAACGTTTTTGCTTTTGGTGTCGAAGCTATGAATGAGTTCATTAATACTTTACACATGTGATTACTTTGTTTTCTATAGTTCCATAGATATCGACTTAGCCTTTCGAGTTTAAATGAAAACAGTAGCATTTTCAGATTTTTTACGTTTAAATTTTAAACATTTTCATGTTTTCTTAGCGGTTTAAATGTTTTAACTTGTTTCTTTTTTTGTATTCACAAAAAATATAAGTATTTCGTATATGATGGGTCCCTGTTGGAAAACAACATCATCGTCATCGTGTTTAATAATGTTTAAACGTACTTTTATAATGGGATACAAAAAACTAATAAACGTTATGATTAAAAAGAAAAGACACAAAAAGATGATAACCGAAACTGGTAGACAGTCAATCTGTAGGGGAAATCAAGCTTTACGCTTGTATTTTGGCGTAGGTTTAAGGCAGAGATGGAAAGGTATTAAAACTAACGGTTTACCAGTAGACAATTCTTTCGCCAGCTCCAGATTCACTTAAACAATTCTCTATCTTTCTCTAGCATTAGATTTATTAAAAAGATTCCTTTTCTTTCTTTTGCTCCTGATTTTCTAAAGGCATTTTCACTCTTTCGTTAGTTGCATATTTGAAAGAAGGAATAACACTTGCGCTAGGTTTTGATTTACTAATGCCATAGTTACTATTTTACTACCTCCAGATGGCAACTCTTTCGCTAACTTCAAATTTATTCCAGAAGAATTAATTTTTCGACATCTTTAGATTTGCCAAATGAGAACAAAACTTTCACCAGTTTCAGACGAAGAAGTATTTCCTTATTTCCACATTTTCCAAAAGGACTAGTAATTCTTTCGCTAACTCCAGAGTTGCTAACTCAATTCTCTCTTTTTCGCTAGCTCTAGATTTATCAAAGGGATTATTTTTCTATCGCTTACTAATGATTTACTAAGAGTATTCTCATTCTATCGATAACTGCAGATTTATTAAATTTATTTATTAAAGAATTCTTTTTCTTTCGAACGCTTCGGATTTGCAAGAGAGGAATAACTCTTTTGTTAGGTTTAGATATAATTACTCTTTCGCTAGCCCTTCGATATATTAAGAATGAGTAGTAGCTCATTCGACAGCTGCAAATTTATTAAAGGAGCTATTTCTGTAGCTTCCAATTTCCTTAAAGAAGAAGTAACTCTTTTGTTATTCCCTGACTTCTTCTTTATTAGTGGAGTTTCTGGCACTCCAAACCAAATCTAAGTTGGATAATGTTTTATCTAAGTAGATTATACTCTTATTTCTTTATGTATAAATTCTTTATTTTCCATCATCTCCTATCGATCTTATAATTAATTTTTGACCTGATAGTTCCAGTAGTGCCTGCCTCTTTTTATTTCTGAATCTATTCCCAACATATTTGGATAATAGAAATAAAGATTAACAGAGAAAAGAGAGTAGAGTGACTTTGGAGCTAATCGATGTTGGGTAATTTTTACCTCAAAGCAAATTAGACTTTAATTTCCTTTTGGATCATTACTTTATTTTCCATAGTTTCCTGGTAATTCATTTCCATTGGTGACTTATTCTTTCTACTTCCAAATTTCGCAAATCACCAGTTGAAGCTTACATTTCAAAGAAAAGATATGTCAAATCATTCGCCTGGTGTGGTCTTAATTGAGGTTATGTACTCTGAAGTTTAGATACGAAGACATTCAGACACTGCAATGCTGAAGCCTTCTTTACTGCTATAGTCAAGTTAATAACCATTAATTGGGTCGGCAATGCATCGGTCGATCAGATTAGGCAATTATTCAATAGAATGTCTTTGATGTTTCCAATTTTCGAAATAAGAATTCATCAATTCAAATACCGCTTTAGCAAATAACCGCAACGGATGCGAGTAAGTAACAAAACGAGCGCACGTCAAAAAGGTGCGTCTTCCTCTTAGTTAATATTTTTTTATTTTCTTTTTATATCTTTCGTTATTGTCATATACGAAACGTTAGTAAGCGCGAGATTTAACGCGTAAAACATGTTAACATTAACGTTGTTCTTATTTGTTTTCTGTTTTAGTTTATTTTTGGTCTTTTGTTTTTGTAAAAGTAACTAACGTATTGTCATTTGTGTCATCTTTTGTTTTAGATGTTGGCTAACATTTTACTTAACTTGTTTTAAACATTATTGTTTATATTTATACGAATTTTTTATTTTATTTTCTTACTGCTGCCGATTATTTAAAATAGAGTAAAGAGTTGTTTTAAAAAAAACGGCTTGTTTTCTTTCATCTTGAGTTTTATTATCTGGTGTTTTTATTACTTCTTCCAGGTTGTATGCGTGAGTATGTGTGTGTGTGTGTGTCTGTTGAATTTTCTTTGAAGTGTGAATCATATAAATTTAATCTTGTTTTCTTAAGTTTTGTGATTCTTTTGTTGGTACATTTTGGCATCACATCAATTCATACACCGGAACTTAAATGTTTGCATACATATAATTTTGTTAAGATGTTGTAGTTCTTCCTGTTGACTTAAGATTAACAGAGACATAAAAATCTTTTTGAAGTGAGATAAAATGAAAAGAGTTGTGAAGATGAGGAGTATTGAAAATGGGTCGTGCTTGTTTAATAAATACCAGAGATACTTGTTGTATGATGAAAGAGAATTTAGTTTCCAAATTTGCTGAAATCTTTGTATTTTATAAAGACTTAAATCTTGGAATCCAGTAGGGTTTTTTCATACGACAGCTGAAATTCGATTAAGTAATAAGAATAAATATCAATTATATATTTAAATAGGTAAAATAGGTTCCTCGAATTTAAAAGATCGAGATCGTTATATTCATATTTATAAAAAAGTTAAAATTTCCCAACCAGAACTTTTCATGTTATCATTAAGTTAAGTGATCAATAACACTTTGATACTTTTGTTTCTTTAAAATTAGCGAATTTCTTAAAGTCCTTTAAACATGTTCCGATACGCATGACAGTTGTTGATCAGTATAATTTTTATCATTATATATTTTATGTTATTTTGAAAATAAATAATTGATTTTGTGATCCTTTTGTCCTGAAACTCAAATGTTTAAATTTAAGTCTTAAAGGAAAAGTGTCTTTGATAATCTCAAGAATTGATCGATATGAGTTTGATCATCAGTTTTTATTTTAAAATAATTGAATATGTTTTGGTCCTTCAGCCCTTGATTGAAAATTACTCACTTATCAATCTTAGTAATAATTTCTCCTAAAAAAATCTTTAAGGTTCTCAAGCTGTGGTAGGTGATCAATAGTATTTAAGACATTTCTCGGTGCTTGAAAAAGGAAGATATTTTTTAGGTCCATCAGCACTAATCCAAATTTTCCTTACTTTCGTTTATAAAGGGCGAGGTCGAAAAACAAGTTTCAATTATTTTTTATTTGATTGAAATTATTATTACAATTTATAACAAATATTTTTTTTTATAATTTTAATCATGATTGTTGACATTTTTAACCTTTTCGGAAAGCTTTCTAATGAGTGTTTTATGTAGTGTTTTCTTTTATTTTGTTCAA
>PYHX02000495.1:57077596-57099081 GCA_004302925.2 Cochliomyia hominivorax | reverse complement strand
ATGCAAGAATTTAATTACTATATTTATGCAGGATGTAAAATTGATATCGCAACATATTCTTTATAGGTAAAATATTAGCATGAGTTAAGTTTCATTATGCACTATCCTGATTACTGGTTCAAATCCGTTCGTAGGACCCTAAAACGAATTCGAATTAACATGCATTAACGTCTTCTGAATTAAGTTTCATTATGCACTATCCTGATTACTGGTTCGAAGGACCATAAACCAATATGTTTGGAATATGTTAATTTTGGGCAAAGGTAAAGCACTTTTTTAAAAATTATAAATTGTAATTTATATTTTTTCATATCCTGGACATTTATTTGAGACTTTTAGAAACATGACTGAAGATTAGAGAAAACAAATAAACGAACTAAAAATTAAGCACGTCACATTAGCTCTTAAAAGGTGAAGCTGCCCCATCAGTTTCTCTTAATGCTGTTAACAACTCTTAGGGTGATTAATGTTACATACGTCGGTATACATTTTGAAAGGCGATTATGATTGCCGCCATATAGAAAACAAGTGCCTTAATATGAAATTAAAAGTCTCTAGCTCACATTGCTTAATTTACCATCAATCGAAATTAAACCTTCACAATAAAGACATTCTGCACAAAGCCGTTTTTGAATCAATTTATACATATATATGGATACCACCATATATTTTTTTATGTTTTTTGGAACGACTATAACTGGCGCTTCATGGTATACTGGAAATGATAACATCCATAGTGACTTGGATATTCCATTAGTAAAGGAAGACTAAGGAAAACTACACGAGAATATATAACAAAGTTAAAGACTCATCCTTATCCGCTTGCCAGAAGTCTTCAGATGTGCAGAACGCATCAAGGCTCTGCCAGAATGATTTTTCGTCATGTAAATATTAAAGTCGTGGGCGATTTAGATTTCTCTAGATAATAAAGTTTATGTTTAGTTTTTAAGTTTTCTAAACTTATTGTGAGACCTCAAAAGTGAGGCAGATTTATCAAATGAAAAACCAAGTAAATAATTTATTTATACATTTATATGTTGGGTCTATTGAAAATGTTCAAGTTTGACTGTTATAATTATTCAGAGAACTGTAATGTCGCTTAAGATACTTGACAGAACCTTTTGAAGTCAAACTGAAATTTATACAAGTAAATCACCAGCAATTCCAAAAAGCTTTATTTGATTATACAAATGAATTTCATCGAAATATTTAAAAAAATTGAATTGATATATAATATAATACCGCAAAAGCTCATTGTTAATATATGTCCGGAGACATACGGATTTTTAGGTAACAATGGTAGTGCAAGTGTCAAGTAGGGTCCAATAATACTGTTTGATGAAACGACTGGTTCTCGTTAAATCATCTAATTGAAGTGCTACCTTTCATTCTTAACCGACATTCAAAGTTTGTGGGGTCAATTATAACTAATAATATTGCAAAATTAAAAATGTATAAGAGAAAAAAGTTAGGGTGTTTTATGTCCTCTAAAACGGTTCATAATTTTTCCTACTGAATTAAATATTGAATAAGAAAATGGAGAGCTGACAGAGGAACAAATGGGCATAACATCTAGCTTCTCTATATTAGAAGAAAGTCCATCCTTTAAACATCTTGAATGTATTCTATAAATTTTAGATTTTTTCGAATATATAGAGGTCCAAACTGGTTGAATAAAATTGCTTAAACTTTTTTTAATGACAGAACTACGAGATCCGTCTTTCAATCTTCCTGGATTCAATTTTAAACTTTTAATATTTTCCACTCAGATATGAGACTTTATGTTGTGAAATATATTGTTCTGAAATGAGGAGCCAGACATTAAGGTACTCAACTGGTTATAATCCGAAAGGGGCCTATGATTTAAGTTATTTCATAAAAATATCTCAATAATTTTATCGCAAGTACAAAGTTTTTATGATGGATTTCATGATCTAAGTTTATGATTCTTATTTTGATAAAATAACAATTTTTCAAAATTTCATCTAGTTTGTGATATTTAAGTCTTTTCATAAATGATTGTTTAATTTACTTCCAATATTTCTTCAATATAAATTTTCCATCAATAATTTATTTCTTCTTAGTTTTTTTATTTCTTTTCTTTTAAACCAAATTTAATAAACATTTATTGCACCAAATAAATATTTAATATTCCATAAGTTCTAGAGGTAAATCGGCAAAGAAAAAAATAATACAGAAAATTACAAACATAAAATTATTTCAATAATTTAAATATGAAAAATGAGTGAATAACAATTTTTTTTATTTATTTATCCAACAAATTAAAAAAAAAAAAAACAAATAAATAAATAAAAAAATGAAGAAAAAAATTAAAAAAAATGATGTTGAAAAACTAAAAAGTTCAACAACAACAACAAAAAAATAAAGCAAGAATTCCAATCAATAACGCAAAGTCATTGAATAATTTATCATTGAGAGAATTGTATATTCATAGATACAAATGTATATATTGAATAGCAACAGCAACGATAACAACAATAACATCAACAACAATACCAACAACATCAACAACAAGAACAAATCCACCAACAGAAATCCTCATTTATATATGAATGTATATAAGTAAAGCGACATCAGCAACAACATGAATGACAGTGGTTTAAAAGGCTGAAATGATCGAACAGATTTCTACTAAAAAAACTGGAAAATCGTATTTGATTCTGGTATAAGAGAACTTGCAGTTAATACACAATAGTTTACCTATTAATACACAGGGGACACTTAATGCTTCATAAAATTAGTTATATTTCGGCTACAACTTTTTCCAACTGAATCGATTTTGCAAATTTCTGGAGTAGAATTGAGGTACATGAGACTTAATATATTGGCAGCATTTTTCCAAACTGTAAATATATAATTTCAAATTTTACGAAACTTTCTCGATATTGGTTTATACCTCTCAATGATGATTTTAAACTTCTCAAGACAACGATGCGAGCGTGATAACAACAGACAGACATACAGACAGACGGACATAGCTAAATCGACTGAATTTGATTTGTTTCAAGAATATATATTCACTACACACGGAATGACAATGTTCGGTTATATTAACTTTGTCATTTCGTGTATAATGCTAAGTTAAAATCATCATAAACTCCATAGTGTTTGTCTTTATGTCTGTCCGACTTGTGACCACTTGTGGTGGTAGAGGGTATAACAACTGGTACTAAAACCGATGGAAAAGTTTTCTGTAACAAAAAAATCTGGAAATCTGGTTAAAAAAGAATCTTGTCCTAGTATAAGAGAATTTATTTCCTTTTTATACTTGTATTAGTGGAAAGCAAGATTTTAACTTAAAGTATAAGTTATAACCTAAATACAAGACTTTATTCTAAGTATACAAAAAATATGACGCTTCTCATATAAAATTTTCATATAACTATGACATAAGCGAGAAGTGAGAATCTATGTATAAGACAAACATCATGAATATAAGATAAAAGTTTATATATGACCAATTTGTGAGTAAAAATATAAGACCTTTGTAAGAAAAATTATGGACATTGAACAAAAATCCTTGTACCTAAATTCAGAAAATCCTGAATTGAAAGACAAAATCTTAAGATAAATATAAATAAAACGTCATTTAAAATTCATAAAATAATAGAGAGTTTATTTGTGTATAACACACACTTCTCGAATATGAAATAAAAGTCTGTATCAGACCAACTTGTAAATATAAGAACAGAATCTTTGTAAAAAGAAATATTTATTGAGAACATAATCCTGGTATAATACTTAATTGTAATATAATATAAGATAATAATATAATTGTAATATAATATAAGAGAAAGATTGAAAATTGGAGAAAAACGAATATAAGAAAACTTAAAATTTGTAGCTTATGAGAATGGATGAAAAACTGAGTTTTATATTAAATCAATATTAGATAACATCAGTGTATAAAAAATCGTATTATCTAGATTGAAAGTCACAAAAAATCAAGCGTATAAGAGAAAATTAAAGATATGAGAGATCTTAAAAATTAATTTAATTTAAAATCCTTAGTATTGTATATTCGAATTTTTACACATAAGAGTGTTTATATGGATTATAAAACATAGTCTGTATATAAGAGAAAATCTGCGTATAAGAGTAAATTTAAAATAATTGTAAAGCTGTACGCTTTATAATTATTTTAAACTTATACTACAACTTTTAATATAATAAATTCTAGTAAAAGTCCGGAGTAAAATTATACATTTATAAAATTATAAGTATAAATTCCTTTAAATGTCTCTCATCATTTTACAACGCAAAATGTATCCCAAATGTGAATAATATGCCCAGAGTAGCAGACGCAAAATCGTTAAAATAAAAAAATAAGAAGAGAACATAAAACAAGAACCTCCAATTTAGAAAAAAGTACAATGTTAAATAAAATATACAGCAAATAATCTACTATAAAAATAAATATCTAGTGGTAGAGACAATTTTCACCAAGTTTTTGAAATCGGAATGGGCATGTGAATGAGAAATTTCATATACATACTGCTGGTTGCTTGGATACTGTAGTCGTTGGAAAATGTACAAAACAAACGATTTTTTTTCAATTCAATTCATTTTCAAAGCGATGGCAATGAGGGCTAAAAGAACAACAATAACAACAACATTTGCTCTGAAAAAAAACAACAGCAACAAAAATGGATTTTCATCAGAGTAATGTTTTTTTTTATTTTGTATCATGGAAAAATCAACAAAAAAGAAAATAAAGCACCTGCCTTTTACAAAAAAAAAAACCCGCACTAGAAATGCTCTGATACCATCACCACCCCTAAAGCAAAAGCTCTGAGTAGCGAGGGAAGAGAAGGGAGTCTCCATGAAATGTCTAGATGAAATCATAGAAAATTTTGTGTTGGAACAAACTATAAGAAATGACTAAATGATGGCAGAGACTAACTGAGGGCATCCACAAATGGCATAAATAAAATGGAAAATAAAATGTATAAAAATATAATGAAGGAAAAAAACGATGACTATAAAAATCAATAAAATATATAAAAAATAAAGAATAGAAGGAAGGTGATATAAGATAAAACTTTGAAGGAGGTACGGAGAGAATAACGACAATGTATATATTTAGTGAAAAAACATTAGGAGGATAATAGAACGTGGATAAAACTTTGAAATGTGTATAAGAAGTTATTAAGGATTATGGAAGGAGTATAAGACGAATATTGGAGTATAAAATAAATAAAAGGAGGCAATTAAATATAAAGAAAAGATGAATAAGAGTTTCATATAAAACTTTAATCAACTTTTGAATGTAAGAGAATCTTCTTAAATTAATATGTTAAAAACAAATAATAATTGTCTTACAGAACACTTATACGTTGCTTGCGTATAAGAATGTTTGTATTCAGAAATGAAGGAAACAACGGGCCTTTTTGAAACATAAGTTGCGGTTCATCTGCAAATGCGGCTACAGCCATATATTTATCTCCCATGTCGCAAAAATCGTTAGGGACTGCGCTACAGCATAGAACTCATTTTCTACACGACTTTTACAAGCGATGAGTAGTGGACCATACAGAAAATCAGTGTCCACCTTCGTGAGATTTTGTATTAGGTTGTAAGCAAAATCCATGATATAAAACAAAAATCTGAATAGACTGTAAAGCTGATGTGTAGGACAATTTCTAAGTGTAAACATATCCCGAATCCCGAATAAACTATTATATCATTAATATAAGACATCATGTATAAGAAAATTTTCACAGTTCGAATTTACTTAAATATAGTTTAAGTATAAGACAAACACAATATAAATATTATAAATAATCTCAAGTTCAAGTATCTCTCAGCACACCCTGAAAGATTTTATATAAGAAAGTATGAAATAGTTAAAGTATAAGACAAATTTAAATATTTATAAGCAACAATATGATGTCCAGACTTTAAGTGTCAGCATAACAAAAAAGTTTCTGTATAAGATAGTTTATGAACATATATGTAAATATAAGAGAATTAGGGTTTTATTGGACTATGACGTGAAAATATGGGTATAAGGCAGAGGGATCCAATTAATAATTTTCTGACTGTCTAAATTTACTCCACACTTTTACAAGTAAATGTAGGCACCTCTGGTATAAGTTGATATTCAGATTATAAAAGTGTAGTATTAATGGTAGAAGAGAAACTTAAAATCTAAATAAAAAACAAATCTCTGAGTTACAAAAAACTTCTAGAATATAACGCGAGAGTTCGGGTATAAGATATTTGTTTGAGTTTAAGATACTGGCAAGTATAAGAAAAGTTCGAGTACAAAATAATTGTTAGTATAAGAAACGACAAAATTAAATGATAAGATTTAATTAGAAAAAATATAAATCAAGTTGAGCATTTAAGTATATTTCATTACAACAGGATAAGACAAAAATTAAATGTTTCTTAGTTTAAGATTATATTGAGATTATAAGAGAAATAGTGTTATAAACACACAAACCTGACTTTAAAAAAATGTTTTAGAATATAAGACGAAAGTTGGAGTATAACACTTAATTAAAAAGGCTTTTAGGTTGGTTAATTGTTAAAGTCTTGAAAGAGTTTAAAGTCTGATTAACTAAATTACATCTGCTTAAAGTTATTACACATAATTTGAACCCAAATATCGGATTAAATGATAACATTGGATAACATTTCCTTTAAAAAAGCAACTGAAAATTGAACACATGTTTTATAATTAAATAAAACAAGTAAGAATGAAAACTATATTCGGCTAAGCCGACTCTTCAAAATGCATATAAAGTAAATACGAAGCATAATGTACATACATACTCACATATATACTCACAGACGTATATAATAAATAAAAGTTTTTCACTCAATGAGGCTAAAAATTAGTTTTATTTTTGACTATAACTTTTGGTTCTGATAAACCGATTTCGAGAAATTTTGGAATGATTTCATCATCGTTACATTACTTCACAAAATCTAAAATTTTATTTTAATTTATAGATTTATTATTAAAAATTTTACTAACTTAGAGGTTGCCTCAGATATCGGTCTAACCGAATCGACTTTGCTGGTTTTAATAGCAAACTCAGGTCAACAACAGAAAGGAGGACAGATGGGCATAGCTAAATCGATTCAGATTTTGTTTTAATGCAAGAATTTATATAAATTATGAGTCTGAGATGATTTTTTCTTAGCGTTACACACGGAATGACAAAGTTAATATACCCTCTTCACCACTTGTGGTGGTGGAGGGTATTAAAAATTTTACTCATGTAAATAAAATTAAAGAAATTAAATAGAAAAACTAATTGATTTCAAACGAATATTTATTCTAAAACGAAAATGGTTAAAACCCTAAATTTAATCTTTATCTCAATTTAACACCTTTAAATATAAAGAAACAGAAAAAAAGCTGGAAATTCTATTACTCTACCCGATAGAATTAATAAATATTAACTCTTATTGGTTGGGATTTTTTCTGCTTTATAGTGTTTTTATATAATAATTTTTTTGGGTGCGTAATATTTGGATAATATTTATGACTAAATTGTTGTTATTTATTTATAACTGACAGATAAGTTTCAATGACATTTTTTCCAGTTTTATCTGTAAGATTAAATAAATGATTGACAATCCTTTGTTATTTTCTTTTTCCCCCCAAAAAAAAAGAGGTATTATCATTATTTTTATACCCTACATCACCAAGAGTGGTGAAGTCCATCACATTTCCCATGATGTATATATATTCTTGCATCAAATCAAAATCTGAGTCGATTAAACTATATTCGTCTGTCACCACCACGATTGGTGAAGGGGGTATATTAACTGAGTCATTCAATGTGTAACGCTAAGAAGGAATCATCTCAGACCCCATAATGTATTTATTTTCTTGCATGAAATATAAATCTGAGTCGATAAGCTATGTCCGTCTGTCTGTCTGCCCACCACCATGAGTGGTTAAAAGGGTACACTAACTTCGTCATTCCGTGTGTAATATATGAAATAAAAATCTAAGTCAATTTAGCTATGCCCGTCTATCTGTCCGTCATTTGTCTGCTCGCATCCACAATAATTGACAGAGCTCATTGAAATGAGGCCTGAGTATTTTTTATAGTCCTAAAAAGTTTCCTATTTAAAACCAGCAAAATTGGTTTAGTATATTATAAGATATAGACCGATATCTGAAGCATCCTCTAAATTAAAGCGAAGAACTTTCGTAAAATTGTCAATTATAAATCAACAAATTATAATATTTGGCATAATATTGGGTTATACTCCATTACCGTTCCAAAAATTTTCAGAATCGGTTCAGTAGAATGAAATTTAAGCTAAAAAATATATCTCATTAAGTGTTATTCTGTTATATTTAAGAAAAACTGTTATATATTGTTTGCGTCTGTGAAGCGTATGTACGATATAGAACGTATTTAAATCACATGCATCTGTGGTGAAGGGTATTGAAAATTCGGCATAGCCGAATATTACATTCTTACTTGGTTAAATTAATTATTGCGTTTTGCGTCATGCAGCACCTAATGGAGATTTTTCAAAACAGATGACTTCTTATCAATTGAAAATGTTCAATTAATAAAAATCCCCCCCCCCCCAAAAAAAAAAAAAAAATGTTATCAATTATTAACAAAAAAACAAATACAAATATTATTTTTTCTGACCTAAAAAGCTCAGAAAGAAAAAAAATCATTAATATTTTATTTTATTTTAAATTTCTTTGCACGTTAAATTATTTAAACAGAATTATCAAACAAAATATTTTCTGTCATTAAATAAATCTCTCGGTAAAAAATCAAACTTTTAACTAAAAATAATCGAAATACAAAATAAAACAAAAGTAACCATTATTACCATCCATCTTCATTAGATCGAGAATTAAATAAATGAATGAATGAATGAATGAATGAATGAATGAATGAATGTAAAATACATTTAAAAAAATAATAAGAAAATACGTTTTGAAATTGGAAAAAAAGACACAAATTTCTTCTTCATTGGTCTACGTAATGTTAATTTTGATGATTTTATGCTTCGAGCATAAATAAATAGATTTAAAACTAAATAAATTCATAATTATTTTATGAAAAAAAGAAAACTGTGGACTCTTCATAAAATAGCACAGTGGTTTGGGGTGAACAAAAAAATTTTGAAAATTTTCATTTGATAAATTGAGACTCTGAAACATCTCTTTATTACCACAAAACAGTCAAAATGACTTCATTGTAAAGTTTTAACAGATCAAGGCTGATCAACAATTATGGACTTCTGTAAAATGTTTATTATAACGAAAAGGAACTTTGAATCGATACCGATATTTAAATGATCATTTAGACATTTTTGTTGTTGCTGGTGTGGAAGTAACAATAAGGTCCTCAAGGCACAAGGTGGTAATCTTTGTGGCATGGAAGACTTAATAACTTCATACAAAAGTATTGATCAATCAACGATAAATTATTCTGCTCCAATGTGGACTCCTTCGCTGAGTGATACATACTTGAGAAATTCCTAAGTCCTAAGCCCACCATCTACATGAGGAGACGTAAATCTTTGCGAATGAAAAAATAAGGAAATACTTAATAAAAAATTCTTCTAAGTTATCATTGTAAGAGTCACCTTAACTTCAATACAATAGGAGTCTTCCCGAAGCTTGTAAGAGAGAATATTCGAATATATACTTAGGTATGTTAAAGATCCTCTCGGTCGAAATTCGTATATGGCAACTTTGCATGACATTTACAGAGTTACCACTAATTCATTGCTTTCTAATTAATAAATGAATGTCGTGCTTGGGGGACAGTCATTGAAGGCAATGAACTGAATCTGTCGCAGTCTACGCTCTTAGATCGAACTGGAATATCCGACTTGTTGCCTACTAATCTAATGTTTAACTACCAAGCGAATCTTACTTATCTGAAAAGGTCTGTGGAATCTTCTGATAGAGCTTATCCAATTTCTTCCTATAGAGGTTATTCCATGTCAAAGATATTTGTTAATCAATTTACGTTAAAATCAAACTGCGTCGATCCCGCTAACTGTTGTCTTGAATAGTAAACAGTTTTTTTCTGTGAAATCCAGGAATATATATTATATATGGGATATTGAGCTACTGCTCTTTTTAACGAATAACTCTGTTGAGTGGTCAAAAGTTTAACTTGATCCCGAAACAAATTACGATTTTACAGTGGTTGCAACAAAGTCTATGTAATTTTTAGCGGTTTATTGAAAATATAAGTGGTCTAGAGTTGCCAGATTCGACCAGCCATAAAGTAAAAATATATATTTTACAAAAGATTTAATTTTTCACAAAATTGAAAATGATGATATTAAAAAATATTCTTCAGTCTTGGTGTTTGATATCTGGGCTCATTAAATTTTATCTAATGGCTTTCATCTGATCAAATTTTGTTAGTACTGCCACATAAGGGATCCCACAGAAACCTTGTTTCCGGAAATTGCTTAGAAGTGCAAAAATTCCAAAACAATATCTGCTTTGAATAATAAAGTACTGAAGTTATATAATGAACGTTTAGTAACTCTTCGATCTCGCTATGTTTTCAGAGCAGGTCTTCTACTAGATGTTGCCAAATATCGTCCACATATTCAGTGATTATCCGATATGATTATGAAGTCAATCTGGTAAAAATAGAATTAATCTAAGAAAATGGGATTTTGACCGATAGAAACTCTTATATAAAACTTAAAAATATGCCGTTATCTACGTCTGGAACCAATGCAGAAACCAATATTTTCTCTACATAGAAATGAAATAAGATACGGATTTAAAACAAAAATACTTAACCTCATTTTTCTTTTAAAACTGTAATCACTGTGCGAGTTATACTTATATATAAATTTACATACATTTACCAATTTTGGTCACTTTTATTGAATAATTTATACAAAATATATATATTTTTTTTTCAAAATTACATTCTATCTGGAGACGTTGGACTCTGGCAGCGGTAATTTCAAGATAAATTTTTGTTGTTTAATATTAAAAAACAATTCTTTAAGAGTTACAAGACCAGCAGACGCAGAGACCAAAAACAAATAATAAGTTAACTGATGGGTGTTGTTAGTCTAGGAAAGTAGGCCTATACTATCTAATATTTTGTTGTTGTTGTTGTTGTTGTTTTGATATGTTAAAGTTTCATTACTCCCAACAACATATACAGAAGTAGTTTCTTTTATCAGTTACATATTGTTATATACACTCAGTTACAAATATATTAAAGTATGAACTGGTAGTTTAGATACTCAATAATTTAGTCACGTGTTTATAGATCTACTTAAATAACATACACAGATGTATTTTTATATTTTAATTTTTTTGTTTTTTTGTATGTTTCACATGTAAAAAAAATTACATGAAAAAATGGAAATACAAATAAATTTTTATATTAATGAAAATTTTCAATGAACTACAGATTTGAAAGAAATTTTATATTCAAATAATGAACTCACAAAAAACCGTTAAGCTTTGAGAAGAGAGGGGAAATTATGATATTTGATCGAAATTTTAATCTTAGAGAAAATTAATGATAAATTTCAGAGCCCAAGAAAAACGAATGAACTATAACTGCGAGAGTTCTTAATTTTGATACCAGTCACTTTCTCCGAGATCAGTTTAACTGGACAAAACATAGGAAGAATAGGATCAGGGCAGGGGTATCCGCCATGCAAAGCGAATATTGATTATCGAATATCGAACTATAACAGCAAAAGTTCTCAAATTTTATCCCAATCACTTTATCAAGGATCTGTTTTACTGGACAAAATATAGGACGGATAGGATCAATGGAAGTGGTAGCTCTCATGCCCCAATAATTTTTCTATTAAACAGTTTTATGAGAGCTAAATATTCTATTCTATTCTATTCTATTCTATTCTATTCTATTCTATTCTATTATATTATATTATATTATATTATATTATATTATATTATATTATATTATATTATATTATATTATATTATATTATATTATATTATATTATATTATATTATATTATATTATATTATATTATATTATATTATATTATATTATATTATATTATATTATATTATATTATATTATATTATATTATATTATATTATATTATATTATATTATATTATATTATATTATATTATATTATATTATATTATATTATATTATATTATATTATATTATATTATATTATATTATATTATATTATATTATATTATATTATATTATTATATTATATTATATTATATTATATTATATTATATTATATTATATTATATTATATTATATATATTATATTATATTATATTATATTATATTATATTATATTATATTATATTATATTATATTATATTATATTATATATATTATATTATATTATATTATATTATATTATATTATATTATATTATATTATATTATATTATATTATATTATATTATATTATATTATATTATATATTATATTATATTATATTATATTATATATATTATATTATATTATATTATATTATATTATATTATATTATATTATATTATATTATATTATATTATATTATATTATATTATATTATATTATATTATATTATATTATATTATATTATTATATTATATTATATTATATTATATTATATTATATTATATTATATTATATTATATTATATTATATTATATTATATTATATTATATTATATTATATTATATTATATTATATTATATTATATTATATTATATTATATTATATTATATTATATTATATTATATTATATTATATTATATTATATTATATTATATTATATTATATTATATTATATTATATTATATTATATTATATTATATTATATTATATTATATTATATTATATTATATTATATTATATTATATTATATATTATATTATATTATATTATATTTATATTATATTATATTATATTATATTATATTATATTATATTATATTATATTATATTATATTATATTATATTATATTATATTATATATATTATATTATATTATATTATATTATATTATATTATATTATATTATATATTTATAATTATATTATATTATATTATATTATATTATATTATATTATATTATATTATATTATATTATATTATATTATTATATTATATTATATTATATTATATTATATTATATTATATTATATTATATTATATTATATTATATTATATTATATTATATTTATATTATATTATATTATATTATATTATATTATATTATATTTCACAGAGATACTCAAAATTTTTTCACTTTCTTATAAAAAGGCTTTATTAGAAAATTTTCAACGGATAGGATCAGCAAAATTTGGCAAAATCCCTGTTACATGAAGTATTTTTAATAAACATCGTGACTAAGTAAAAGCTAGTTAGTACATATATTATTTTCATTATCCCTTTTGGTAGGATAATGCTTCCACAAATCATTTTCATCTTATACGGTTTGCTGCAGTTATTTTTATATCTTCTATGTAAGATCGCATTGTCCAAGATCTTGGAGAAACGGACGTTCCCAGGTATTTCTTGGCCGATAATATTTTCCGGGTATCTTCTAATATTCTGGCCTAAACATCTCCATTTTTTAACATCTTATTTGTATTATGGGTTCTTCCGTTGTAATGTTCCAGAGGTTATTAGGCCAGAATATTATGCATATAACTTTACGCACTTGTTAATGAAAACCTGTAGTTTTTGCGTGATCGTATTCACTTCCATACAACAGTGTAGATTTCACATGCGTTGATTATTACGGCATTTGGATTGTATTGCTTTAGTTTTCCTAAAATATATCTCAAGTTCAACATTGCACGCCAGTTTTTCCAAGTGTCCTAATTTTGCTTGCATGTTGGATATCTTGTAGACAAATATCATCCGCATAATCCAAAACCTTTAGTTGGCATGATGAGAAAATGTAATTCATATTCTCTCTGAAAAGTCTTCATAGTTGAGTAACTCATTATAGGCTTTTTTGAAATCCATGAACGGTAAGGACAGTGCAGATGCTAATCAGAACGACTGTTCTATTATAATGCGTAGGGTGTTGACATGATCTGCGCAATTCCAATTTGGCCGGAAACCTGCCTGTACGTCTTGTAAATTTTTCTCAATTTAACTTTGAATTCTTTCTTGTATGATGATCGCCCGACAATATCTTGTTTATGGTGCTAAGCAGTGTAATTTTTTTCTTTTTTCCAAATTGGGGGAAGAAATGCTTCCCAGGCAGAACAGAAGTAATTTGGGACCGTAGATATTCAACTGAGACTTCGATGTCTACCCGTATAATTTTCAATATTATTCAATTTTCGAATATCTTTATTTTGATCTATAAATCTGAATGAAACGATCATGATAGAATATACTGGATGAATCAAAGTCTGGTAAATCCTTCAAAATTAAATTAATATGAATGTGGCTTGATCAGGATAATACAGTCATGAGGAATATTGATGGATAAAAGTTTATTCTTGCCCGATTAAAATTATTATTCGGTCAAAAAAGTCCTATATTTGCTAATTATCCTTTAAAGTGAACGTTCGTGAAGACAATTTACCAGATTAAAGTTATTATTGAAGGAATAGATCTGTAAAAAAATTCACCTATAGAAGATAGCATTTCTATCGTCTTTTGTTTATTTTAATGAGAGATATGCCTCAATTCGTGACATCAAACATGATCTGTTCTTCACAGATCAATGACATCAAAACATGAGATCATTGATCTTCATTAAGGTTTTTTCAATTTCCTTTCAGAAAAAAACGACAAGAAAAAATTTATAAAATGACCCTACACAAAGTGTAACAGTTGAATAACCGATGGCTTAAATTAAAATTTCTTTAAACTAAGAAAAACTATATGATGCACCAGTTAAAAAAAAATGATAAAAGTAATAAAAAATTGTATGCACACTCCAGTGATCAACAACCCCCTGAAGTTACAGAGTTGCACAAAAGGTGCAGCAGGCATCCTCTTAAGGTTGCACACCACAACAACCAAACAAACACGGAGCATCCTAGCACACCTGTCATTACGACTATACTGTTAGCCACATTGCATTTTCAACAGAATTTCTATAAAACGTTTTTAAAAAGAACTAATTTCAAAACTCCAGTTAAAAGTAAAAATGTAAGAATGAAAAATAAAATATACAAAATATATAAATTTTATATATTTTTTTAGAGCTGGCAAGTGTAATAATGTGTAAACAGATCACTTTGAGGATCAATGTCTGTGATCAAATTACATTCCAACAAATTGCATCCCCTTTAAATGAAATTTTTTCTTAACTCTACACAACTTGTTTCTTTTGATGGAATATTATAGTCACACGTATGTTTCCAACCACCTGAGTGAAAAACAGAATGAAAATTATAAGAAAAAAAATTAAAAATAAAAGTAAACTGAAGCTTCTAAGAGGAGCGTCGAGGCAAATAAGAGAGAGAACCACACAAATTGTATGATAAAATTGGCTGACTATAGAATTTAATACTTTTCGATTTGTTTTTTATTCTCTCTTTTAATATTCATGTTACTGTTGATCTGGATAAAAGTGCTTAATCAACTGGAATATTTTGTTGTTTGTATGAATCAAAAGCAAAAAAAAAAAACATCAAATGTATCGTCATCATCACTCATGGTGTTATTGGAGTAGAATTGTCGTTTCTTTTTTGTTAAACAGACGAACAGATAGACGGACGGACGGACATTATATACACGATGACACAGTTTATGTGTGGTTTCATTTTTGTGAGCTGTAATCTAAACGTAACAGCAGCTACAGCAGATATTAACTGCTGCAGTTGGCCAGCAAAGAAGAAAGAAGTCAGACAGACTGTTTGTTGGCAGGTAATTCAAGTCCTTAATCGGAAGTCGGAAATGCTGGTAATTAATGCTTGATTAATTTTCATTTTATTTTAACATTTTAATTTACATATAACAAGAAATACATTGATCCATATGTATATGTATTTGTATAAAGTTAATATTGTCGATTGAAAGTCTTTGAAGGTGGATTTGTTTCAAAGGAAAGAGTTAAAAATGAGAAATTATCTAGAAATAGTATGCTTTTCTTTGAAATAAGATATTTTTTTAATGTATTTAAAAAGGAGGGGGATTTTAATGAATGACTTTTTTTCAATTGATTTCCTTAGAGTTGTTATGCAACTTTAATTGAACTCTAACATATTGATCATATATGATCGATGCTTTTTTTTAGGGACATAAACATTTGAACCGATTTCAACATCAACTCGCATCAAAGACCATTATTTGATGTCGCGGATAATCTTTAAGCTTTATATATCACTTTTTCAATCACCAGCTACAATATGCGCTTATCTCTGTGATAATAATTCTTCCATTTAACAATAATATTTTCGAGAAATGATTCCGAATACCAACTATTAAACTTGTTCGACTGTCCAGGTTTCACGAAAATTATTCTTTTAAAACAGCGAAAAAAATCGACCCCAAGTTGGTTGTGTCGTTCAATGTTAATCGTTAGCTTCTGCCAACAATCGATTTAAGACGAAGAAAAGAATTTTCTGGACTCCTTTTTTTAAATTTCTAGCGTAATCCTGATAAATTTCGAACAAATGGTAGAAAAGTATAGGTCTCAGATTAGCATGCGATAGTGCAGGCCTTAAGTTAACTCTTGTTAGGCTTTATTTGCACAAGCAAACTTCAGAGATATTTTTATGCGATAGTCCAGGTGAAATCTTGTCATGAGAGACTTATAACTGATTCTTAATAATTTAGAAGAATTGGACAAAATAAAATCAATTATCATCTGATCATTTTCACCGGACCTCAAAACATTTGTCAGATATTCGTCAAATAGCTTAATGTGGCCGGCTTGAGAATTATTTCCAAAACCTCTCTGAAAATGTTCAAGTTCTTTCACTTATAGATTCTGAGATTTTAAACAACTTATTTGGATTCATACATTCATACAAACTTCTGAATGGATGCTACATGCTCTCTGGTGATAGCGTAACTTGCTACAGCCAATCTTAACAAAGTACTTGTCATATATATACCAAACAGCAATTGAGGATCGTTTGAAGAAAATGCAGAGATTTCGGTATATATTTAAAAAATATATATGTCAGATGCTAAATTTCGGAATAGCGACTATAACCAAACAATATATTCCTCAATCACAAAATATTCCTCAATCACATTTGCTAAATGCATCACAGATTAAATTGCTACAAATCGGTAGATCCTTTTGTTTAAATAAAAAATACAATTAAGACTTTTGTCATAGATCAAGATCGTCTTACTGAAATGATATCAATATTCAAATTAATATATTTAAATGAAATTGCTGAGCTCGATTAAATCTGAAACCAAAAATGTTATCTAAATTTATATTTTGTTAAAACCGGATTTTTAGTTAAAGAACACAAAATTTGTGAAATAATTGAGATCATTTAAATGGAAATCAAGACATCAGTTTTGAAGTTCTACTTAATTTAAACGCATGTTGTACTTCCTGCAATCCAAAGAATATAAAATAAATTGTACATCAGCTATTGAGGAAGTGTTTAGTTTATTCTTATATATATTTTTTATCTCGAACATCAAATTCTCAATGATAATTCAATACAATACATTATAGTTCATTTATTTAAAAATATTCATACAATCCAAAACTAAAACTAAAAACGAAACCAACTTTCAAATGTTTAAATCATGTGTTAAGTCCACTACCAAAAATAAAAAATATCAAACATTAAAACGCCAAAGATCTTCGATTTGTTATTGGTTTCTCTAAAAGCAAACAAAAAATATTATTAACCTTTTTATCAATTGAGTAATGATCGTAAAAATATTTTTGTTTTTCTAATAATAAAATAAAAACAAAAACAAAAAATAATCATCATTGAATTTTTAAGAAATAAAACAAAAAGACCAACCAATACCAAGAGAAATAAACACATACACACAGATACTAAAATCATACACATACGAATACATAAAAAAACAACGCGTGTGGGTTGCATTACCAATGAAGTATGGTACAGCATTTTAATAGCGACATTTTTTAGTTTGTCTGTTATTATTATTTTATTGTAGTTGTAGTAGTTGTTGTTTATTGGGAATGCAGACATTTGAGGCCAAACGATCAATACAACATCCAAACAGTTACACATGACAAAAAAAAAACACGCACATGCGCATTAATACATAAAACAGCGGTATGGATCAATTCAATAGTATGTTGGATCCATTGAAGGGCATTATTGTGCTTTAATCAAAATAATAATAAAAAAACAGAAATATCAGCAGCAGCTACCAATTGATCACAATGTGTATGAGTTTGTATCTTAACGATCGCCAATAAGGTAGTGAATACTTAAGTAGTTGAACAACAACAGCAGCACTAAGAAACAATAATATTTACAGCGACCTCACTAAACAGCAGCAGCAGTAATTGTTGTATTTAAATTTATGTTGAAAACTAATCGATAATATCGATGAGTGACTTTAGCAAGAGTCTGTAGGGTTTTTACCATGATATATGATGGATAATTCAAGTCGAAAGTTAATCGAATTTTTATGGAGAATAAAAGATTAAAAAAAGTTTTTTTTTTTTTTAACCATTTAATGACAAAGGATATTTGAAGATCTCCAAGAACCGTAAGATCTTATAATTCTTCTATTATTCCCATTCCAGAATTTTTAAATTTGAAAATCATAGGAATATACAAAAGTCAGCGTTTTTTCTACAACAATCATAGAACCCCGATACTTTTCATTAACATGAAGTTTTTCACCGGCATCTTTACATCATCATAACTCTCCTTAAAGCATTTCAATCACACATATCGCAGAAACTTATACTCTGGGGAACAACTTATCCCATTCGAAGTCCGGAAATTCTTATAGCATTCAGGTTTTTATTTTTTTTTTTTAATGGAAGAATCCTCTCTTATGACTAACGCGTTTTAAAGCTGCATAAACTGGTTTCTTCTTCTAACGGATTGAGTGAATTCGAACAGTTAAGTTATCAAAAAATTTAACTAAGAATTTATAAGTAAATCTTCTATTCAAGATTTACTTGGAAAAGTCAACCATTCCATTGTCATTGGAGCTTGAAGATTTCTTAAGGTTAGAATGATTTGGAATGACGTAAAGCTGTTTAAACATTTATTGATTGAACTTGAACAGTAAATTTACCAAAAGCTTTAAACTTAAATCCAAGATTTACTATGGTTCTGTAATTCCGCAATATCCAAACGATAGAAAAGTCGACTTTTCCATTACCATCGATGTTAGAAGATGAATAGCGGAGCTTTCTTTTCTTTCACAATTTTCGGTAAATGGGACTTGATTTAAGGTGAAAGAATGTGTCTGTTTTCCCATTACTTGCTTAGTGAAAAATTTTTTTTGATGCGAGTTTGTATTGAGAATGTAGCATTTTATGATCGCAAGGTCCAGTTAACATTATAAGAGGATAATGTATGATAAGAGGAGGATGTATACATTCCATTATTTAGAAATCAGATCAAATTTTAAAAAGTCAATGATGCAGTTTCCTTGAGTTAAAAGTAGTTTCAATGGTTTTTCAATTTTATATGCACTTTGTAATTCCGAAAACCCCGTATGTTTTGAACGTCATGTCAAGTGTATCTGAAGTAGAACAATGACCGGAAAGACAAATAATGAAGTATGATCTTAAGGGGAAGATTATCTAATATGTGCACAAGTCTATTAAAAGGAATTATTTAACCAAATTCCGAATTTCACATTTTTTTCGAATAGGAATTACTTCTCATATGGTTGGGATAAAACTCTTCAAATTCTACCCAATAGATGGGAAATCCATAAGCTTTAAATGATACAGGGTTTATAGAGTTAAACTCATAAACAAATTATTGAAGTGGAAAGCCGCAGACTTACTATTTTTGTTGGTTTATCTGCTTTCATTGGAAAAGAAAGTCGCCAATCCACATGCATCCAGCAGCTACAGTTACAGCTACTTAACGCAGTTATTACAAAAAAAAGCAAAAACATATCAATTCATACAATTGATGGTCAATAGCGATGCGACAAATACCATCTATGGCTGCAATAATAATACAAAAAAAAAGAAAAAAAAGAAAAAACAATGTATGCCATGGTATGCTATAAACCAAGCAACATGCGCATGCGTATGTTTGATTGTTACCACAAATATATACGTTTTTTTTTAATGCGTGTGTCTCTTCTCCATCCGCTATCACTTACCATCACCATACTAACAACCAAACTATGGATAAATGGATGTTTGGTTGGCTGGTTGGTTGGCTTGGTTAGTTGTTGTCTTAACTTGGGGCTTTAAATGTCAGAGTCGCACACTCAAACTCTTACATACGATGGTCTCATGTATTTGTGTGCGTTTCTTTGGTCCGACACCTGATGAATCTTTAATGAATATTGATTGCCAACATTGAAAATAAAAGAAGCTTTATTTTATTTCAGAAATCAAATAACTCACATCCATAAACAATCAAACGCAATATGTGCTTCATACGCACATGTACTAATACTTATACATTTTTTATATTACCAATACATATACAATGACATCGATCACATAAAAACCACCATTTTTGATGTCAAGATTTTCTTTTGAATTTTGGTCTCTTGTTTTAATGGGGCCTTTTAGTGTAATGTGAGTGTGTTTGTGTTGGGCTACAGCATTAGATGTTATTTGAATTGATTATTGATGAATATTGATGTCATTTTTGTTGTTTTTAAATACACTGAAAGAAAATTGTTTGAATTAAAGTATTATAATGTAGAATTTGATTCTCATTGAAATCAGTTTAGTCGTAAATTGACAATATAGAGATGTCATTATAATTTCGGATTACTTTTTTGATAAACACCGATTCTGTTATGTTACACTTAAGTTAATCATCAAGTATGAAGGACCAAAAATATGTTCTAAATGAATACCTTAATATGTTTTAGGCAAAACTCTTAATTTTGTGTTTACATGAAAAGTGAGATAAATTCAATCGATGCAGAAGGACCATAAATATGATTATCATGACTTTTCGGATGATAAAAAATTGGTGGATTGATTTATATTGATTCCAATTTGATGGAATGAGTGACTATGATGAAAAATGAATTCGAAAGAGAAACAATTTTTTTGTTTTGTTTTGGAAACAAAATGTGGACCATTCTTCTACCTGAACCACATACGAAGAAACTATTATGTGTTGTTGGTCTTAAAATATTTTCTCAATCGCTTTTATATGAATCTCATTTAGCGAAAAAAGTAATATTTTTTATTGAACTTGTCCGTTGATAGAAAATCTGGTTCAGATAGAAGTAAAAACAGAAAGCAATTTCAAAAGAGATCCCAGCACATCCGTTACGAAAACGGCCGGCAAGCTCAGTGATCGTCTGTTTGAAATGAAAAGTTAAAAGCTAATGCAGGTTTAAAAACGTATGAGGTTCAAAAATTACCTAGCAGGAACGCTACACAAAGAATAT